>OX632360.1:20400747-20433247 GCA_951751655.1 Ophion costatus | reverse complement strand
GCGACGCGGCCAAAAGTGCGCGCGCGCTCCAAAAATCAACCAGGAAAGACGAAGAAGACGAAAATTTGGCTATCGAAGGACAAATGTATGGTGCTGGGATTGCAGACTAACGGTAAACATTTTTTTTAACTTCTTTTTTAAATTTTTTCCAATAAAAAACTATTCGCAAAACTTTAAACGCGTTTTTCTCGAAACATGGTTTTTCAAAATGGCACGCAGCATAACTCGAACAATTTTCATTTTTTTTACTTGAAATTTTAACCAGATGTGAACATTTACATTATCTTGAGAATGTCGATCGGAATTTTCAAGAACTTTATTTATTGATTTTTTATTAACAAAAAACTTGCCGTTTTTTTCGTCAAAAATCAATTTTTTTTTCAAACGCACGCCAAATCCACAAAAATTGATACTTTTTAAAATCCGATCGACATTCTCTAGCTATAGCCCTCTAGATTAATGGTTTTTTTTTTTGTTCTAGATTCAAAAGTGCACCAGTGGTGCTGCGTGCCGCGGAGCCCTGGAAGCAAAACATGTCCCGGGAAGATAGCTGTGGAACCGCCATTTTGTTTTTTTTTTACTGTAAAAAAATTTTATAATAAAGTTTAATGTATGCCCGATAACACCATTAAAAGTTTTTTTTCAAATACCTTCAATTTCGGGAGCAAAAAATTAGTGAAAAAACCTTTTTTTTTGGGCCGTTACAGTGGCCTTACTCGTTAAATGTCTTTCATACATCCGAAAACGCAGTCCCCGGTCGTGTCCCATTTCTAGGATAACAATGTTCACCGCTAATATTTATCTTGAGTACTATAATTACCTAATTCTAATGTTCATAAGGTTAACTAGAATAGAGTACATGTGTATTTAAAATGCGATCACGACTTTAAATATTTTTTTAATGTGAACAACTATTACTCAAATTCTGTTCTATAATTTTCAAAACAATTCCTTGGTTTAAATAAAAAATTGCGCTTAATTCGTATGTCGTTTGGAGGACATCACTTATTGTGATAAACGAAACCCAAACGGTGTAAACTTCGCCCGAATGCCTAAGCTATCTAAGTTGTATTATTCTGTGTGAACGCTGCGTTTGTGGCTGAACGATGTGACACAGCCGTTTGATTTACCAGTCCTCTTTGGTAAGTAGCTTTTCTGTTGTTTCGTTATTGAATTAAAATCATTTGATACACAATTTATTCAGTTAGTACGTTAGCACGTATGGCTCTCAATTCTAGAAATATTTCAAATGATTTAGCACTAGATAACTTTTTTGCAAAAATACCAGTCCCCTGGGCACAGTGCCCTGTTATTTCATGGTACAGCGGGACTGTTTTTCTCTCATTGTCAGATATCAGTTATCTTCTGACTTCTGAGACGGACATTATGCTGTTTCTGTTACGTAATGATAACTTTTGTGATAACGAATGTCAGCATTTCAATTTCGGAATAGCGGAGTACCTAGGAAAAGCACAACTAAACGTCAATAATATTTACACGGACGATGCTATTTGTGACTCTAGAATAGAGATTGTACAGACAGAAGTTTCGTATGATATCCCGTCCAATACTGAATTTGAGAATGTTGCTGGGCCAAGTTCAATTTTAATCAGCCAATATAACATCGGAGACTACGTGTTAGTTAAGTTTCCTGTAAAAATAAGAAATGCTGGTATACTGGTGTAATTAGTCAGATAGACAATGAGCAAGGCGAATTTTATGAAAATTCGTAACAATAAGGGTCACAAGTTCAGAGTTGATGATACTGATGTTTTTGATATAGCTTTCGATGCAATATTGCAAAAATTACCAATACCAGATCTGACTCTAGAAGGGAAAAGAATATTTGATTACTTAAAGTTACCGCACCGATGTGGTGGTCTAATGGTTAGCATGCTCTCCTCTGAACCAGAACATCTAGTCCAGTCATTACGTACATTCAAAAAAGAAAATGAATTTGCGCTTCTAATTTTTTAATATGTTGTAGGGGATACCTAGAAAAGCTTAACTTGAGATTGTCGACCAAGCTTTCCTAGGAGCTTTCGCCGCCATGTTGAAAAAAGGGGTAAAATTTGTTTCTCGGCAATAACTCGGCTATCCGATGAGATTTCGAAAATTTTTGTAGGACACTTTTTGTAGCTTTCTTTGTGCTCTACAATAACGCCTGAATCATTTTTAGCGTTTCATGCATCGTTATCGAGATATCGATCGATAAAGTCAAAAATTTAGGACATAATTTTTGTTTTTTGCTTTTTTTTTCTTTGGGTCTTAATAAATATGAAAAATTGTGGAATTCAAACTTGTAGAGCATATTCAGACCTACAATTTCCTTCTTGGATTTTTTTATGTTGGACAAAAATTACGATCTCCAGCGCGCCGCAAAGTCGGTGAATCCACACTCAGCGTCGAGCGAGCTGCTCGCTCGGTTGTGTCTGGATGTCGAATCGAATGGGAAATTGTTCAGGAAATTGATGGGATAAAAAATAAGTACATAGAGCAACAAATTAAGGATCACACAATAGTAATTTATTAAACAAATAATTTGTTTGTGCAGTAAAAAATATTATTTTTTTACAATACAAAATAAACAAAACAAAATAAACGGAAAGAAAAATATTTTTTTCTGCACTCGAGACACGAACGATGGACTTTTTTCATGTCTTTTTTCGCTTGGATGGTCCAGGCTGAAGATCTTCGTCCTCCGTAAACTCTTCGAGTTGTTGTGTCTGTTGAAACGTTGGAAATGATGCTGATTCGATGAGAGCATCGTCATCATCATCGTTACAGACATCGTCGTCGTCGTCGTCAAGCAAAATGTCGACTCTGGCGACGTTACTGCATGTTTGCCCACTGCAGTGCATGCAAATAACGGAGCAACTGATTCCCGCTTTTCTGCACCCACAGGCGGCCTCACAATTTCCTTTACACTTACAGGAAATGAGCTTTAATAGTTCAGGCGGAGCGGGTTCGGCGGTGCTGGTGATTGGTTCGAGCCCTCGATTGGTCTGTCGCCAACCCCATCCTTGTGGATCCTTGAAAAATCCGAGCCAGGTTTGAACTTGGAGATACGTCCGGAAAATGTGTTGACGCACAGCGCTTTTGGTTGGCGGGAGTAGTGAGAGGTGATTCACTTTATTCGCTGTCATTGATTTTGCGAAGCGATGGAATCGCAAAATATTTATGGACTTCTCGTGCTTATCACCACCATATAGGGCGATAAGGAATTGCTCTCCCGCGCAAGTGAGAACCTCCGGATCGACCTTTTCTTGTTTGAATAATTCCACCGATGACCGTAGCTCTGGATTTTTCTCGAGAGTGTTAATGAACTTCGACTTGCCGATGTTATAGAAAGATGATGTCGTGTCGCAACCGCTAAAAGCGTGAATGAAAAGAATGTGCTCCAGAACTGACTTGTGTTTGAAACTGTGCGGCGAGTACAACTTTTCCGGCGTATTTCCTTTTGCTGGTTTGCGGAAAAATATATTATTTTTATCCGGAGCAAGCCCGGCGAGTAAAACCAGAAGATCGATATCTTCGCCGACGATTTCCACGGAGTCATGACTCGACGCTTCTTTAATTGCCGTGTTCACAATAAGAGTATCCGCGTCCTCAAAAGCCTGCTCCACTTTTATTCCGGTCGTTGTAAAGTAACGGCAAAGCATTTGTATTAGTTGGTTCTTGTTTTGATCCCTTGTGAGAAACTTCTCCTGGCTAACTTTTGGAGTAGTTGTCTCATCGAATGTGAACTCCGGCGATTGGTTTTTTCTCGAACGTCGTACTCTTTCCGAAGTTTTGGTTCCAGCGAGTGTCATATCAGTCGGATAACCGTCGAATATGATTGCAACCTTTCCTTCGAAGTTATGTTGTACGTATCTGACGTATTTCTGGCAGATAAGGTCAAACGTTTCGATTCGACCCCACACAACTTTGTGGAGAAGAAATCCACCGTCGATTATGCAATGATGTCTGTTGGAACGTTGTAAATTTTCGGTCAAAGGTTCGAAGGCTTTGTATAATAATGACTTTGTTCCTTTCCGCATTCCTTCTTCGGTGAACAGCGACAGCGGGAACGGAGCAAGTTCGTATGCCAGAAAATGTTTCAGATCAGTCTCGGAATTTTTAGCAATGCACATTCTTTGAAAAAGTAGCAGTGGGTTGATCGGAACTGGTGACGAGTCGACTTTAATGCTGGTAGTTACTGCCGATAAGGGAAGCACTTTATCCTTTCTCTTGAAAGACAAGGATGCGAAATTTGCTCCGACGATTTTGGTCATCATCTCGCAACCAATTTCGTATGCACGATGACAATTAATGTTATCGTTTGCGATAACTCCTGTCCCGATAGACGTCAATTCTTTTTGTTGAGGAAAAGGATTGTGACCTGCGAGCCACATGTCCAGTTTCTCCACGTCGGAATTGTCTCGAGAAATTCGCGAAGGCCTCATATCGACGTGCTGTTCGGTTGTGCAACAAGATACTCCGGAAAAGTTTTCAATCTGTTCACAAATGTTTTGGAGCTGGACCATACCCAAAGTCCACGATGCTATTGTGCTGTCCGTAATTCCCCGTCCCTGAGTTAGTCCTCCCGTTGTCTTCATGGATCGCATAAGAGTCTGCTCGATCGTCATGTCTGACATAATCCCAGACCAAAATTTGTCCGTGCGACGAATCGTAAAATATCCACTACGAGTGAACTTGATGTAATCTTCCATGGGTATTTTTTCATGCAAAGCTCGCATATCCTGTAGGTACAAGTGAGCAGACTTTGCATACAGGAAGTGACCGCTTGCGTGAAAATACGGAAGCATTTTTTCTATGGTATTGAGATGAAGTTCCCAATTACCCGATCTTTCTGCCTCCACAAAGTTTTTCACCAGAGAAACCATTCGGTGATACTGTACCCAGAGTTTCGCTGTGGGGCCTCGGTTTTCGATAGCATTCAATGCTTTCGCAAATTTCTCGTACGCGTTTTTAACCCCGTTGTTTTCTGCGGCTGTCAGGATGGTCGGTCGATTAAAAAGATCTTCCGCGTAGTAATCGAGTTCGTCACGTTCCTCTTCGTCGAATTCAAGCGAGTCCAACACAATTTTTGTCAACGCTGTGTGAGCCAAAATGTGAGCACGGACAGCTCGTGCATATGCATGACCGCAGAGTATTTTGTCGACACAATTTTCGGCGTAGATTAACTTGAGAAGATCTTCGATTCCACTACCCGACATTATCGCACCAATCGTTCCCATAAACGACATCAGTAGATGAAATCCACCGAGTCTTACAACAACGTCTTTTAACTCCGATGTTGGATAAGCGGCTCCCACGATGTCCCGAGCTTTCCAGTACAGCGGCTGATCGAATGTGACGATTGTAGTTTTTTGATTACAGCGTTTGCTGTTCCGTACAGCTTCTTGAAGCGATGTAAAGATCGTCTCGTAATCGGATGGCGGTGCGTTGATAAATGGAAGGCACATAACCTTTGAGCGAGCGTAATGCAGATTGGCTGTTGCACTTTCCATAAATCCATTCCATCCTGGAATTCCGATGGAGCAATTCCATTTTCCGTATAGCCAAATGAAATCTGGGATCGTTGGTAATATGTCGCTCGAAAGTTGACGGAGAGGTTCGGCGACAGTTACAGACTGTAAGCCTGCCGATTTATGTTGGCTGTAAGACAGTACAGGAACCATGCCCAATTGTGCAATCTCTGAGGCCGATTTAATTTCGACAATACGCGGAATTTCTCTCTCGCGCTCAATAGCCGTGAAAGGAGTCACACAATGAATTCCCCCCATCGCATGAAACGTTCCACGGCCGTCGAGAGTGTTTATGTTGAAATCCGCATTATCAAATACGAATTGACTGAATGAATTTTCCAGGATTTCACTTTCAGGTCGATGAATGCACGAATTCTCGAAAATCGTCACTTCTCGATACGGTGCACTGAACCCCATTGCCGATAAAATGTTGATGAGGCTCTTGGAACCGAATTTCTTATACAGATAAGTTCCAACACCGATCTGCAGCGGAGAGAAAAAAGAACGAGGACGCACAGCCGTAATTATTGCGTGAGCAATCGATGTGCACTTTTTTTTCCACGAGTCCAGTGCGCTACGTTTATCTTTCATTATTGCTGTTGAAAGAAAAACTTGTAGAGATTCCGGAACAGCGGCTTCGACATCCCGTACAAATTCATCCGAGGGAGGATAATTTTGTTTGTCGTAAACGACGCCTCTTATGTCCTCTCGAATTATAGCAGCAGCTTCGCGAATAACTCGGAGTCGTTCCTCGTGAGAGTTCTGCTTCTTTTCCTGGTACCATTTATCCGCAAGAATTTTAAATCCGGTGTTTCGGAAACAAACGACACAATTTCGCTTTTGTTTCTCGATAATTAGAATGTCCTCGCCATATTTCGCTTCTAAATGTGCTTTAACCGTTTTTATGTGCGGAACAAAATTTCCATTTACGTGACTCATTAATTCAGTCATCGAAAACTGGCATTCGTCGGAATTTTCTTTTAGAAATGAGTAAATCCCCTCCATTGCCTCGTCGACTTTGTTACCTGTCGGTCGTCCTCTTTTCGCACCCTCCTCAGGTAGCGGGTTGTACACACGATGCATGCATTCGCGATGGTAGCGAGCTTCTACGGCGATGAGATCAGGTACCGAGCAGACACGCTTGACGATAGAAGCGGCAAATTCATCGTTACGTCCGAGCAGATATTTTAGGACGTTATCTTTCATAGACTTTTCTCGAACCGTTCGAATTGCGTGTCGTCGATGCATTGGTGTTTTTGTTTGATCGGAAAACGGTACTCCACAAAACAAACATTTATTTTTAAAATCGAAACGGTCTTCGAGCTGCTGTTGATGTTCGGGTTCCGGTTCAGGTTCAGGTTCCTGTTCTTCCGAGACTGATTTTGTTCGACGAGCGACAAACGACGCGAGTCTTTCGTTCGCATAATTCTTGTAACACGCCCTATGCACACTCACAGATTCGACACTTTCTAGCATGCGTTGATGGTCCACATGTCCTCTTTTCTCACTCACCGTCAAGAGAGTTCGAACAGCTCTTTTTTTAGCAACATAAATGTCGTCGATTAACGCTTTTTTACAAATAAAACAGTCTCCCATGGTCACAAAATTGTTGAAACACGTGTGCTCACTTCGAAAGGCTCGAGGCAACTAACCGAGATGCTACGAAAAGAAGAACACGTTTCAACACGTAGACCCTAACAAAAGGGTCCCTTTATACCTGACCCCTCCAACTCCAACGGACGCTCTATGCGGGCACTCCGTTATAACGAGTTTACAGCCAACTAGATATCGAAATTTTTGCCCAGAATATCGGAACCCTCGATTTACACTACGCACAGCAAAAACTCAACACGATACGATATACTAACTTGAGCGCGCTCGACGCTAAGCGTGGATTCACCGACTTTGCGGCGCGCTGGAGATCGTAATTTTTGTCCAACATAAAAAAATCCAAGAAGGAAATTGTAGGTCTGAATATGCTCTACAAGTTTGAATTCCACAATTTTTCATATTTATTAAGACCCAAAGAAAAAAAAAGGAAAAAACAAAAATTGTGTCCTAAATTTTTGACTTTATCGATCGATATCTCGATAACGATGCATGATACGCTAAAAATGATTGAGGCGTTATTGTAGAGCACAAAGAAAGCTACAAAAAGTGTCTTACAAAAATTTTCGAATCTCATCGGATAGCCGAGTTATTGCCGAAAAACAAATTTTAAGCGTTTTCCAAGATGGCGGCGAAAGCTCCTAGGAAAGCTTGGTCGACAATCTCAAGTTAAGCTTTTCTAGGTATCCCCTACAACATATTAAAAAATTAGAAGCGCAAATTCATTTTCTTTTATTTGCCTTTTTTTCGGACGAAATGACTGGACTAATCGGGAGGTCGCGGGTTCGAATCCCAGTCTCGTAGGCTTCGAGAAAAATAAGAACGGACGTGTCGTAGCTCCAGTTCTACACGGATGCCACGCATGTGGACTGGTACGTGTGTGTGTTGTGTATATGCCTGTAGCGTAGGATTTATTTCTAGACGAAACGCGACTAGCTGCGAACCTGGGACCAGCTGTATTAGCATAGGTTTTCCGCAGTTTCCCTATGCCCATGGCTAATATGCCATGGTAAATGCGATACAAAGGAGGAAGTCGACTGTCGCCGCCAGATGAGAAAAAACGGAAATAGAATAAGGCGGTCACGTAAAAGAGAAATGACCTGGTACAATGGAACTGTTTAAAAGGTTACTTTAAGTTGCCTGTATCTATCTATGAAAAATAAATTATGAAGAGCTAATTTCGTTGTAAGTAAGCTATAGTGATGACTAGGGTGGCACAATTTTGAGCTCTATTTTCTTTCGTTATCTCACCATCTAATAATCTTTTTTAAGAGGTTACGTGGGTTTAAAAATTCCAAAAAATCGTTTTTTCTTAATTTTATTATTTAATAGTACATTATGTTTAGAATATTCTCCCAAAGTTTTAAGTCAATCGGAGTAAAACTCTAGGAGAGAAAGCCCTTGAGAATTCCCCCCGTTGGGAAAGATCGGCCGGGAGCGACGCAGCTATATCGCATTTTCCTCAAAACTCGATTTGTGGAGTCGGTGGATAAGATTTCTCAACAACGAATGCACCGATATTATTGAAATTTGGCACACTTCTTAAAAATAGCATTGACCAGCGATTGAATGAAGGTTTTTTTTATTACAATTAATTCTATAAGGTTATACGTAGTGTAAATTGTACAAGAAATTGAACTATTTTGCATACAACTCTGCCCAAAATTCAAATCTCATTTTTTTTAAAATCCTTTGTTCAATCACAAGCTATACTTACCTACTAACATAAAAAAATGGTTTTTTAATTTCAGATAAAGCTATCATGAGTTATCCTGACCACCACGAGGACACTTTTTTTAAGGGCTCTCCGGAAACCAGGTCCCACTGGCTGAAGTCCCCAAATTTTTAGATGACATTTTTTTCAGAATAGTGTTAAAATATTACTCTTTTACGTGCTTAACATTTTGAATAAAATAATATATATATATTATATTTTTTAAATACAGGAAATATGCTTTTTTGGCTTAGAAACCCACGTAACTCCTTAGGGAAATAAAAATTGTCGCGAAAGCTGCGAGCGGTAAAAAAATATTTACAAGTCACTCAAGCCAAGTCACCCAAACATTCAAATTTTCATTTAAAAATCTTTTTTTTTCAACCACTTCTCACCCATGAATTTTACGTTTTATAATAATTGTTAATTTAACCTCGCGAAAGCTCTAGCCGGCCAATGAGTATTTAGTAGTCGCTCAAGAGCTTCGAAGCTTCTAATTTGCGCCAAATTTTTTTTACTCTTCTCACATATAAATTTGACGGTTAGTAAAATTTTCAAAACAATTAAAGCTTTCTCCTTTAGAAAAAGATTTTTCAAATCTATCTCACCCTTCTAACCCAAGAATTATAATCTCTGCTCTCAGTAAATATTTATTCAAAGCTCTCCTCTGTAGACGAAATTATAGATCGTTTCATTCGTAAAACTGAAATGGCAGCTGTTTCCGCGCATGGTAATGCATCCTACAGTTGCTCTCCTTAGTTAAAATGCGGACAAATCATAACTGTACTCTGTGACGAGCGACGCCATAGTACATAATAATAACACGTATCGTCTAATTGATGTTCGTTAAAAATTATTGTAATAAATTCTTCAGAAAAAAGTAACACTTCGCTGCTTATTATGTTTTTATGCTATAAGGAATTATAGTGCACGCGAGATTTCTTTTTTGGCGCAAATTCTGAATTTCGAAAACCTTAAGCGACCACTAAACATTCATTGGCCGGCTTAAGCTTTGGCGAGGTTAATTTTCAAATTCCAAAGCGTAAAATTCATTGGTGAGAAGCGGACGAAAAAAACGATTTTTTAAATGAAAATTTGAATTTTTAGGAGGCTGAGTGACTACTAAATATTTTTTGACCGCTCGCTTCAGCGACAATGTCTTTTTGCTTTAAAAAAGATAATTGGATGGTGAGAAAGAGGAAAAAAATAGACTTCAAAATTGTGCCACCCTAATAATAACACTTACTTGATCACCTACTACTAAAAATATTCGTAGCAAGATTGTGATATTTAATAGTGTAAGATAATATTTGTTTTGTCTAAAACAGTTAATGTTCTTTTATGAAGCTTATGACATGACTCACCTTGTTATTTTTTAGAGCGAGGGGTCTAATAATGGACACGTTTTCGAAGTAAAAAGATGTATTTAGCAAGTTTCTTTTCCGTTGTGCTGTAAGCACTTAAGAAGATTAGGTCAAGTTATGTGCGACTGATAAAAACATTAATAATTCATGATGTGTTTTTTATTTGACTCATCATTGACTAGCTATTTGTACCCGCTTCGCTCAGGTGCAAGTCCGTTTTTCGTCGACTTATCCTAGAGCCTTCTTGTATACAATGTTCGATGGACCGAATCTCTGATCTCTCGAAAAATGTTTCCGAGGAGAGAGCCGCTTGTTCAATCGATTGACGTTCCCTTTGCGAAGAATGACCCTCACTATCATCGAATTGACGCCGTTTTTTCTGCGTCCGATTTTCGCAATATCTCGCGGTGCACTTCCTTTTCGCACCTACACTGTTGCGACTAAGTGCGGACTTTCTATCCGACATTATGAAAACGTTATATTGATCTCTGTTTCAAATACGTCTGTCACGTCGAACGAAAACAGAAACAGTACACTCGACGTTCCGAGGGGAGCGCGCGGTGGCTCGCGAGCGAGCTTCCGCAGTCAATTTTTTGTTCTGTGAGTCTGAAATTTTTGTTCGACATTTTTGTTGACTGCTCAGCCCCCCCCCCCCCAACAACCTACCGTAATGGTACGTAGCCTATAACCTACGCAAGAAAATACACCACACCCTGGTGAAAGCTGCAGGAAGATCGGACCATTGGTTCGGAAGTTTATTGCGGACAGACAAAAACGGACTTTCGTTTATAGGTATAAAGAAGAGAAAAAGACAAGAGAAAAAGATTATGCGTCATAAAGTTTGATAAAGTTTTAACAAAATATAAAGTCATTTGATTGATTGAATTCGATAAAAAAAAAGACATTTTTTAAATTTGAACGGTCCCCTGGAAGATATTACAGTCCCCTCTCACGATCTTTCACAAAATCTCACAAGTTGCACAATAAGAAGAAAATGAGTCCGTTTTTCGACTATATGTATTTAATTTATTACGGCCTTTCGTTGTACTACATACATTGTTGTTTATTTTTAAGAAAAAAAATGCATAGGACATCTATGTATGGGCCACATTCCAACTAGTAGAGAAACACGTATACGTTATTGATTAAACTATACCGATTGTACGAATTAAAAAAAAAATTCACCACAAAAAACCGGAGATAAAAAATAGTTCAATATACGTGCGGTTGGATGGGCAAGACGTTTACGCTACGGATGATGTATTTTTTTTGTCTATTCTTTAGCATTGTCAGGCGTCGATTATCGTTGAAGAAAATAATATGATAATGAAACGGAACATACAATTACAATAAATTGAATCATATTATTATATTTAATTATTAATATCTGACGCAAAAAGCATTATTTAATAATAGGTCGGGATTTAATATTCAAGAAAAACTCTGCTCAGGAAAAGATTTAGTTATATTCGTGGTCTGTTTCATGAAAGGGTCCGGTTAGGTAAATCGGAAGAGGCAAGCCAGGCCTGGACCATACGTAAAATCCGGGAATGCCCGGTCACATTTCTGCACGGGTTACGAGTTTGACGTTAGATCCGGTCATTCTTTTTTAAACGGTCTATAAATGCATAATAAGTCCTATTATCTAAGGATGCTCTTAACCGTCCGAGCATTAGTACCGTTACCTTAGGCAATGATGATTTTTGTGATGAGGAATGTCAGCATTTCAATTTCGGAACAGTTAAGTACGAAAAAAAGGCACAACTTAACATTGATGCTATTTATATGGACTCCCAATGTCAAAACGCATTCAGACCCGATCTTAGCGCGCAGGATAATGATATTTGTGACTGTAGAGACTGAAGTTTCGTATGATATTCTATCCGATACCGAAGTCGAGAATCTTCCTGGATTCCTGGGCCATGTTCGATTTCAATGAGCTAATAATACATCGGAGACTACGTGTTTGTTGAGGCGTCATCACAGTGTAAAGTTTTAAAAAAATCGATTTTTCAAGGTAGTTCTGTAGTTTTGGTCAAATCTTAGGAATTGGCTGAAATCTAAGTATGGTGTAGATATGACCTTCATGAACTGATGCCCAAAAATTCAATTCGATTCACCGTTTAGTTCATGAGATAATTGCAATTGAATATGGGTATTTTTGTACGCGATCCCTATACCCAACACGTAAACCGATAGGAGTTTGCTCGCATTTCTCGATATAGGTTCTAAGCGGAACTTAGGAGTGCAAAATAAAAACACACGTGTACGCAGTAATGTTGTGGGATTGATTGAAAAAAAAATTACAAACTTTGACCGTTTAGTTTCCGAGATATAGACTTATGAACAGTGGTAATTTTATTCCACACCGAACTCGGGCCCAACCATGTGTAACGGAATGGCAACAGTGTACATTGCAGCCAGCTGCGCGTGGTCTGGGAACTCGAGGCGTATTTTTTTTCCCGAGTCCTAGTAATTCTGAGGTGGATGTCAAATAAATGTATTCTATAAACAAATTTAATTTGTTCAATTTATGCATGTATCGTGGTATATGTAAATATTTATATATAAGTGTGTGTGTGTATGTGTGTGCGTGTGCAGATATATTATATTATGTTCTAAATCCACGATCCGACGTCCTTCGACAGCGAATTTTTGTTGCTGATCGTTGAGGTTATGGTTATTCTCATCGCGTTTAGCCGAATTTGCTTGACACATGGCTGCCACAGCTTTTAGTCTTTTAGCAAGCGCCTTTTTTCTTGTAATCTTTCCTTTGTATCGCATTTGGATTGACATTTTCACGCTTTTTTACTCATATGAAATATTACGCGAAATACGGATCGTAGGAAGCTCAACGCTATGACTGCAGGAAAATCGCGCTGTTGCCACGATTAGAGTGCCGCTCTCTATACGAGTATGAGATCTATCTATGCATGAGGTGCGAATGTGTGGGACATATAGAGGGTACAAGGTTTGTCAAAAATGTACAACCAACAGCATCGTATAGGGATTGGATGTTACTATAGGCTTCGACCGAAACTTTTGGCTCATACGTGTACCGACAGAACTACCTTAAATTTATTATTCGATATCATAGGTGGCTAGAAATTTAGACTTGGCCCCGCCGATTAATCGTAAGTAGACAACTTATATGAAAATTCTGCACTCGAAACTTTATGCGTTTTTCTCGCGAAGTCGTTTTTCAAAACGGTGTACACTCTGAAAGGGAAAGTTTTCAAGCTATCCGTCTCAAGCCGTGACACAACATTGGATGCTTTTTTTTTAAACATCATACTGTTTTAACGAGGATGGCGAGTTAACCGTAACTTTTCTGAAAATTTGTGACAGTAAAGGGCACACGTTCAGAGTTGATGATACTGATGTTTCTGATATAGCTTTCAACCAAATATAGCAAATATGACCAAATTCCGATCGGACTCTAAAAGGGAAAACAATATCTTATTACTTAAGTTACCTGTACCGATCTATAAAAAATATATTAGGGCTCACTGTTTCGAACAAACAAAAAGAAAGATAAGGTTGACTTTGGTGTAAACTATAATGATAATTATTTAATTAAATACTACTTAAAGTATTAGTAACGAGCTGTTAATTGTGATTTAATTGCGATTATATTTATTAGTAAAACTAATGTTTGTTTTGTATGAAGCAGTTAACCTCGCGTTGTGAAGATTATGACAAGACTGACTTTGTTATACTTTAAAGTGAGAGGTTCAATAATGCACACGTTTTGACAGTAAAAAGTTTATTTTAATAAGTTTAATTCCAGTTATGCTGGAATGCTCAATAATCCATCAAGGAAATCAAGAGATCAAGGAAAATATCAATAATTCAGCATTTGTTTTTTATTTTATTTAGCCATTGGTTATACGTATTAAGCTATGTTAAAGTTTTAACAAAATGAAAAACATTTGATTGGTTAAATTCGATGAAAAATACCTTTTTTTCATTTAAACAGTTCCCTGGAAGATGTTGCAGTCTCCTGTCACGAATTTTCACAAAATCGTCCCGGAGTTGCAAAATAAAGAGAAATTGTATCGGCTTTTTATTGATATATGTTTACCTTATATAATAAAAAAAACATCGTTTGTATAACGGAAGGTAGTATTCCGTTATACAAACGGTGTTTTTTATTTTTAAGCGAAAACATGCACGGGACAACTTTGTATGAGCGACTTTCCATCTATAGTAGAGAAACACCCGTGTATATAGCACGGTACGTTTTGGCCCGCCGTATTAGCTCCACGTTACACTTCATATTTTATCAGATCGACAAACGAATAACCTTGTTTTGCAAAATAATGGTTTTTGTTTCAAAATTATGCGTTTATCTATATCAGAAGATGCTAATATGCTAATATGCAACGCTAATATGGATCCAACATGTCAGCCCAAAGCGTACTCTACTATATTTTCATAATACGGCACACTTTGCTCCACCATGTTTGATCCATAACGTTTCGGAAGTTTATCAGATCGATAAAAGGATATCTTTTTGCACAATCCGTTATATATATATATATATATATATAATGTTATATGATGCTCTTCGTGAACACTTACCTCTTTACATATATCGCAACTGCATTGTCTCGAGACGCAAGGGAAAAACGAACGTTTCTCGAATTCTTCGTCGACGACGAGGGCGGCGTATAATGGCTGGCTCCCACACGCGCCCACTTCTCATTCTCCATTCAGCGTTCTCCTTCTGTTATCTCAGCACGGAGAAAGCGTGATTGCCTTTATGGGGGAAGAAAGAGTCTTTTGCGGTGACGATAATGTCCGTCGCGTAGTTGGGGACGACGAGGCCATGGCATCAAGCGGCAGGGATGGGGTGCCCGCTATCACGAAAAAAAGAACGCAAAATGCCGAAAGTGTCGGGCGAAGCGCGCGCGGCAAGAAGCGACTCGTTCTCCCTTTTCGCGACAGTCACGCTATCCCGCGATCTTCGGCTCTCTTTTCCCCCACACCGCTCCCGCGGCAGCGTACGCCTTCCCCTACTCTGCGCTATCCCCGCTTCGCTCCTCGGCGCCCAACTTCACTCTCGGCGAATATCCCGCAACATGCTCGCAAAAACACACGCGACGAACAATTTAGCCACTCCTCTCGAGTAGAGGTTGCGCCTCGCTACGACTCTACTATCGTCTACACGGAGTGAAAGAGAGTGAGACAATGTTTTGGTGCTCGGCCTTTCGCGACGCGCCTGTTCTCAGAATCTACATCGAGTATTGTATCGAGAGCTCGTGTTGTATGCAGGAGTAACGGAACGAACCGCCGAATCGCTTACGAGCTTCTAAAGTTTTCGGCGGTGGAGCCGACGACCTTGGTACGATAGGGATGCTTTATTCGGGTTCGCTTGAGATCAAATCACCCTGTGTCAGAGCGTTATTAAAAAAAAAACGTTGGAATTTTGAGGTATAAACAAAAATTGATGAATAGTATTTTTTTAAATATAACAAAATTAACTTAACAATTATTCCCGTCTTTTTTCATAGGTTTATTTTGCAGCAACCCGTTCCTCGGGTCGGGTGATTCATATGGGATGATACCCGAAATTAGTGACACGTTGCCGTGATTTTTTTTCTCACATTTACAAACCAATAATCCTATTGTGATCATAATCAAATTATAATTAACCTACATATAATTAATAATTATTATAATATATTTAACAACTATTATAATTATAGTAAAATCATCATTTATCTACGTATAATTAATAACAGTACAATTTCGACAAGTGACGAAACACCCGTGGGTTTTGAGGTTATTGTAATAGGGGCTTACTTACCTCCAGCATAAAAGAAATGACATAAGTATTTTTTCGACTAATCCCTTTTGGTTAAGGCTTTTTTATTTTACCTTCCATCAATTTTATTTTTTATAATATTACAGTATCATTTGAAGCAACAAAATTTTGTTAATAATGTTGCAGTGTGATATTTCCGGAAGCAAGGATCTACGCAGAGCTCGATGTTGCATGTGTTACACTCATATTTTGTGTCCGACGTCAAGGGAAAAGTGTTTCTAAAGAATTTCGCAAAGAATTTGGGGCAACAACGTTATTGTTTCTGGCCTGCTAGACGCTAGTTAAGTAACATATGACGTGAGAATTTTTTTAAACTTTCACAAGGTGAACGTCAGATTACGTTATTCTAGTTCGCACGCATATAGGGTAAAGTGACCTTATTTTGGCACCCCACCAATTCTCTGATGCTTTTCTCCTATCTACAGAGTGGTCCTTAAAGTACCAATAATTGGACTTAAAGTACCAATAATTAGGCACCTTACCCTATGTATGCGTTTCCCGGAGTGAAAGGATTCACGCGTCTCAACAAAAATATTATAAAAACGCCTCTTTCTCGAAACTTAATATTTGGGGACAGTCTGCGCGATAACTGAAACAGCTCTTAAGGCTGTATTCTAGTGTAAACATGTATTTTCAAGGTTTTTTTTTGAAATTTAATAAAGAAAAACGCTGAAATCTACAGTGTTAGTATTTTATCGTTACATTTATACATATTTGAAATAACATCTTAAATTTTCAATTTAATGTTGCACAAGTCATGTCGCGAAGTTTTGTCATGGTCGGGCGTTGTGATTGCGGCCGTCGATTTGCAGATCGTGATTCAGGCGATAGCCAGGCAACTGGATATACGGTTGCCTCCAATTACCTGATCCGGCCAGGTTCAGGCGATAGTCCGGCAATCGGATTTACGGCTTGCATAAATTCGGCTGATCAGACTACTTTCAGGCAATGGTCAGGCAACTGGACTTACGGCTTGGTTCAATTTGCCTGATCGGGCTAGCTTCAAGCAATCATCAAGTAACTGGACCTGTATACAGTTTTGCGCCGTTCACACGCCTAACCTCTTATCAAACATCAGACGAAGTGTATGTATTAGCGCGTCGTCAAAATATCAAGACATATTGTCAACCCTATGAGTACATTTTTTTTATTCCTAATATTTAATTTATTCATGATAAATCTGTGATTCGGTTGTGTTCAAAAAACTATTTAGTCGAATCCACTAAATTCATCTATCTAATTTTACTTCTAATTGAATAGAATTGCCATAGAGACAAACATGTTTTACTCAATTGAACTAATGGTCTGTCACATATATATATATACAGGTTAGGGTAAAAAAATATATAGTATAATATACAATAAAACTTGCTAATTATTACAATGATATTAACTGATTGATAGTTTATGTTATACAACAAATAATTATAGAAACACATGTGGTCTCTTATGCCATATCTGCGACCAAAATACTATTTTGGTCGGTACTAGGTTCGATCCCATGTGAATGAAGAAATATTTTATTCGAAAAAAATGTGGTAGAGCTCTAAATTAAGTATTTAAATTTATTTTGGATTTATGAAATATTCGATTCTCTATTCTGAAAAATATGTTTGAAAGAAATAGAATAGTAGTAACAAACCTATTCGATTTAAATAGATCCTATTTAAATTAAATATTTTTGGCAGTGCAACGAAGAATGTAATGAGATGGAGGTTTCCGAAGCAATAGCGAACTCTCTTCGAACTACATGTCAGGCCTTCACTTTTCACCCTGATCAGGCCATGATTTTTTACCCTGATCAGGCCTTGATTGTTTACTCTGATCAGACCGAAGTCGGGGCTTGCCTTTCGAAAATGATCGGAGCTTGA
Source organism: Ophion costatus (assembly GCA_951751655.1). Classification (NCBI taxonomy): domain Eukaryota; kingdom Metazoa; phylum Arthropoda; class Insecta; order Hymenoptera; family Ichneumonidae; genus Ophion; species Ophion costatus. The sequence continues at coordinate 20,415,329 of OX632360.1, read as the reverse complement.
TAAAAAAATCCTGATCAAGACCGGAACAAGAAATAAGGAAGCCTGGTCAGGTCTCTCTTGTAGCCGGAGCGAGATTTCTACTCGGGTGGTTATCGTTCGGCTGTCCATCTTTTTCATTGCTTTGTAATTACTATCTTCTCGGGCCGCAAGAAGTGAACATTTTCTTGTAAAAATCAGATACTCTATTTCAAACGCCGCCATTTCTTACATTTTTCCTAAACATTTTAATTATATGGCCGAACGATAACCACATTTGTAAAGAATATAATTTTGAAAAATCGTTTATTTCAGATGAGAAGGACTGCCTCAATCACAACTCCCGACGATAATAAGATTTCCCGATATGACCTGCGCAACACCAAATATCTAATCAAATGTCTAATAAAATGCTTCGAAAAAATTTAAGATGTTATTACTGCGATAAGAAATAACCACGTTTTAGTTCGCTATTTTGGATCCATATTACACTGTGATTTTTTTAGATCGATAAACAAATAATTTTACTCCTGCAGAAGTGATTTTTGTTGTTGTTTAAATAATGAGTTGTCCATTAATTAGGCGAAAAAAACGAGTATATGGGATTTTGGGAAAAAGGATTTGGACATTGTATATAAATAATTCGACAATGGGTCATTATCGATGTTCAAATTATTAATATTTTTTATTTACAATTGGCACTTTATATTACAGAGGTTCATTCCACGTGTGCTATTCAACAACTACGTATTGCTAATGGCTCGATTATACAACGTCAATGACTAGGTCAATAATAAAAAAGAACCATTTTTGTTAACGCAAAATTCGAAAGGGAAAAGTCTAAAAGTCTAAAAAAAGTCTAAAATCAACACGGGAGCTCAATAAGTTCCGAATTTCAACTTGGAATAACGCATTATTAGAGTAGAAAAAACCTTAATCGGCTATTTACAGTGATTGATACGTTGATATATTTATCAAAATCGTTCGCATAGATTTTTCCTTATTATTCGTTGCGATGATTTTCCGTTCTCTCCGATGTTGAAAGTAAAAAAAAAGTAAATGGTCGAAGACGATATTGCATAGTTGGTCGATCAATTAACTTTCAAAACGGAAATTATTTTCTAAAACAAAAATTGATAAATATTTTGGAACATACAAAAAAAGCGCAATAACTTGTACAATCGAGTGAAGCAATTGTGCGATTTTTATTCAAAGATTTCGGCTTGCCAGTATTTCTTCAACAATCATTTTTTAACGTAATATACAGATGAGTAAAAAAAAAAATCCATCGAGAACGAACAAATTTTTGTTAAACAAGGAACCGTGAGAATAAACGATCGACAATCATTGACATTTTTTCATCGATCGATAACGAACGTGGGTTGGTATAACTTATTCTTCAATCGATCGTTGACGAACGAGGGCTCGTGTAACTTATTTATAAATAGATAAAAACATTTCGAGTCGACGTTTGAAAAAATTCTCCTAAAAATAACAAAATTAACAATTCACGTGATCTATATAGCCAACTCATATTCGTAATCATTTAATTGCGTGGTGTCCTCAAAGTGTCATTCATTGGGTTTGAAGCCGAAATTTTTTTTTTTTCGAATTGAACGCTCGTAAGTATCATTCGAGGAAACATCGACGTTCCCTTCTTCCTCAAAATGTTGAGCCTCCAACCACTTCCGGTTTTACGCAGGTTGTGATAACCAAAGATTGTTGCAGAGGCGCACTTTTTGCAAATTAGCGCATCAATTCAGGTTCCTAAGGTATAAACATTTTCAAAATTATCGTAAATTTCGTCTTTCAATTTCGGAATCCTTTTGACTATTCATTTGACACATAAAAACCCTTGGAATGGAATACGAGATGCGCGATGAGCGTTCCAGTCCCTCGAAAGCAATGCATCGGCGAACTAGTCACTTGATAGAAATTCCCTAGCGAATTACGTTGCCCGTGAAAATGAATAGAGTTATCCCTTGGAAATAATCCCTCGATAGAGTTATCCTCAGGAAACTATATCCAGCCAGAGTTATCCCCAAGAAATTATTCCTAGGTAAAATTTCCCCTAGACAATTATCCCGATAGAGTTATCCTCCGGAAATTATATCTAGACCGAGTCATCTCCAGAAAATTATCTTTAGTCTGAGCTATCCCTAGGAAGTTATCCCTAGTTGAAGTTATCCCCAGGAAATTATCCCTAGATCGAGTAATCTTCAGGAGATTGTCATTAGTTAGCGTTATCTTCAGGAAAGTATCCCTAGATCGTTATCCCCAGATAGAGCTATCACCAAATGGTTACCAAACGGTAATAAGTTTCCTCTAGGAAATTATCCCCAGATAAAGTTATCCTCAGGGAATCATTGCTAGGGAATTATTCCAGGGAACTTATCCCCAGAACGAGTTATAGCCAGCAGAATTATCCCCGAAAAGCATAATTCCCCGAAAATTATCGCAGAACAGAGTTGTTCCTTTCGAAATCCCCGAGATTCCCACTAGATAACCTAAAAATCGTCGATACGCTGGCCAAACTACCCGAAAAAAATTGGAAATCGAGCCAATTCCTCTGGAGGGGAGGGGAAGGCGCCACATAGCCAATAATAAATTGCAAAGGAAATCCATCGAACGTATCTCATCCCCCAGTGAGAGAATCGATACATAAACAATGATAGAAAAGTTGAAACGGAAATTTGGCGATTCCGCGGTACTTCGATACGGAATACAGTAATGGCGGATGATATGACGCTCTCTCGTATATAATATTGCAAAGCGAGTCGCGATATATGCGACGCACGGTGAAAACGTATGGCATGATGAGCCCTCGTTCGCTGGTATCCACGTTAGTATTCAGAGAGCTTGGCTTATTTCACATGGGCGAGTACCAAAGAAGAGATTTGCCTCAGTGGCGGAGACACGTTTTTTTTCTTGTTTTTTTTTTTCCACGGGGATGTGGCCCCGTCGCTTGGGTTTGCAACACATATATATGGACACTAACATAACATGTCGCGAGAGAGGGGTTTCGTTATCTCATCAAAATTGGACTTCAGTACGGTCCTTCGTTTGTATATGCAGCCCCGCGTGAAACGTGTACGAACTCTTTGTGGGGATTCGGCCATATATTGGGAAGTGTATCGATTCGATTTAGATGGACGTGGGCTTTTGCCCGCCTGTATTATAGTCCCCGGCGACTTACTTGTCGAGTCATTCAACGAGAGTTTCAATCGCGGTCCGAACCAGCTAACATTTTTTTCTGCGTACATCTGTCCGACTGTTCCGCATCTCTCTCCGGCACTCCTAAAGCCCATTTCGCGGAAGATATTTCCGCATGGGTACCGTTACCGTTGTTCCCCAATTTCATTGGTCGTATCAAAATGGTCGATGGTGCTCGGCTTTTTGGGAAATCTGTCGATGGGATCGGCGTTCTTTTTCATTTCGGTACAACGTTAGTTTATGCTGGAGATGATTTTGGTAATAGCTGCTGCACTTTGAGAGGAGAGAAATCGAGCGGCCGACAGACATAACCTTAAAACGAAACTGCAATGTGCGAAAATATTGAGAAGTGGAGGTGCTAGCCGGATGGTAGGATAGGGAGGCTGGGGACGAGCGTATTTTGACCTGTGCCATCATTCAGGTGCGCGTTCACGTTCTGAAGACCTGCAGCGATCCATGCGGTCTTCGGAGAAACTACTAACGGATGTTTTCAATGCGGCCCTCACCATGATCTGCGCATAGGAATAAGTGGAATTCCGGGACCTGCAGCACGACCTTCGTTACCTACTAAACGTACTTGTGGATCAGCTGATCGGGTTTAGCTTAGGTGTTGAAGTGACAACGGAGATGGCATTTCATCAAAGGCGTTACGAAGAAGGTGAAAAAAGTATGCTGCGGTGGCGCCACTAATACGAGCTATACGTGTACTACTCGTTTCTTTATACAATCAGCGTGGATTCGACGGATTCGTTGAGTTATCTTTGTGATCGATTTTACGCTTATTGACAAGTGGACAATGGCTCGCATCCCATTACCCCATCAAGGCATGCTATGAATCTCCCGTGCTCATTACCAAAGCAACGGGGATCGCATTCCGCAGTTACTTCCGCGACTCTTCTGAACACCACAAAAGCTGATCATCGTCGCCGAACGATCGACAGCTACGTCGAAATTTAGTTGGTAGCCTCGGGATGTGAGGTTTTCCAGTTTGACTGAACACCGTTGACGGATGGAATCTTGGTTGAGCGTGACGGTGGAATGTGGTCCCGTTCCGGGTCGCTCTCGTCGTCGAAGTTTCTGGTTATTTGGGTTGTCAGATTGGTGGCGGTTACCGTGGCCTGGGGAATTGGCGAAAGTATGGACGGGACCCTCCACCAGTCCGGTGGTGTCCAGCCGGTGATCAGGTTCCCCCGGAAGTTAAGATCCGGAAGAACCGGAAGCGGCCTTCATATGACGTGACTGCGGCTCTGTCCGGACGCGTTTGCCGTTAGGCTCTGCACGGAGAAGGTGCTCTCGGGCTTGATGGTGGTGACGAACTTTTCGGTCCTTTCGCTGGAGGGCGACGAAGACGCGTAACGCTCGTCCGGGTCGGTCTCGCTCGCATGGCTCTTTTCCAAGCTGGCCGGATAGCTGGCGCCTTCGTGCTTGCGGTAACGATAGTCCGTCCTGGCTAGCTCCCTAGTCTCGGCCTGATAACGCTCATCCTCGGGCTTTACTGGGGTGCCAAAGGAACGCTCGTCCGGCTTCGCCTGGAGGAGGTAAGATGACGACCTCTTGGTGGGATCCTTGGGCGAACCGGACGGGCATCCGCAGTTTGGTTGGATACACGTAGAGGCCGACAGAGACGGCCATCCAACACCCACGGTTTGATGAGTCGAGTAGAATGTTCCGCTACCGTAGATCGCCTGGAACGCAAGATCCGCTGCCAACTTGCCGCCGTTCAACTCGTCACCCAACTTGTGCTGGATCGGGTAGAGCGGGTAGGGAAAGGGTGGAAAGAAACGTGGTATCTTGAGATCTTCGTGGCCCAACAAGCCATGATGAGCCGGGGGTGCCAGAGGTGGTAGCAAACCCCTCGATATGTGGTTCAACGTATCGCCCGTTGGCATCAACGGCGTCAGGGAGAAACCGAACTTGTTCTCCTTCTTCACCAGCGACTTTGGCTTTCTACGTGGACGGTATTTGTAATCTGGATGCTCCTTCATGTGCAGCGTTCTGGAACGAGAGAAAATATCGGGATTGAGCCTGGACTCGGATTGCTTGTCGGCTATGCGCGGCGTTGGGATAATTAGCTTCCATTTTTTTCCCCTGAGTGACTTTCCCCTTTAGTTGAAGGAAATTTAATTTAATTTTCGGAAATTTGCGACAGCCTTACCGGACAGAGGGCTTTCTTCCGCAGAATCTTTTTACGCGTTTGGGGCCGAGTGTCGCATGATTTAGGGTGTTTTTTTGGGTGCTTAAATTATCGCTGGTTTTTGGCGGTTTTGATATACGCGACTGACACGAATTGTTACTGATCTCCAGCAGTGTAAATTGGAAGTAACTGGACGTGTGAAAAGCGTTGACCGATATTTGGATTAGTACACTGAGAGAAAAGTGCATAGTATTTACAAAAAACGCGCATGGTAAAAGAGAGTATAGTCCAATTCCCTATAGTTTATCGTCATCGCAATCATAATATGGTTAATACAACTATAAGCAAAAAGTATACGTAAACATGCGACTTTGGTGGCGTGTTTGACTATCTAGTATCTCCGAAATTACTGTACACTATTGTAAAAGGCTTTACAATATCGATATGGTCAATTCAGCTATATCACAAAATCGGCGCACAAATACTAATGCTGCACGGAGAGTACATGGTATTTATGAAAGACGCCCACGTCAAAAGAGGGGATAGTAAAATCCTGTATAGTTTATTGGGATTTACCTTAATCATAATATCGTTAACACAACTATAAGCGAAAAATATATCTAACCATGCAACTTTGGTGGCATGCTCGACTATCTATATCCCCGAAAAAACTACTAACTATTGCAAAAATATTAACTGAGTTAACTATATCGATATTGTAAAGTCTTTCACAGTAGTTACTAGTTATTTCAGGGATACTAGATTAAAAAAACACTACTAAAACGGCATGATTAGATAGACGCTTATAGTTTTGTTAACCATATTATGATTGCGGTAGCAATAAGCTATATGAATTTTACTATGCCCACTTTTACCATGGGCGTTTTTTTAAATAAATACTATGGACATTTTTCTCAGTGCAAGTTTGTACTATTTATATGGTTGACATTAACACTTGTTGAGTATAAACCGTTACAAGATCTTACGAAAAGTGACTAAACGGACAACATTATGGTAATCTTATGGTGAAGACGTAAATCATTTGTGGAACGTGTCAATAAAGTAGAGACAGCGGTGGCACGCTATGATCGATATAGATATATTAGCGCATTCATTTATCAATGTTTAGAATTCGATATTTCGAAAACTATCAGGCTGCGCCAAAAAATCTATTTAACCAGTGACATATATTACCAAAAAGGCAATTTGTGAAAAATTCCACCTATATCAGAGGTAATAGCTATTCGGAAATGCAGCTGGAATTACTTTTATCCGTTGTGCCAGATCTATACGATCGAAATAACACAAGGACCCGGTAGCATAGTGGCAGCGCGCGTGAATATAGATAGGTAGGTAGTAGGTTCGAATCTCCATGTAGGTGAAATATTTTCTTCAATAGGAACCATTTCAGGAGGTCAGGGAATAACAAAGCATGAGAAACAATCACACACTTGTAATCTCAATTGAAAATTTTTGAATTTTCGAATTCCCGTGAAAGAAATTAGGAGGGCAGTCATAAAAAAAATCGGGCCCGTGAGGATTTGAATATGGATTCCCTACTAGGGCTTTCCCCAACACAATCGGACTAGGCCCCGACAGGAAAATAACAGGGTTGGGTAATTTATTTAAAAAAGGTCGTAGCGAGGAAAATGATAAAGGGCCCAGACGGGATTCATCAGGGGAGTGGTTGTTACAGGGCATATACAATATAAACTCTAAAACTGAACTTGTTTTTTATTTTCTAATTTCGAGGCGAATAATAAATAATCCTTTATTTGAAGAAAATAGTTTCCATTATTGCTAAACATCTCGCGTGCTATGTATCCACTAATAAAGTTGATCATTATATAGGGCACCCGTCAAAGAAATTTGAAGGGCAGCCATAAAAAAAAATCAGGCTCCGTGAGCCTGATGAAATCCATATGAAATCCATATGAAATCCAAAATCCATATGAAAATATAGCGTGCAATAAAGGTTGGTATTTCACAAAGCACGCATTATTTTTACTATACAGCATATAGGACTCGCGCCTATGCGAGAATAGATTCAAATGTAATATGCACGCATCACTTTTACTATACGGTGTGAGAATCATTTTTACACTTCTATAACAAGTCTTAGAATTCTGAAATGGCAGTAAACTGCTATACTTTTCTAGCACTGAATATAAGAATTCTGGCAACCAGTGTTAGAATTTGAGGCTGTACTTTTCTCCGTGTGTTAAAATATCATAAGCAGTACTATATTTTCGGCAGTAACCATGACTATAAAATATTATTGTCCCCTCAGGGTAATATACAATATGGTTGAAGTTACTATACATTTTTCTCTGTGTATAATGACAACTGTAACTCAGTGAAAATCTAGCCGCCTGTATCAGCGACGGGTTTCCTCGTGCCTTCCTGCAAATCCGATACAATAGTATATAAGGAAATTCAGATACTGGAAATAGCAAAGTGGTACGTGCCAGACGACAGTGCAAGGGTTGAGATCGTAAAAGCCCTGAATGGCATACGGAGGAAGATCGTACCAAATAGAACTACAGTAAAACTGAATTATTTAAGAGTAATTTTGAAGCATTATCTTAATTCAATAGAATAAAAATCGCTCGGCCATTGAGCCCCAAAACATCCCGATTCCATACGTGCGACCTTACCGACTGATAGTACGAACAAGATAAGCGAACAAGAACGAGGCTCGGCTAACCACGTTAGGGGATACTCGACAAAAAAATAAAGGAAAACGATCGTATGTATTTTGTCGGGTGGGTTTCGTGGCCAAATGGCGGAATGAAGTACCGAGGGGCCGAGAGGGCTCTCCGCCCTTCTTCGAAATGTCGATCGCGTGTGGAATTCAATGTCCTCCTTTTTATGACCACACTCGAGTGAGCTCTACCGTTTTGTTATTTCGGTTCGGGCGTGACAATAGGCTCCTATCTCAGGGCTTTTTAATGACTCTGTCCCTCCCCTCCGCTTTCACCACTTGACGAGCATCCTATAAATGTACATCTTTTTTTTTATGTGTTACGTTGTATTACCGACCGATCAGCGAAAGTCCCTTTCCATTTATCTTCGAAAACGGTTTCGAGCATTTTGGACGGAAGTTAAGTTGACAAAAATTCTCCTTTGATACTTTTTCTGTTTTGGGCAAAATTTGACCAAAATCTTCGGTATCAGCGAATAAATTGATAAAGCTTTTATTTATTTAAAATTATATAGTGCCATTTGTCGATATCTCAATTAGTTCAGGAGTTAGCAGCGTTTAAACGTTTCCAAAACTTCTGAAATCGACATTTTTTGGAAAATTATTAGTCTTTAAGAAGACGAGATAAAAATTAAAAAATTGGTGCAGACATTCCTTTTATGGGGTACAATTTTACAAAAAAAGTCAGGGAAACCGAATATGGTCGGCTAGCTAAAATGGCGTGGAATATTCCTATAGAGAATTGCTTTGCTCTTGTCTTTTCTCTTTTATTTAAGCGCTGTTTTACTTGTTGAAATTTAATGGGAAAGAATTATGAAGTGACAAAAAAATCAATTAGGTAATTTGACAAATAATAAAAATGACCTGCACTAGTGGATTTCCAGGTAGACCCAATTTTCTCGTTATCAGCTTTTTTCGCGTTACTAAGTACCGTTTAATTCGCAAAAAGTGAATTACAAAAGAATAATTCAAAATCGACACAGCAAATATTAAGAAATTCATCAGTGAAATACTAAAAAACTGTATTCATCATGCTGTCAAGTCTAATCTATTCAAGTGCTGTCCAATTAATCAAAAATAAGTTTTAGCGAATTCGACTTGACGAAAATGATGTTAAAAAGCATCGAGACCTAAAACAATAAAAATCGCAATCGTCCCTAAATATCCAGATGGACGCAAAAATATAAAAATGACTTTTTCTTTCCCATTTGACGAGATGAAAAATAAGTGATAAATACACTACTCCAAAAAATTAGAGGAACAGAAAATGCCTTAATTTTTTTTATTGTTTTTTGGAGCACTCCGTCTGTGTAAAAAATGGTCGTGTCGCGATGAAAAAAAAGCATTTTGAAGCTTCAAGCTTCTAAAAGCAAGAAAATGTTGTGTGCCTTGGTGATCGCGCAATCATAAGAAATAACGTGAGACAAAAATATTTCACATTTTTGTCGTTTTTTACGGGTCCTCAACAGAATTTTTTTGTAGTTAAATCGTTGCATCGGCTTGTGTGTTCAGCTTAAATTTGTTTTTTTTTTGGTCCCTTCACGTCAATTTTTTGCTGAGATATCCGGCTCTGATTGAAAAAGAATCCTTTTTCTTTTTCAATCAGAGTATCCTTTTGTCTTTGATGATCGATATCTCAGCAACCAAAGATCGCACATGGAACTAAAGGGCAGCCTGGAAAACTTAACGAAATTTTCTACAAGACACTTCCATTGATTTCTGAGAATTTTTTTGAGCCTTAGCAATATTTTGAAAAAGTACAAAAACGTGGCATTTTATGGTTTTTCAGTAAATGTACCATCAATTAACAAGTATTGATGGAATGACCAATATTGGCGGGTTTTTTCTCAGCTTTATGTACCCCCAAATAGCCCTGGTAAGTTTCAAATTGATCCATCGAACTGTTTTTCCGGACTGATTGATCAAAGTTTTCCAAAAAAAATCAAAGGATCAAGTGTATTGTTGCTAAACATCGTGTAATCATCATAAAAAAGATAGGCCAATTTTTTTCGAGTTTTGTTCACAAATGTGCACTTGTTACGTGTTAAATTTGAGAATTTTTTTTTCGAAAAATCACAAAAAAATATTCGATTTTTTTAAATTTATAAAACATTTTAGGAAACAATACTAAAGTCATTAGCCAAGTCACTGGCCGAGCGGCTCATATAAATGCCGCCTCGGCATGATAACATTTGTTTTTTAAGTTCAAGTTTACAAAAACTTTTGATTCATTTTTTTACCAAAACAGACAAATTTTACAAAAAAGACTAGTTTTGAAAAAAACTGTCATCTGTTTTTGTTCTCTCGAAAAATATGAGTTGTGAAAAAACTGTTTTTAGTAGTCCCAATAACCTTCGAGAAAATATCGAGAATTAATCGCATAAATGTTCTCAAATCGAGTAGTGTTTCTCTACTAATTGGAAAAACGGTGTCTCATGCAAATTGTATGTATTCAAAGTTATTATTACTGAGTTGCATATACGTAAAACGATAGTTCTTTACCTATTGCTGGTGTGCCATAACGCATATAATGACGCGATATCTTAATATTCATTTTAAAGCTTGTCAAACATCCTAAAACATAAAGTATCCTGTCGTGTCCCATTTCCAGAATAACAAGGTTCACGGCTAATATTTATTTTTCATATTAACATTACCTAATTCTAACATTCATAAGTTTAACTAGAATAAAGTACAGATGTTTATAAAATAGGACCATAATATTAAATAATTTTTCACTATGAAAGACTATCAGTCAAATGTTGTCCTAAAAATTTCAAAACGGTCCTTGGGTTCAACTTAAAAATCTCGCCCAATGCGTATTTCGTTTAGTAGACATGATTTATTGTGATAAACGAAACGTAAACAATATAAAGTTCGTCCGAATGACGAGCTGAGCAAGCTAACGCTATATTATTCCGTGTACACACTGCGTTTGTAGCTGAAGAACGTGACAGAGCCGCTGGATTTAAGGCATTCCTTTCACGAACCCGAATATTTAATGATTAACTGATTTTCGTTTATAATCAAGTAAAAACACATAGTATACTGGTTAAATCTCAAGCCAAGTTGCCGAACTTTGAACGAAAAATGACGACTCTGAAAATTGTCTCATTTATACGGCGCCATATGGAGATGACACGCTGGTCACATCATTTATACACTGAATAACTCTAGACGCCTCATAGAAACTGCTCACGCGTGTAAACAAATCTAAAAATATCGTCACCTCAATAAAAACAGGGCGTCACCGAATGTTTAAAGAAAATATTAATGATAAAACTTCGAAAAAATGTAACTAGCAGAAGAATCTTCGTAGCCGTGACGTTTCAGAGACACTGTAAAAATGTCCAAATCTACTAAATTTACGTGGTACTTCTATTCGAGGTTATCGTTGGGTAATTAATTGTAACTTATTTTTTTATCAAGCGCCACTGTAATTTACCGATAGATAACATTTTGCTACCCGCGGTTCTTTGTCTTCGACGTCAAACTCGCCGTTCTTAAACTTTTGAAACCACTCACAACTTCTCTCACTTAAAGCAGCCTCATTATATGTTTCTACAAGCAATCGATGCGTCTCAGCTGCAGATTTCTTCGAATTGCAGAAGTAAATCAAAAGTTCCCGCAATTAACGTGTACTCGGCTCAAAACTCGACATTTTCGCACGAAGAAATTATGTGATGCTGATATAAAATGCCTAATATTTCAAGGTTATGGTCTTGCCAGATGTCCAATCTTGCGATATGACGTTTTACAGCTGACAATTTCAACCATAACCTCCTAGTGGGGCCATCTTTTGTCAACCAGCGGAGTCTTATTTGCACTTCCAATAACACTCCCCTGGGCATAGTGCCCTATCATTTTATAACACAGTAGACTGTTTTGTGCTCCAGGGGACTGTTTTATTTTCGAGCATTGTCAGATATTAGTCATCTTCTAACTTCTGGGACTGACACTATGCTGTTTTTTAAAAGATAATGTTGACTTTTGTGATGAGGAATACCAGCATTTCAATTTCGGAACAGTGGAGTACAAAGGAAAGGCACAACTTAACGTTGATAATATTTATACGGACTCTACTCTCCGAGTAGAAACTGTAGAGACTGAAGTTGCGTATGATCTTCTATCGAATCCCAATTTCGAGAATGTTGCTGTGTCAAGTTCAATTTCGATCAGCTAATATAACATCAGAGACCACGTGTTAGTTAAGTTTCCTGTTGAAAAATGAGGAATGTTGGTATATTGGTGTAATTAATCAGATAGACAATGAGGATGGCGAAATAACTGTAACTTTTCTACAACTTTGTGACAATAAGAATCACACGTTCCGACTTGATAATACTGACGTTTCTGATATAGGTCTAGATATTGCAAACATTACCGAATCTAGATTGGTCCCTAAAAGAGAAAAGAATATCTTACTACTTTGAGTTATCTGTACCAGTCTATGGAAAATAAATTAGGTCTGATTGTTTCTAAAAAAAGGACTGATTTCGTTGTAAACTTTAATGACAATTATTCAATTACATACTACTAAACGTATTATTAGCAAAATGTTGATTCTGATATGTAATAGTATGAGATGATGTTTGTTGTGTACAAAGCAGTCTACGTTCCTTAATGGAGATTATGACAGGACCGACCTTATTTTTTAAAGTGGGAGGTATAAACCTGTTTAATATAAATATAAACGTGGTTTGAAGGTAAAAAAGGTAATTTTGATAAGTTTAATGCCAGCTATGCTGGAATGCTGCTCCACTTGAGAACATTAGGTAAAAATATGTTCAACCAAAATATCAATAGTTCAGCATTTGTTTTTTATTTGATTTAGGATTGGTTGAACGTAATGTGCTTTGTTATAGTTTTAACAAAAATAAAGACATTCGATTGGTCAAATTCGATAAAAAAAAGTTTTTATTTAAATTTAAATAGTTCCCTGGAAGACATTACAGTCCTTTGTCACGAATGGGCGACTTTCTAATTAGTCGAGAAACACCCGAATACAGCTTGGGGTAACAAGTTTTAATGAATGCAATTAAAGATGAGTGAAATTATGGTACGCAAGGGCCGAATTGTGTTTAATATGGTCGGTATTGTTTCGTAAAATGTTTTAAAAATTGTATTGAGAAAAAAAAATTCAAGTTAATACAAATCATCTTTTGTTCTCAAATTTTACAAGTAATTAGTGCTAATTTGTGAAAAAGTTAAAAAAATAGACTTTTTGTTTTGATGATGATTACACGATGTTTAGGAACAATACACTTGTTCGTTTAAGCAAGGTAAGGTGTTAAAATTTTGTTTGCATTTCATTTATATTCTTTTAAATGAATGCAGAATATCTTAAGAAAATTGTGTCAAAATTTCAAGTCGATCGGAGCAAAATTGACGAAATTATGAGTATTTGAGCCAAGTTCTCACGAATGGGCGCGACAAGTTGACGAGCTGCGAATTAGTAGAGCAGAGGAGCAAGCGGCGCACGGCAGTAAAGAAGGAAGAGTTTTGCGTAGACAAATGCAAAAAGATGCTCTAGATCATGTTGATGAAAGCTTTTTGCTCTACGGACCTGGCATCGACGACTCTGTGTGAGTATAAGAAAATTATCGAGTTTTATTTTGAATTTTTCAGTGTGCAAAACTTTAAAGTGTTTTTCTGAAACTTGTCATGTTGGAAGTTCGTGTACGCCATAACTGAAAATCCACTGGACCAATCGTTTTGAAATTTTGCACAGTACTTCTTCACATAATTCACCAGGTATTTTCGGAAGCTTTTTTGTTTTCTAAAATAATTATTAATTTTATAACAACAAATTAGCCTATTTTTTTTAGCAAAAATCTGTTTTTTGGCTCCCAAGTGCAACGATAATTGAAAAATCGAAAAAAAAATCCTCCCGTGGTTACCTCGAGAAACATCTCCTTCAACAAATGCATTTTGATTTTTTTGTTTCAGATGATTCTTTTTTTCGAGAGAAGAAACAACTTTTTTTCGAGGCGCTTCCGGAGATTAACTATCGGTCACTCAATTTTCAATATTTTGCAATGAAAATTTAGGAAAATATCGTTCCAATGTTGCATTATTATATGGAAATTGACTGAATAAACTAACACTATCTGTATCGCCGAAAAAATCTTAAAAACATGCCTTTTTTTTACCGAATTAACCTTACCCCGCCCTTAATTGTTTTGTAAAATTTTGGTGAATCGGTCTGGAAAAACGGTTCGATGGATCAATTTGAAAATTTGCAGGGCTATTTGAGGTACATCAAGACGAAAAAAACCCTGGCAACACTAATCTTTCCATCAATGTTTATAAAGTAGTGGTAAATTTACAGAAAAACCATAACGAGTCATTTTTTTCAAAATAATGTTAAGGGTGAAAGAGACAAAATTCTCAAGAAACAATGAAACGGTAGGACATTCATACAAGTTTTCAAAGCTGTCCTTTAATTCCATGCGCGATCACTATGGTTACGTTGATATCGATGATTAAAGACGAAAGGGTCCGTTTTCATTCAAAGTCAGATATCTCAGAAAAAAATTGAAGCAGATAGATAAA
>OX632360.1:20390747-20395747 GCA_951751655.1 Ophion costatus | reverse complement strand
AACGTCCATGTTTGTACCTTATAGGGGACGAACACAAATTACGAAACGCTAAATTTTCCTATGTTTGACCCCCCTCCCCCCACGCAACAGGACTGTAACGCCTGGCCCGACACCCTCCCCCCTTGTATTCCGTAACGTAACGGGTGCTTTGTTGTCACTACTGGCGATTTTTTAAACATAGACACAATTAAATATGAAAGGATCGGGTTTACACTCATTTTCTGAAGTATATATTCACCTAGATTTATACCAATTTTCATGATTAAAAAAAAAAAAAATTAACCGGGATATGAGAGATTCTCCGTCAATTCAGCCACTTTTTTTTCGACCATCTCAGATTTGCTCCATAATTGATTATATCAAAGTACTACTAAAAGGCATTCTATGTGCATTTTTTCATATTTTTTAATTCAACATTTCAGAAAAAGCCCTTTTTTTCCAAATGAATGTATCTCGGAAACTAGAACTAACTGAAAAAAATGTCTGTACATAAAAGTTGTAGTTTTGTGTTAGCTTTCGAGCGGACGACTTGAAATAATTGTTACGCACCGGTAACGCTGATTTTTTACCAAAAAAGGGGGGAATAATTTTTTTAATTACAAAAGGCAATTTTTTTGGATGAAAAAATTACAGAGTCTTTCAGTATGTCTGACGATATCGCAAAAAAATCGCCAGAGTAGCACGGATCGAGGTTCTAGGGTAAAAAAATGAAACCACACAAATTAATTTTTTTATACCGAAACCTCGCTCCGTGCCACTCTGGCGATTTTTTTGCGATATCATCAGACATACCTACTGGAAGACTGTAATTTTTTCAGCAAAAAATGGCCGTTCTTTAATTTAAAAAATTATTTCCCCCTTTTTTGGTAAAAAATCAACGTTACCGGAACGTAAAAATTAATTCAAGTCGTCCGCTCGAAAGCTAACACAAACTACAACTTTTATGTGCAGACATTTTTTTTAGTTACTTCTAGTTTCCGAGATATATTCATTTGGAAAGAAACAGCATTTTCTAAAATGTTGAATTAAAAAATTTGAAAACTTCACGTAGAATGCCTTTGAGTAGTACTTTGATATAACCAATTATGGGGCAGCTCTGAGATGGTCGAAAAAAGTGGCTGAATTGACGGAGAATCCCTCATATATATGCCTGGATTCGACGACGACGAAAATAAATTTTCTTTATTGCCCCATCGATATCTTTATGAAAGGTAATTTGTAACTAAAAAGTCAACAGTTCTGACATTAACAATGAATTGACAATTCGTATGGAAAGCTGTCAACTATTCGCGGTAAAATTGCGGCCAAGTTTTAAATTAAAAAATTGAACATGCAGACATTTTTCTATTCTGGCAGTTCTAAAATCACGACTTAACGCTAACCTTGAACCCCCCATCCCTCCCCAACGTACGTAGACCGTACGCCTGGCCGGACCCCCCTACCCCGTACGCCCCCATATGAAAATAAAAATATTCGTACTTTTCAAATAAATAATACGTATTATTAATAAATAATAATGTCAGGTTCATATAATCAGGGTGCCAAAAAAAATCCAATTCTCCGAACTATCTCGAATTCTGGTCAAAGTGGAAGGCCTTTAAAATATATATCCTTTTTTAATGCAGCTTTCAAGAAAATTTTCAATCCAGTGCAGTTTTTACCCTGAAACAATATATTTTTAAAAAATAATACGTATTTTGTATTGGAAGAATTATTTCGAGTCGTCATCAAAAGGGGAAGACCCAAAGACAATATTTTTTTTTCAATGCAGTTTTCTGCCATTTTTCATTACCATTTATTAACCTGAGGCAATATATTTTTCAATATTAATACGTATTTCGTGTTGGCAGAATTATTTCCAATTGCGAACAAAAGTGGGAGACACAAATATTCATTTGTACTCACACATACGATAAATGCATATATAACAGAGCAGCGAAACTAACATTTTCGATGAAGTAGTTTTATTTTGCACTCGTTGATCCTTCGAACCCCGAGTACGTGATCGCAACAAAAAAAAAGGAATCGGACAAAAAACCGCGACGTGTCGGGGTGCCTGCCCGCGTGCGTTATGCGGGAGAAGGGGTCGGACGTAGCGTGGTAGGCGTGAGAGACAAGTATCCCGGGGAATCCCGCTCTCGCATGGAACTAGCGTGAATTAGCGAACGCGTGTGTATAAAACGCGCGAAAGCCCCGTCGAGACTTTACGGGGTAGTGTGAGGTCGTCCGAAGCGTGTAAACACAAACGCGTGCATACGAGATCTTTCCGAGAAAAATAGGGCTGTAATATATGAATACTATATCAATAAAATTAATGAAGATATCAAAATATATTTTTTTTAATATAGCTATATATCGAAACAACATTTTTGATTATTTTTGAAATTCTGAAATAAGCTCATTTTACTCAAATCGAAGTCGAAAATATAAGATTTTCGTCTAGAAGCGATTTTGAGGCTGAAAAAAAAACAAAAAATGTGCAATCTCGAGTGCGGTTGTCCTTTAATTTTTCCACCAAATATCGCGTGTTTGATAGGGCAGGATACGAGGCGAAAAAATGCCTAACGCACGCGAATACAAAATCTTCATTTTTTCGGGCAGGGGCGAGGCTAATTTTTTTGTCGAATTTTGAACGACAAATTAGTTTTTGTTCCGCATTTTTAGCCCGAGACTGTTAGAGGGTAGAAATCGAAACTTCTTTTCATCGCTCCATCGTGAATAATTTGTCCAAAACTGGCGGCACAACAATTTCGAAAAGAGGCGAAAATGGAAAGGAAACTTCCGGTCTATAAAAGTGATCACGTGGAGGCCTCCAAGCTCGATTCAAATGTACTCGATTTTTATCTCGGGCTATTTACCTACAAAAAAACAGGATTGACCTAAGGGATGAAAAAAATATTGAACAAATAGTTCGAGAACTCAAGTTAAAAAGGACGAAAACATTCACAAAATTTTCGCGAACTCTTAATTTGCCAAATTTCCAATATATATATTGGGGTGATTCAAAAAAAAAATTAATTTTTTTCTCGCGGCACTCAACGGCATATGTTACTAAGTTATGAGAAAGTATTGCATACAAATTTGAGAGGTCTAAACATTTTTTTAGATAGTGCTCAAACGACTTTAATTTTTTTTTCGTTTTTTCGTTAATTTTTTTTTCTTCATTTGTTTTCTTACTCCAAAACAATATTACTCCAAAACATATTACTCCAAAAAAACACGCATACTTGTTAGACGTTCACTGATGTAAACACCGTCTTCTTGTTCATCAAGTAGTTGATACAATTTTAACAACCGAATTACATATATTAATCTGCAAATACAAATTGTTTATGGTAAAAAAAATATTTGAAAAAAGTGGTGTATTGTTACAGAAAAAATTAAATCAAGACTTACATTGGATCGCGCAATAACATTTCCTGCATCGGGATCAAAAACATTAATACTCTGTTAATCATGAAAAAAAACACGAAAACGGCTTTTGACACTAACTCAAAAATTGTTAGAACCCTCAAATTTTACGAAACTCTTTTTCTTAACGTACGTAAATTTTCCGTTGAGAAAAAAAGTCGATTTTTTAACCACCCATTCCACGTTATTTCACTCGGTCGTGACCCTGACCATTTTTAATTTTTTTGATTTTTTTTATTATAACATAGTATGCTATGCAAGGAGTATTTTAACGAATTTTCAAATTTTTATCGCATGTATTTCAGAAATTACAATTTTTCGAAAAATTTGGATATCAGAAAATTCGCAAACGTTTTAACGTCGATATCTTTTAAATTAATCGATATATCGAAAAATGTCTACAGATCGATTTTTTCATATTAGGTTGCGCTTTCATAAAAAAAGGAAAAAAAATTTAAATCATCGTTGTCAACATTTTTTCAGCGTGTAAAGTGAAGACAATTTTTTTTTAAGATGATTGCCATTTTTTTTTCCACTAAATTCTTTAAAATAATATGATGAATTATATGAATTTTAACGCTAGTCTCATTGTGGACCCATTTTTCCTTGTATTTAAAAAAAAAAAAATTAAATATTTTTTCAAGAAAATTTCGAGTGTCTCGTATGAATTACTAATAATTTTTATTACTAATAATACTCGTAAGTAATAATGATTGTACTTATTTACAATTAGTAATGGTAGTAATAATTTTGCAATTAGTAGCCCTATATGTTGAAGTTGAAGATATATTTTGTCATATATCTTCAACTTCAACATATCGGTTATATATCTTATATATCTTCAAGATATATTTTGTTATATATCTTCAAGATATAATATGTTGAAGAATTATTTTTCGCTTGCCAAGTGTAGACGTGATTTTTCTTAGAAATGATACAAAAACATTTTAAAAGTTTGCGAATACGATAAATATGATTCATCCGAGACACTCGAAATTTTCGTGACAAAAGACTGAATGTAATTTTTTTTAAATACAAGGAAAAATGGGCCCACAATGGGACTAGCGTTAAAATTCATGTAATTCATCATATTATTGTAGAGAATGTAAAAAAAATGGCAATCGTCTTAAAAAAAAATAGCTTTCACTTTACACGCTGAAAAAATGTTGACACCGACGATTTAATTTTGTTTTCCTTTTTTTTTATAAAAGTGTGAACTAATATGAAAAAAATCGATCTCTAGACATTTTTTGATAAATCGATTAATTTAAGAGATATCAGCGTTAGCACGTTTCCGAACTTTCTAAAATCCGGATTTATCGAAAAATTGTAACTTCTGAAATACATGCGATAAAAATTTAAAAATTTGTGAAAATACTCCTTGCATAGCGTAGTAATTTATTTTGAAAAATCAAAAAAATTAAAAATTTTGGAATGGAATGCCTCATGCATTACCGACCGGAAGTGAGAAGCCGGTAGAAGAGGTTACGCGTATACGTACGGCGATTCGCCGGCTACAAGCGCGGCAGCACTGGCCAACGAGGGTGAGGAGTATATGGAAAGGGCAAAAAGGGGGAACGGTGCGGGAC
>OX632360.1:20357020-20390547 GCA_951751655.1 Ophion costatus | reverse complement strand
AAGACACATCTCACGTGGAAAGTCCCCTCTCTTCTATACGGAACGACTTTATCATCCTGCTTTTTATTTTACTACCTCCGTCTCCCCGTAAAAATGGATTTGGTATCACCACGTGCACAAAGCCCTTTCCGCTTCTTCCTTCTACCTTCTAAGCGCGTCTATGTATGTCTGTATGTATGTATGTATGTATGTATGTATGTATGTATGTATGTATGTATGTATGTATGTATGTATGTATGTATGTATGTATGTATGTATGTATGTATGTATGTATGTATGTATGTATGTATGTATGTATGTATGTATGTATGTATGTATGTATGTATGTATGTATGTATGTATGTATGTATGTATGTATGTATGTATGTATGTATGTATGTATGTATGTATGTATGTATGTATGTATGTATGTATGTATGTATGTATGTATGTATGTATGTATGTATGTATGTATGTATGTATGTATGTATGTATGTATGTATGTATGTATGTATGTATGTATGTATGTATGTATGTATGTATGTATGTATGTATGTATGTATGTATGTATGTATGTATGTATGTATGTATGTATGTATGTATGTATGTATGTATGTATGTATGTATGTATGTATGTATGTATGTATGTATGTATGTATGTATGTATGTATGTATGTATGTATGTATGTATGTATGTATGTATGTATGTATGTATGTATGTATGTATGTATGTATGTATGTATGTATGTATGTATGTATGTATGTATGTATGTATGTATGTATGTATGTATGTATGTATGTATGTATGTATGTATGTATGTATGTATGTATGTATGTATGTATGTATGTATGTATGTATGTATGTATGTATGTATGTATGTATGTATGTATGTATGTATGTATGTATGTATGTATGTATGTATGTATGTATGTATGTATGTATGTATGTATGTATGTATGTATGTATGTATGTATGTATGTATGTATGTATGTATGTATGTATGTATGTATGTATGTATGTATGTATGTATGTATGTATGTATGTATGTATGTATGTATGTATGTATGTATGTATGTATGTATGTATGTATGTATGTATGTATGTATGTATGTATGTATGTATGTATGTATGTATGTATGTATGTATGTATGTATGTATGTATGTATGTATGTATGTATGTATGTATGTATGTATGTATGTATGTATGTATGTATGTATGTATGTATGTATGTATGTATGTATGTATGTATGTATGTATGTATGTATGTATGTATGTATGTATGTATGTATGTATGTATGTATGTATGTATGTATGTATGTATGTATGTATGTATGTATGTATGTATGTATGTATGTATGTATGTATGTATGTATGTATGTATGTATGTATGTATGTATGTATGTATGTATGTATGTATGTATGTATGTATGTATGTATGTATGTATGTATGTATGTATGTATGTATGTATGTATGTATGTATGTATGTATGTATGTATGTATGTATGTATGTATGTATGTATGTATGTATGTATGTATGTATGTATGTATGTATGTATGTATGTATGTATGTATGTATGTATGTATGTATGTATGTATGTATGTATGTATGTATGTATGTATGTATGTATGTATGTATGTATGTATGTATGTATGTATGTATGTATGTATGTATGTATGTATGTATGTATGTATGTATGTATGTATGTATGTATGTATGTATGTATGTATGTATGTATGTATGTATGTATGTATGTATGTATGTATGTATGTATGTATGTATGTATGTATGTATGTATGTATGTATGTATGTATGTATGTATGTATGTATGTATGTATGTATGTATGTATGTATGTATGTATGTCTGTATGTATGTATGCATGCATGTATGTATGTATGTATGTATGTATGTATGTATGTATGTATGTATGTATGTATGTATGTATGTATGTATGTATGTATGTATGTATGTATGTATGTATGTATGTATGTATGTATGTATGTATGTATGTATGTATGTATGTATGTATGTATGTATGTATGTATGTATGTATGTATGTATGTATGCATTTATGTATGTATGTATGTATGTATGTATGTATGTATGTATGTATGTATGTATGTATGTATGCATGTATGTATGTATGCATGTATGCATGTATGTATGTATGTATGTATGTATGTATGTATGTATGTATGTATGTATGTATGGATGTATGTTTGTATGTATGTGCGTGTGTGTGCACGCGCGCGCTCGTGTGTTTGTAGCTTCTCTTGCTCAAGGCGCCTCCAGACTTATTCTTGTTTTTCTCTCGCTCTCCCTGTCCGTTTCCTTTCTTTTCGCCCTTTTCTTTCTCTTCTTCGGCCCTTTTTCGAGGTGTCTCGAAGTTTCCCCGAGGGCCACAGGTCGGGACAGGGAAGGGAAGGGGGGGGGGTGTATTTAAATTCAATCGGAGGCGGGGTATGGGATGTATTTTTTTATAGTGTTTAGGATTATGGAGTGCGCGTGTGTGTTTGTGCTTGATGCATTTGCGATAATTCGAGGCGGTTGAAAGAAGCACAGCCTGTGACGGATCGGGGCAGAATTCGATATCAATTAGGTGGCAATTGTAAGGGAGGTGAGACGAGACGGGGCAGCGAGGTAAGATGGTTACTCAGGTTATATTATTGCATGCACGTTATTATTCCGTGAGTGGACAAACTTTTTTTTGCTATTTTATCTAACTTTCTGAATATATAAGATACGTTTGCAGAATATGTATTATTAATAGTATGTCGTAAATTAATCGCGTACTATGTTCTGTTAACTTCAATATTAGTGCAGAATTGTGGTGGACGCGTACGCTTTCAAGTAATGTGATTATTTCAAAAGTACGGTTTAGGCATAATGGGGTATGGGGTACCCCATCATGCCCCACGTCATATTTTTTTAATGACATTTCTTATCTTTGGATATTTTTGTTCCATTTGGTTTCACAAAAAGGTTCGAATTTATCAAATAAAAACAAGCATTGGCGAATGGCCTAAAGAAGCTATGCAAAAGGAGATTCGAGATGTGTTAGATGGAAAAACGGCTGTAAATTGGCTGGCAAGATTTATGACGTTCCTCGAACTACTCTAGAGTGCAGAGTGCGATTAGGGTAAATGTCCCAATTATTGAACAGCGAAGGATCTGGGGGATTGAATTCGGTGAGAAAAAAATATAAAATCAAGAAAAAATCATCGATTTCATGTTCAAATGATACTTTGATATTTTTACTTCCGAAAAATAACCTTTACATTATTTTTAAATGATTTCAAATGAAAAAAAGAATAACAATGTGAAGCATGCAAATGTCCCAATTATTGAACACTGCAAGTGCCTACGTCCCTAATATTGAACAGGCATGTCCCAGTTATTGAACACTCTCCAGAATTCTCTTTCCCTCTTGAAATTTTGTCCCTGAAATATCGGAGAGCACAAAATATTGAACATTACATTCGTATTTTTAGGTTACGTTGAGGTTATATTCTCTTTTTACTTTTCTTTATATGTTTATTGCACGAAAATACAAATAAAAAATATATTTGACGATCTTAAAGTTATTATTAATAGAATAAAGGGAAGTTTATTCAGGAATAGTTTTTGTTTGAATAAATCCGATTCACACGATCTGTCAGACGTTAACCGTCCCGATGTTTTGATGGGTTTAATGACGCCATCTTGGAGAATCCGAGTGTCCAATAATTGGGACATATATGTAATGAAATTTTTATAAATAAGTAAATGCATGTAGGCGAATGAGAAATAATAAAAATACAAGATAGTGTTCAATATTTGGGACCTGTTCAATAATTGGGACCTTAGCTGAGGAAAATAAAAATCAAATCTGTCATGTCGAAGTTCCCTTAGGCGCCATCCAAACTATTTCCACCAAAGAGGAAGAAGAAGAATTCGTTGTCTATTTAAAGGCGATAGAGTTTCGATCATTTGACTCGATTGCTTTGGAACTACGAAAAAAAGGCATATCGTTTTATCGTCTACAACAAGAAACATCACAAATGTAATGGCTATTCATATTCCTTCTTTTTGTGATTGTAACGAAGACTGAAGTCCCTAAGACAGTTTTTATCCCATCTTGTTTGACTCCGTCTTACCCCTAGGATGGGGCATGATGGGGCAAAAGCGATGATTTTTCAATTAAATTATTTTAACCAGAAGAGTTGTATTTTTCTGTTTTATTTCATTAGATTATGAAAGAGTAAAGTCTGTCGATCATTCGTCTTGATGTTTATAAGTTCTACTAATAAAATGTCCCCCTTCATTAGTCGAAAAACCTTAAAAGCCCGGTCTCTCCCCACCTGCCCCTACTAAATTTTTGAGAATTAACTCTCGTTTATCCCGAAATTTGAGTGAGTTAGAAACGAGGTTTGGGAAAAAGAAAAAATCAACATTTGTTAAAAGTCAAGCGCTTTGAAGATGATTAATGCTAAAGGCTTTCCAGCGGGCTATGAAGGGTTTGGAATATTATCACGAAAATAATTTTTTTATGGATTAGCCTTCGAATAAAATCTCGCCTAATTTTCTGTAAATTTTATCAGGAATTTAGTTTTATCGATATATTTATTTTCATCGGATATCAATCTTTTCGTATGATTTTCGAATTAAAAAAATTCATTTTTATTGGTTTTTGGTAGTTATTTTTCGTTCTTATTCGAGCTTATAGTTTTTAAGGATGAATTTGTATTTATTTTAATTTTCAATAGGATCGAATGAGTTTTTTAATTCTAGAAATTAAATTCAGAAAATAGTTTTTCAATCTTTGAAAACGGATTTTCCTTTTTTTTAATAATGCTTTTCGTAATTTTCTAAAATGAATTTACAGTTTCTTTTACAATAAATTTGCTTATGTTTTGAAATAAATGTTCTCCCATCTTTAAATGAATAGAATTTGTATTTATTTTAATTTTCAATAGGATCGAGTGAATTTCTTAATTCTAGAAATTAATCTTTCAGTATTCAGAAAATAGTTTTTCAATCTTTGAAAACGGATTTTCTTTTTTTTAATAATGTTTTTCGTAATTGTCTAAAATGAATTTACAGTTTTTTACAATGAATTTTCTTATGTTTTAAAATAATTGTTCTCCTATCTTTAAATGAATGTGCCGATTTTTTAAACGGAGTTTTTCAATTCTTTAAACAGCACTTCCAATTTTGTTTACCTTTCAAATGGAAATTTTCCAACTTTTCACGATGAGTTTTTACATACGACAATATCGTTAAAAAATCTCCACATTCAACATGTTCCCATATTTCCTCGTAAGTAAAAATGAATATCCGATATTTAAAAAAAATTCGAGATTAACTTTTTGATTTTTTAAAATAGTACTTTCTATTTTCTTACGGCTCAAATATGAGTTTCATAATTTTTCAAAACGCATTTTTGCATATTTAAAAATAAGTTTCCAAATCAGTAAAGCGAATTTGATACATTTTTCAGATGAATGACGAACACAACAATCTTTGCACACGTGCTTCATACTTTATTTTTTATTAAACGAAATTTCGATCTGCGAAGAAAATGCCCAGAGCAGGAGCAAAAAAAATACAATATTGCATCAAACTCGTATGCGTCAAGGAGCATCAACCATACGAGAGGTAAATGGGAGAATGATAATCCCGACGATACGTCGGGAAGGGAGCGTGCTCGGTCAGCCAAATGAATTCATAACAGTGATTAAATATTCAGGGCTTGATCGTATATACTTGAAGTGTATATCGTTTTTACCACCCCTATATATATATATATAATGAAGCCAAGTCTTTTGTACCCCCGGTATTGCATCCCTCGTGCACGCCCTTAACATCAACGACAATGTAACGTATTATGGTACGTCGACGGTCCCCTTCCCGCGTTCGACCCCCACGATGCAATAATTTCGCTCTCGAGGATTCGTGACTAAACGGCAATTAAGCATGAGAAAAAATCCTCACAAATCACTGAGATTATTGTCGCTCCAACAATCGTCCATTAAATTGCACTTTTGCCGAAATATTTTCACGACTAATCACTCGACCGATCTTTACGATCGTCGTCGTTTCCGTCCGATCGAAAGGGCAGAGCAAGTGCCGATTGAGAGACGACGAGGGCATTGTCATTTTGTTTTCGGGTGTGCAAATGTTTATCTGATCGAGCTAATTGTCCGAAGAGGCCCAGACGCAAACTTTTAAGTCATTTGTCCTCTTCGTAATTTGCTTGTTGCAATAAATGATGTTGTGTCTAGGGGAAAATAAAGCCTGATCTTTTGTTATGGGTTTTTATGGATGTATGGTGGGCTGTCTGCAGAAAAACGAAATTGTGTTTGGGAAAAACACGGCAAGAAAACATTGACTCGAGAATCCGCGCGATACGGCGATCCGTCGTAGACATGGACTATGATTTTGTTAGATGGTTTTTTTTGTGGATATCTGAACATGCAAATAGAAAACGATAATAGGAGAAAGTAAACTTTCGGGAAATGCTTTTTTCGAGATTTTGAGCATTCGAAAATAATACCGATGTTAGAATGCCGAAATCAAATCCGAACTGCCAAAATCAACTGCCGAATTGAATCTACACAAATAAAATTATTTTCATGAATTTGCTTGCGTCTCTTTTGGGATAGAAAATAGAGAATTCACGTGGGAAAAGTCCTTCCTTGAGAGAACAATTTTTCTCGCGATACAAAAAATTGCGGACTTAAAAATCAACTCCACCTTAAAATGGGCGTCGAAATAGCAAAATAATTTTTTTAATCAATATATACCATGTCATTTGTATGCTTTGCGCCAGCATATATGGTCTAAATCCAATTTTCCGAAATTGGGAGCCCTTTTGTTACAAATTTTTATTTACAAATAATATTTTCAGTTGGCTCATCACTTCTGACAATAAATCGCGCTCCCGTGAACCCTCAAGTAATCATTTTTTTAAATCTAGTTGCCGGTGGAAATAATTTATAACAGTTTATTATCCGTCTCTATGGAATTTTTATTTTGGATATATTCGAAAATAAGTAATTCAGAGTATTTTGAAAATATACCGAAAATAGAGAAACTTTTTCAGCATATCCAGATCCAGAATTCATTTGGCTGACCGAGCACGCTCCCTTCCCGACGTATCGTCGGGATTATCATTCTCCCATTTACCTCTCGTAAGGTGGTAAGGATGCTTCTTGACGCATACGAGTCTGATGCAATATTGTATTTTTTTTTGCTCCTGCTCTGGGCATTTTTTTCGGAGATCGAAATTTCGTTGAATAAAAAATAAAATATGTTCGTACATTGGCTACTTTTTTAACATTACACATAACTCACCCCTGAATTCATCAAAAATTTAATCAAAACAGCCGGTTTTTTATTGGGACACAGAAATAGTTTTTAGAAATTTAACATGGATTTTTCCAAAAACACTACGGAGTGTTGCAAATGCAAATATCGAAATTGCAGATTCGATTTTTGTTAAAAAATCGAACGAAAATAAATCAAATTGCTCTTTCTTTTGGAAGTTTGGCGTTTTCGCGGGCGTGTGTGTATTGGATAGAATTATTATTTTCCGTAAAATTTCAAAAACTGTCTTCCAAATTTAGAGGTACAGGAACGATTTTTTTTTTATACGGACAGCATAAAAGCAGTGCTGAAAAAACGGTGGGGTTTCGAGTTGGCAAGAATCGATGAAAGGTTCGGACTTATTGTTAGTAAAAATTAGATTTTCCATATTCGAAAATCTCAGCGAGTGATTTAGCTGACTAAAATTTCGAAATAATCAGTGATTTTTTTTACAAGAAGAGAATATCGCTTCCGTTACTAGAAAAAATAAATCGTGCAACTTGGAAACCCGCAAGCTGTTTCCTCGTGATTTAAATTTGCTCGCAAGGCTTTCCCGATGAAGAAGTCACTAATTAACTCGCTCACAGGAAGAATATTGCGAATAAAATGAAACGATAAGGCAGCTACGTACGACTATTCAAATTCGTAAAATTTTTCTTCAATAATGAATCACCCCAAAGAAAAAAAACCAAATCCAGGTACTCATACCTCAATCTTTTGGCTTCGTCGATGAATGGTCGTTTTTCGCTCTCGCTCAGCTGTTTCCATTCAGCCCCTAGTCTCTTCGATATTTCCGAATTGTGCATTTTGGGATTTTCCTGTGCCATTTTGCGCCTCTGTCCCCGGGACCATACCATGAAGGCATTCATGGGTCTTTTAACGTGTTCATTCTGAAGAGCTTTGGAGGACATCATCGATAGCGAATCCTCGGAAGGACTTGGCTCTGTCCGGTATCGTAGCTTGGCCCTTATATTTTTTCTTTTTCAACCCTCCTGCCTCGAGGCACCTCCGTCCTCGATCGAGTTCATTACGGGCACACGTGTCCGTTGACTTGATCGTAAATTTCGCTCACCAAACGATTTTATAGGCCTCCGTGATCCCTTAAACTGGCGAGTCTTTCCAATAACCCCAAAAACCACTTTACGCACACGAATTGCCAAGAATTCCTGAGCCACGTGACTCCACGATAGAAACTCTTGGATTTTCAAAACGGTCGCAGATTCCCGCGCTAAGCTTTCCAACCGTCATGTCCTCCACGTTATTCGCTTTCGCTCTATCAACATCTTCCATGAACCTTCCGAGCATCCGATTCGCTTCCACCTTCTGTCTTCCAAAAGCAACTTTTCGGGGAGCTCGTACCTTTCGAACTCTACCCTGCACTTTCACAGAGTTTTTCTTTCGTCCTGATTTTGTTCAATTTTTCCTTCCGAAGCTTCGGTGCCCTATGAGAACCCAATATCACACTCGTAACTTTGGCATCCGCTTTGCAAAACTCCAAAACAGTTGCGACACCTTAAACCCCAATGGTCTAGATGATCAAGTCCATAGTAGAAAAAAATAAACAAAGAATTGTATACGATCAATGAGGTTTTCTTGAAGGACACTAACCCAAACGATCACGCGACGAGACCTGCAAACGGATTTTGGTATTTCGGTGCAGTCGGATGCACGCGCCTCTCGCACGAAGGACGAGGCACGAAGTGAGAAGTCGTTTGGCTTCACGGACCGGCTGAAAGCGGGTCGTGAAAGGACAACGTTGCGTCATGGACCTTTTGGCGATAGAGGGGAGAGGGCTAAAAGGGACGCGATAAATGAGAGTGCCGGGCGAATCAGGTGGTAAGGAACATCTCCCACTTCGTCAACGATCGAACCCAAAGCTCCCATTGGTTCGTTGCTGGACATGGCGGCTACTGTACGTTACGGAGAAAGCTTAAGCGCAACAGGTGGGGATTGTGTAGTGCCAGCTTCTTGGCATCTCTCCTGCTCTCGCCGTGGAGTCTCTTCACCGTCTGCCTCGGCTCCTACTTTTGTGACATCGATATCCATCCGCGTATACCGTATATACGTACGCGGCAGTTGAACTAGCGCTGTTCTCTGCTCTTCACTGTTCTTTTATTATTGCTGGAACGAATCATGTTCCACCGTTCTTTTTTTTCATCGTTCACGTTGACGACGCTTTTTGGACTATTGTCAATGACGCGGTATTGAATTTTCAGTTAGCTGCGATCATTAAGCTAGGGTTTCAGTAACTTAGTGGATCGGTTTGTCGGATTAGTTGTACCTAGTAGCAGGCGGCTACCCAAGTGGAAAACATAGCGCATTACCGCTTAGTCACAAGCTAGTTAAATTAGGTTTCGCATCGCTATTAGCTAATCGTTTTAGCTGTTGACTAGCCAGCCTTTTATAGCTTTGGTCGTCTAGTGACTGCATACAAAAAGGTTCATGGTGACTGGATAGAAAGAAATATCTCAGGGCTGTATAATAATTCTGACTTAGCCATGATCTACTTTACTTAGCTACTGACTAGCAACGAAAAATTAGGCGACGATGAAATATATATAGATATATACAGGGTGAGGCACATGGAGTGTTACAGAGCAATAGCACTCAAACTATTGATCATATCCAAAAATGTTTCAGACAAAAGTTTCAGTGTTCGAGGAGGCCGTCATACTGGACCACCCTATTTTTCTATCGGTGAAGGCGCTGAAGCTAGGTTAAGGTCAATTCCACTTTTTTAGGTGGAACCATGTATTTTTTTTCGATGACATTATTACCGATTTTAAGACGAATTCAGCGATCTACAAAATAAGGTCATTCTAGTTATGCAAAGTATGAAAATAGTGGAAAAATCGAAAAATGTAGGAATAATCACTTTCAAAGGATCCACTAGCCTTGATAAGGCGTTACCCCCGCTTGTAGCGCAAAAAAAGGCCTTTTTCATGATTTTTTTTTAAAGAAAACTACAAAACTTTTGTAATCGATCAGTATACCATCTTAAAGAACACATCTTGAAGAACTTTCAGTAATTTTTTTATTGAAAAATATTACATTGTTCAGTGGCAAATGGCCGTCAATGAAATAATGTTTTTATATACACGGTTTGCGGTGATCAACATTGCGGCGAAGTGGATCATCTGAAAAAAAATGCGGATGGATTTAGTCAAATATAAGTATAAACTAGTCTTTAATCGAAGGATTTTAAAAAATATTCATTTTTCACAAAATGGCGGACAGTCAAAGTTAATGGTTCGATTTTAACGAAAAAAACGGCCGTTTTTTGGCTATAAAATGGCCATTTACATCGAAAAAAAAAATCGAACGATCAAAGACTACATTTTTATGCATTAAATAAGCGTGGAAAATTTCAAGAAGATCGTTTCATTAGTGTTCGAGTAATCTTGGTCACCGACTTCAGAAATGCCAATTTGAGAAAACCGCGCGCCAGACGGCAGACTAGCCGGTCGTTTACACAACGGATTCTTCTCTTTCAACACTCATATCTCAGTCAATTTTGTTCGGATCGACTTGAAATTTTCAGGACATATTCTCGGATACTTATACTTCAAAAAAATGCAATAAAAAAAATCGATTTTTTTCAAAATCGCAAGTGGGGGTAACCCCTTAATTCGCTGATGAAAAGACCGTCTAACTTCAGCCAACATTTGTGGTGTGATTTCGGTACAAGCTCGGCGTATTCTTTCTTTCATGTCGTCAGGCGTGGTAGGTGCTACCGCCATTACGCGTTCTTTGACAAAACCCCATAAGAAGTAGTCTGGTGATGTTAGAACGAGCGTGGCGAACGAGGTGGCCAGGCTACAGGACCGCCTCGTCCTATTCACTTTTCACCAAAAATCGCACTCATCACTTGTCTTGAACTTAGAGCATAATGGGTTAGTGCACCGTCGTGTTGCATCCACATGTTCATGCGAACATGCAAGGGCACGTCTTCCAGTAATTGAGGCCGTACGTTTTGCAGAAAGTTTGCGTAAACTTGGCCAGTCAAGCGACCCTAAAAAAAATAGAGACCAATAACGTGATCGCCAACAAAGCCGCACCAACAATTAACGGACCACGGATGTTGAAATGGTATAGTTCTCATCCATCGAGAATTCTTATTTCCCAATCATGCATGTTATGCCTATTCACATTTCCCGTATTTGTGAAGTTAGATTCGTAAGAAAAAAGCACATGACGCAAAAATGAGACATCTGTGCGCATTTTTCTGCGAATCCAGTTATAGAAATTGACGCGATTTTGGAAATCATTGGCGTACAAATCCTGATGTAATGACATATGATACGGATGGAACTTGTGTTGATGTAAGATTCTTAATACAGGTCGCTGACTAATTCCACTCTCTTTTTCCATTTGCCTGCTGCTCGTATGTAGATTTAGTGCAGCAAAAGCTAAGATAGCAGCCGCATTATTTTCATTAACAATCTGTCGACGATTGACTCCTGTTTGTTTTACTATACCGAAGCGACAGAAACGGTCAGCTAATCGCTTAAGGAAGCTTTCCAGTGTGACAGCCCGAAAAATCGCTGTTTTTCGCGATTTTTTTTTTTAAAGAAAAAATAATCTAATCGGTCTGGTTTTTTTTTGTATATCAATTGGGTATTGAAGAATACAAAACAATTTTTGAAAGATCGATTTATTTATTAATTAATATCTATAAAAATGATGAAACAATTGTTGCAGAAAATCCACTTGGATGTGGTGTCCACGTTGGGGGTCACAATTTTGATCTGAAACAAAAAACACAAAAAGATTATTGATCGGTATATAATTGGCTTTCGTGCTATGGAGGCTTTTTTTTTTTTTTTTTTTTGCAAAAATGGCGCCGGTTTGAACAAAATGCTGATTTTAGCATTTTTTTTGGCAGTTTTTTTTACAAAAAAATAGAAAGATGTCAAAAAAAAAAAAGCTTCCATAGCACGATAAACAATGACGTTAAGAATATTGTGTAAAAAATTCAACTCGATAGCTTTAAAACTCTGCCCTCCAAGTTGGACACCGTTTTGAAAAATGCTGTTTCGAGAAAAACGCGTTCAAAGTTTCGCTGTAGCTGTAGCGCTCCGTTGCCTTCTTCCAAGAAATGCTGTACAGTAACCGGAATAATCTGAATTTCGGCATGAAAATTTCAGGGAATATTCGGAAGAGTGTATACTATTCGATAAAGCAAAAAAAAAAAATCGATTTTTTGAAAATTTCACACTGGAAAGGTCCCTTAAAAGCCATGTGCGATGTTTGTTGCCCATTCGGATAACGAGCTGCATAAAAATCTTGGGCGTTTCTGTAATGTTTACGGCATTCCCCCAGCACCATCAACGTATCAAAAGATTCGTGAAAATCGTTCATTTTCGCGATCTGATGTACTCATATTAGAAGGTAATGCGTGACTAACTGATATGTCAACAGAAAATGCGTACTTGCTACCGATAAGAAACATTGGTATCGTAAGATATGGAAACAGCGATCAAACAAGTGTTTACAAATCGAGGGTCATCGATTCGAGCATCTTCTGTAGGTAGACCCAAACCCAGGTTAGCGGATCCTTTGAAAGTGATTATTCCGATATTTTTCGATTTTTCGACTATTTTCATACTTTGCGTGACTAGAATGACCTCGTTTTATAGGTCGCTGAATTCGTCTTGAAAACGGTAATAATGTCATCGAAAAAAAATACATGGTTCCACTTTAAAATGTGGAGTTGACCTTGACGTAGCTTCAGCGCCTCCACCGATAAAAATTACGGTGGTCCAGTATGACGGCCTTCTCATACACTGAAACTTTTGTCTGAAACTTTTTTGGATATGATCGATACTTTTAGTGCTATTGCTTTGTAACACTTTATGTGCCTCACCCTCTATATACAGAGTGGATCAATAACTATTAGCACCTTGGATATCTTCGAAACTATAAGGTTCACAGAAATATTTGCTGAAATGAAATTGCACAGTACGAAAGGGGCCATCCGCTAGCGATAATAGTTTGTCCACTGCTTGGATGTGCTACAAATGGTAGCTTCTTTAATTATCCAAACTTCAAATGGACAATAAGACTTGTTCCACTTAAGGACACACCAGAATTGCGGGGGGGGGATTGTACAGGCTTCCGATCCTGGACAATCTTAAGAATCGCCTGGAGAAAAAACATCACCTTTCGGCTTGTGTGAAGCACCGCGAGGCTTCATTCGTCTCAAGCTGTTCCTTGCGCTGACATAGTTTCTTTCGTTTCTTCGTTGCGTATCAAGAAACATGTACACTCGAATGGGGATGGTATACGTACCACCGGTAATAAATGTTATCGGCTGGGCCCGGGGAGGGTGAGCGGCAGGCGGTACGGGGCAGGGAGCTGAGAGGGTGCAGACGGGAGTCTGTGGTGACGACTCTCGTGATAAGACGATAAAGCGGGAAGAAGGCGAAACGGGAGATGGAGAGAAACGATTATTGCGGACCAAGACTTTTCTCATGGCCGCGATAAAGCTATCACGCACATATACATGTGTGTGTGTGTGTGTGTGTGTGTATGTGTGTGTGTGTGTGTGTGTGTGTGTGCATTCCGACGAACGGTGAAGTTGTACGGAAATATCACGAAACTTAAGGGTGCATGCTACATGGAAGTCCCAAAAACCAGTGGAAATTTCCAGATTCAATTGCAACAACGCTACTAAAGCGACTTATGTCATTTTTGGCATGTCACTAGCGTACACATTAACGCGTTACCCCCACTTGTAGCGCAAAAAAAGGCCTTTTTCATGAATTTTTTTAAAGAAAACTACAAAACTTTTTTAATCGACCAATATACCATCTTAAAGAGCACAACTTGAAGAACTTTCAGTAATTTTTTTATTGAAAAATATTACATTGTTTAGTGGCAAATGGCCGTCAATGAAATAATGTTTTTATATACACGGTTTGCGGTGACCAACATTGCGGCGAAGTGGATCATCTGAAAAAAAAATGCGGATGGATTTAGTCAAATATAAGTATAAACTAGTCTTTAATCGAAGGATTTTAAAAAATATTCATTTTTCACAAAATGGCGGACAGTTAAAGTTAATGGTTCGATTTTAACGAAAGAAAACGGCCGTTTTTTGGCTATAACACGGCCATTTTTTTTTTCGAAAAAAAGAAATCGAACGATTAAAGACTACATTTTTATGTATTAAATAAGCCTGCAAAATTTCAAGAAGATCGGTTCATTAGTGTTCGAGTAATCTTGGTGAGCGTTTTGAGAAAAACGCGTTTAAAGTTTCAATTTCAGTTCTTCAATTCACGGATTCTCCTCTTTCAACGCTCATATCTCTGTCAATTTTGTTCGGATCGACTTGAAATTTTCAGGACATATTCTCAGATACTTATACTTCAAAAAAATGCAATAAAAAAATCGATTTTTTCAAAATCGCAAGTGGGGGTAACCCCTTAACGGAGAAGATCCTTTTACAACATAAAGAAAAGCATATGGCTGAAAATAAACTTCACAAGGAAGTTGAGGGACTACTTTACACTCCTGGAATCTCAAATCAATCGGTAGGTCGGTGTATTTGATTACAATATTTTGGAGTCTTGAACCTTTAAATGCCTTTTTCTGAAAAGCACTTTGTTGTAAACCCCGTATAAGATAATTGAAAGACTATAGGATCGATCATTTAGAAATTTGTCACACTTTTAAATAACATAATTACCATGCAACTAAACTAAAGTTCTTTGAAAATGATTTTGAGAAATTACTTTCTTATTGACAAACAATATAGTACAAATTTTATGAAAAATAGAACATTTTTTCATACATGTGATATTTTACGAATTGTCACTTTTTATTGGATTTTTTAGGTTTACATAGGGGGGAAATGAAAACATGTAATAATATTTCATGTACGAATTTCATGTAATTTACATAAATTTCATGTTATGTAAATTACATGAAAACATGTAAAATATATACATAACATTTTAATTACGTGCAAACATAGTTTAGACACAAACAAATCTTGAAATCTGGCTTATTGCCGGCTGCCTGAAGGAACTTCCCCCTTTACCTGAACGAACCCAAACCAACTCTTTTGCATCCCATTAGCGCACAGACTGACCCGAACAAATGAATGTTGAAAGGAAAATTGACAACATCTACAGAACTTAAAAAAAGAGGTTAATGCAAACCCTTGGTTAATGCCTCCATCCACCTGAGTGGTGCGAAAAAATCAATTCCTCTACTAATTCCATAATATCGGTCATCTTCATATCAATTTCCACATTATTTGTCATCCAATTATTAAGGATGTTGAGTCCCAAATCGCAAATGATGATAAAATTCTGAAAATTTGGTATGTTTTTGTATGAAGTATTTCAGAGGTCGTGTAAAAACTTCACGACAATTAGGAAGCTCGTTATTGCACTATTAACATTCACAAATTAAATGTTGTTTTATGGAAACTGATGTAACGTTGCAATAAGTTTTTTTTTGACCTCTCAATTTTATAATATCTACAATATACTGAAAGCAACGGAAACAAAACGAAGTTTATTGATCATTTTTTTTTAATTTCTTTTAAAAATTGTTCTTAACAAAATGTTAATTTTTTAATAACGAGCTTCCTAATCGTCGTGAAATTTTAACACGACCTCTTAAATACTTCATACAAAAACATACCAAATTTTCAGAATTTTCTTTCATTTTTTATTTCAACCCTTAAGGAGGTTGAAGTAATGATGATAGAATTCTAAAAATTTGGTATGTTTTTACATGAAGTATTCAGGAGGTCGTGTAAAAATGTCATTACGATTAAGAAGCTATTTATTGAACAATTAACATTAACATGTTTCATAGGGACTCAACATCCTTAAAGACAATAGTGCAAACTTTTCGTTAAAAATTATAAGTTTTTTGAAATTCTATTCCCTCTCCACTTGCTGAATCAATTGGGAGGAAGTCTCAGTCATTCAGATCCAGTTGTGATAAGCACGTTGCGAATTAGGTTCTTTCATTGAAGCGATAAACGGTGCAAGCGCCGGGACAATGGTATTGAAAAAAGTGAGTGAAAAAAGAGGATCGCGCGCGTGTGGTTACGCGGGTCTCATGAACTGGCTCGGCAGTCGCTGTGTGCGATTATTATCTCCGGACGAATGATCTATTATATATATATGTATGTATGTATGTATGTATGTATGTGTGTGTGTGTGTGTGTGTGTGTGTGTGTGTGTGTGTGTGTGTGTGTGTGTGTGTGTGTGTGTGGGTGGGTGGGTGTGTGTGTGTATAGATGAAATCAGGGATAGCTACGGCAAGAGGGTTCCAATCGAGGGTGGGCGCCGCAACTTTTCAACAATCGTTTCGTTTCACTCGAATCTGATGATAGCGGAGGTGTGGATATTGTGAGTTTGGGTCTGGGTGCGAGCCCGTGCAGAGGATAAGGACGAAGGATAGGGTAGTGTGAGAGATTGTTGGGGAAAGGGGGAGGGGAGGGGTTGGGGATGCCACGCGACCGCTGATTATACCATTCATCGCCCAGCAGAGCGAAAGAGGGTTCGAGTCATAAACGCCGTCGCACCCATCGCTCCTGAATGCTCGCTCATCAATGGAAACAATCCAGCTTTTCGTCCCCGGTGGCCAGACATCCTGGCAGGATGTATACCGCCTCTCTTTCTTCTTCGATCTCTTTTTACTCTGGTCTTTCCTTTTTTTTTTCTTCAAATTCACAGTAAACAACGCGATGGGCGATCATTCGTTCGAAGAATGCCCGATTGGTGAAAAAGTATGGCATTAATTGTTGCCTGATGTTGTAAATTCAATCATAGGGTGTTTGGGCTTGTTTGGGTGAAGACAGTAGTTTGTTTTGGGTAGATTCGTTGAGGGCAAACGGGGGTATTTCGTTATTTGAAGGACGTTGTGGCTACGTTTAAACACAAAAAGGGCTGTCTTCGGAAAACACTTGGAAAAATAGTCTAAACGATTTCTTCACTTGTCCCTTGACGCTGCAAACCCTAAAGTTGGGGGAAAGCCCCTGACTTGGCGACGTCTAGTAATCTGATTAGTTGTCTATCTATGTATATCATAAAATCGTAACAAATTCATGTCTGTAAGGGAAATCTCTTTTCTAAGAGTGTTGTGTTGTTTACTTACGATACAGAGGCCGAAATGGCAATTTTTGAAACTTTCGTCGATATTTCGGATGTGCACGCATCACGCAAAAACAACTCAACGGACTTTATTAAAACTTGCCGTAGGTGCAGCTTATACGTACCCCGAACTAACATGGAGGTTAGCTTATCACGATTCATTACGAAATTTTAGTTTAATATGCATTTCTCAACGATTCATTGAGGCGTCTCATTATCTATGGTACAGCAATTCGACAATAGCAGATGACATTAAGGTATTCTTTTTCCGGAGGGTTTTATTTTGTGGAGGCAGGAGCAGAGCCCTTCTGAATCATCGGTAAACTACAGTGGCGTTTAATAAAAAATAAGTTACAATCAATTATTATATCCTATGATAAATCAGAACCAAACAATTTTGCGCAAATTTAATAGATTTAGACATTCGTATATTTTCTCTGAAAAGTCGTGGCTACGAAAATTCTTCTGCTAGTTACATTTTTTCAAGTTTTATCGTTATCTTCTTTTCTAATTTGGTGACCTCCTGCTTTGACTGTCGTTACGGGAACTTCCGATTTTTTGACACGCGTAAAGCAGTTGATAAGAGACATCAAGGGTTATGTAGTGTATGAATTATTGGATAGAACCGTGGCCAGCATGTCACCTTTTCCGAGTCGAAAACGTAACTCATCACTGACTAGCCACAATCTAGTCAAGTAATCTTTAGAATCGCTACTGGCTAGCCGTTTTAGCTATTGACTACCCAGCCCTGTAATGCTTTGGTCCTCTAGTGACTAAATACAAAAAAATTAGATGGTGATTAAATAGAAAGGATATCTCACGGCTATATAATATTTCTGACCTAGCCATGACCTAGTTTTTCCGCTAGTGACTGGGAACAAAAAATCAGGTAGCGAGTAGATTTAAAAACTTGCGGAAAAACGCTTACACCATAACGGGATTTCAATCCCGCGATTTCTGGGTGATGAGTTGTGACGTTATCCACTGAGCCAGTTCTATTTGTCCAATTTTTGACTTTTCGTATCGTCTACATATGTTACACTACACAGTGTTAGATTATTGAACACTGGGTGAATTAACAAATGTAAATACTACACTTCGCACAAAAATTAAAGGAGCAAGAAAAAAATCCAAATTTTTGGGGGATTTTCAACAGGCTGTAACTTATACAAAAATGGTCGTACAGCAAAAAAAAAAAAAAAGCAAATTGTAGCTCTAAGTGTCTAGTTTTCGGATCTGAGTTTGAAATTTTTTTTTTGAAAATATTTTTCGAGTAATCATAAGAAAACCACCGAAAAAAAAATTTTCGAAATTTTTTTGGTTTCTTTTTTAAATCTACGGACGTGGAAATTTTTTTTTCGACTTAACCTTTATATGGAGCGGATAGCTTGTTTATTCAGCTTTAATTTGGTTTTTTAAAAATCTCGATACGAGCATTTCTCGCTGAGATATCGGTGTTTGAATGGAAAAAGATCATTTTGTTTTTGATTACAGATATCTCAGCAACCAATGATCGCACAGAAATTTTGAGGTTGGTTTCAAAAACTTGAATAAATTCTCTACAGGGATTAGCAATTGAATTTCGAAAAAAAATTTTTTTTTCAATTATTACATGAATTTGAAAAAGCAACCAAAAAAGGGCTTTTTGTGGTTTTTTGGAAAATCAAGCGCCCAATCAAAAGTATTGCGGAAACCACTAATGTTAAGTGTGCCCTTTACTGTTCAATATACCCACAAAAACCCTACGAAGTTTCAATTTAATCCAGCCAACCGTTTTTTTTCCCACTTGATCGAATTTTTGAAAAAATTAAAGGAGCAAGAATTTCGCTCTGACAATGTCATAATTTTTATCAAAAATGAAAAAAAAAAATTTTTTTCATTTTTCTCTCAATTCTGTATTAGTGACTTGGAAAATTTAAGAAAAAAAAAAAATCGAAAATTTTTGAAAAAAAATTCCAAAATTTTTGAAAATTTTTTTTTATTTTTTTCAATTGGCTAAAAACTTCAGAAAATAAAAAAATAAAAATTACCGCCGGCATTAGCGTTACCCAAAGCGTACCACGTGGACGTTGCACGGCGGATTTACGCTTCTTTTGTGCTTGCGCACGTGTATGTGTGTGGCTTTATCAGAGATTGAGACCATGTGGTTCGTCACTTCCACAGTATTTTGTGACTCCAAACTCACTCTCCGAAGATTGTGTGTGTGTGTGTGTGTGTGTGTGTGTGTGCGTGTGTGTGTGTGTGTGTGCTTGAAATTGACATTGAAAATTGATTTGAATTGAATTGAATTGAAATTGAATTGAATTGAAAAAAAAATTAAAGAAAAAAAAATTTCAAAAATTTTGGAATTTTTTTTTCAAAAATTTTCGATTTTTTTTTTTTTTCTTAAGTTTTCCAAGTTACTAATACAGAATTGAGAGAAAAATGAAAAAATTTTTTTTTTTCATTTTTGATAAAAATTATGACATTTTCAGAGCGAAATTCTTGCTCCTTTAATTTTTTCAAAAATTCAATCAAGTGGGAAAAAAAAACGGTTGGCTGGATTAATTTGAAACTTCGTTGGGTTTTTGTGGGTATATTGAACAGTAAAAGGCACACTTAACATTAGTGGTTTCCGCAATATTTGTGATTGGGCGCTTGATTTTCCAAAAAACCACAAAACGCCCTTTTTTGGTCGCTCTTTCAAATTCATGTAATGATTGAAAAAAAATTTTTTTTTCAAAATTCAATTGCCAATCCTTGTAGAGAATTTATTCAAGTTTTTGAAACCAACCTCAAAATTTCTGTGCGATCATTGGTTGCTGAGATATTGGTAATCAAAGACAAAATGATCTTTTTCCATTCAAACACCGATATCTCAGCGAGAAATGCTCGTATCGAGATTTTTAAAAAACCAATTTAAAGCTGAATAAACAAGCTATCCGGTCCATATAGAGGTTAAGTCGAAAAAAAAATTTCCACGTCCGTAGATTTAAAAAAAAACCAAAAAAATTTCGAAATTTTTTTTTTCGGTGGTTTTCTTATGATCACTCGAAAAATATTTTCAAAAAAAAAATTTCGATCTCAGATCCGAAAACTAGACACTTAGAGCTACAATTTGCTTTTTTTTTTTGCTGTACGACCATTTTTGTATAAGTTACAGCCTGTTGAAAATCCCACAAAAATTTGCATTTTTTTCTTGCTCCTTTAATTTTTGTGCGAAGTGTATTATCGGATCAATGACTTAATTGCGTTCGCATTGAGAGCGATCATCGCATAGAATTACATAATCTTAAATTGTATTTGTCTCATGAAGGTAAATGTCCCAATTATTGAACAGCTACGGATCTGGGGATTGAATTCGGTGAGAAAAAATATAAAATAAAGAAAAAAAACCATCGCTTTCATGTTCAAATGATACTTTGATATTTTTACTTTCGAAAAATCACCCTTTAAATTATTTTTAAATGATTTCAAATGAAAAAAAGAATAATAATGTGAAGCATGCAAATGTCCCAATTATTGAACACTGGAACTGCCTATGTCCCTAATATTGAACAGGCATGTCCCAGTTATTGAACACTCTCGAGAATTCTTTTTCCGTTCTGAAAATATTATTTTGGGTACAATATTAAGAAATAAAAGCAAAATCAAACACTTAAATAATCTTTTATTAATCATGTAAAAATACAAAAATATATATTTAGTCCCTTTTGACAGCTTTTTGGTTCATTCGCATTTGGTTTATTTTTGCTTTTTAACTCCAACTTTATTTTATTTTTCTTTTCAGCTTCCTCGTTTTTATGTTCTGTTTTTGTTTGATTTTGTCGCAGCTTTCTTGTTTGTCGACTCTAGCTTGATTTTCTTTTTATTTACCGCTCTGCATATAGTGCGGTTTTTACAACTTCCGCGCTATATGCAGAGCGACGTCTTTTTGTCGCCATGTTTATGCCGTTTGATTGAGAAAATTATGTCCCTGAAATATCGGAGAGCAAAAAATATTGAACATTACATTCGTATTTTTAGGTTACATTTAGGTTATATTCTCTTTTTACTTTTCTTTCTATGTTTATTGCACGAAAATACAAATAAAAAATATATTTGACGATCTTAGAGTTATTATTAAAAGAATAAAGGTAAGTTTATTCAGGATCTTACAGTTTTTGTTTGAATAAATCCGATTCACACGTTAACTGTCTCCATGTTTCGATGGGTTTAATGACGCCCTCTTGGAGAATTCGAGTGTTCAATAATTGGGACACACGACATTTTCTATGTCCCAATGATCGAACACCGTATTTTTTAACAAATAATTAATTAAAATTTTTTTTTATTAATTGTTATTTGTGCGAAATTTTCTGAGGAACCTGAAACGCTTTTACTTTTTGAGATGTAACAGTTAAAATTTTTTTATTCCCTCACGCATGAAGCGGCACGTCATAGCAAGAACGATCAGCAGTTACCACGAGACGTCAAACGGGGTCACCGTTGCTGATTAAATCATTTTTTTCTCTATTAATTAAAGCTTTTGTGCACAAGTAAGGTAACATTTCGATAGTTAAACGTTCCATATATGTAATTAAATTTTTATAAATAAGTAAATGCATGCAGGTGAATGAGAAATAATAAAAATACAAGATAGTGTTCAATAATTGGGACCTGTTCTATAATTGGGACATTTACCTTAGGTAACTTGCTCTGGCCTAGCAGATCTACTGGGCACTGACAAGGGGTGCATATAGCGGCAGTTAGCTTGTGTTCGCTAGATCGTGGCGACTTGCTCACTTCAGATCTTTTTTTCTTCTACAAAGCCATCTGAAACCCAAGTTGGCTAGCCAGCCATGAGTCATTTGCTCGATAGAACTACACGTAGTCGCATAACCGCACTTTGTCATTTGTGACCAAGGTCGGCTGGACAGTGACTAGACAAGGGCTGGATAACAAGCGATTCATAATATTTCTAGCTCATAGCGGGCCAACCATTGGTCAGTTAGTATGAACTCAATTGGACGAGCCAGTTACTCGGTCGTAACTCAGCCAGGCTAGCACAATTTCTACTCGGGTCCATAAAGTGATGTATAAATTCGACGATTGTTAGAATCGACATTTTTTGTTAAAAGTTCGGTAAATTGGCGTGAAATTTTACCAGTATAATGAGATGTATTTTTACTTATATACAAAAATCATGTGATCGTTAAATATTCGGGTTCGTGAAGGGGATACCTTAAGGTGCCTGTTCACGTGAGAGTTAAATTCTCGAGAGTCGCTTTCGAGGGCAGTACTCCCCGGTGGACACGCACCTGAGAGTAACTCGCAGGAAATAAAGTCTAACTCGCTGATAGTAGACTCGCCAGAGTTTGCTCCGAAAGTAGTAGTCTAGCCACAGTCGAGTTAAAAAGTTTATTCTCTGCTCAATCGCTGAAATCTTAGAAATATTGCGAGCTATCTTTATAATGTAGGTTGTACATCTTATCAGGATGGAAAACTCATAAAGTAACGTACAAATCAACGTCGCAATCCCAGCAAATTTTCGTCATGATATTTAGTATATACGGAAATGCTAAATTTGAGTTGTAGGCGGAACAATGGTACAAGTGCGACATAAGGGCAAATTTACCAAACGAAAAACGATCGCCAAAAGAAGAAAAGCGGTAGAAATTATGAGCCGTGCAAAAAGCCAAAACGAAGAGAAGAACCATCCCATGAAAAAATTGCCTACACGAACAATACGGCCGATGTCCGGCCCAATACTGGCTAACCGATTGTTGGCAACCAATGTTGGCCCAACATTGAAACAACCGTTCTGCCATTTTTCAGTCGACCCTCTTTTCGGAGCCCGGCATCCGACATCAAGCCGATGTGGGGACAGTACCGGTTAACGACCTAAGGCCGACTGTTGGCGTAGACGGAGAAGCCGACCGTGGGCCAATACTGTCTGCCGTTAATTGTCCTGCGTTCATTTCTAATCCCGGAAACCGGTACTATACCAATGTCGGGCCAGTATCGGCTGCCCCGGAGAGCCGACTGTTGGGGTGGACTACTGGAGCCGATCATGGGCCAATACTGTTCGCCAATAACTGTCCTACGTTCATACGTAATCTCGGCATACCGCAATATGCCAATGTCGGGACAGAATCGACTAACGACGAAGAGCCGACTGTTCGCGTGAATAGGTTGAACCAATCACGAGCCGGCATCACTCCCCGTTGCGTGTCTTATGAATTGCTCGCCAGTCGCCATTCAGTGGCGTATCGATGCAGACCGCGAACAAAGAGTAGCGTTCATCGTCGCTTTTTCGTGCAACAGTAATTCTTTCCCTTATGCTCCTACCGTATTCTCAATATGAATAAACGAAAGAGATATGATAAACTGAAAAAAGTGCGAAAAAATTATGTTAGAATGAACTGTTATTGAAGCACGAAAAATGTGTCATGACTCAAGAGTCATGTTCGACAGAGAAAAAAATCCTCGAAAATAATGTTAAAAAAGCGGAGTGTGAGAACACTCTTAAGGATGTGGAAGAAATTATTGAACACGGGGACGATAAAAATGATGAAAATGAACAACTAAAAAATTGTAACACGAGTGACCGATAATGCCCTGAGTTGTATTGATCGATACTCGGGGCATTATCGAATGTATCGCTCGTTTGATTCAGATAAAATTTCTATTCAGTAAATACATTATTTTATTGTCTTCACTATATTCGATATTGCTTTTCAGTACATTATTTGTTCAAATATTAGTATTTCATTTTGATTCGAAAATATTAACCGAATGTCTGAAATGATTAAAAAATTATGCGAAAATAAAATTTGATTCTTGCGCATACACGAAGCGATCAAAGCGTAGCCATTTTTATTTAATGTTTTTATACAATCGCGTTAAATGAAAACTATATACAGGGTGAGGCACATAAAGTGTTACAGAGCAATAGCGCTCAAGCTATTGATCATATCCAAAAATGTTTTAGACAAAAGTTTCAGTGTTCGAGAAGGCCGTTGTACTGGATCACCCTATTTTTTTTATCGGCCGAGGCGCTGAAGCTACGTCAAGGTCAATTCCACTTTTTAAAATGGAACCATGTATTTTTTTTTCGACGACATTATTACCGATTTTAAGACGAATTCAGCGACCTACAACACAAGGTCATAATGTCATCGAAAAAAATACATGGTTCCATTTTAAAAAGTGGAGTTGACCTTGACGTAGCTTCCGCACCTCCACCGAAAAAAATAGGGTGGTCCAGTATGACGGCCTCCTCGAAAACTCAAACTTTTATTCGAAACATTTTTGGATATGATCAATAGTTTGAGTGCTATTGCTCTGTAAAACTTTATGTGCCTCACCCTGTATACTTGTTTTCATTATATATCTGAATAAAATACATCTATGTTCATTAAAATGATATATTTGATTTAAAAGAATATGCTATTAATAGGACAGGTGTATAATTGAACTGAATACATTACAGCAATCGATTCAATGCCTTTTTCTTTGGTTGAAATAATTTAACCAAATCATATATAATGGCCGAGTGCCACCGTAATTATAGGTGCAC
Source organism: Ophion costatus (assembly GCA_951751655.1). Classification (NCBI taxonomy): domain Eukaryota; kingdom Metazoa; phylum Arthropoda; class Insecta; order Hymenoptera; family Ichneumonidae; genus Ophion; species Ophion costatus. The sequence goes on along the minus strand of OX632360.1, from coordinate 20,365,561 downwards.
GGAAATCCATAGTTCTCGGAGTAACCGCTAGAAGCTGCACGCGCGCTCGTTTCTCGTAAACGTAGCACGAACCGAAAATCTACTTAAGCGCCGGAGAAACTCCACATAATATCGCTTCTCGGTCTGTGGCGAAGATCAAAGTATAGTGTCTGACGATGGTTCTAATGCTTACTTTTTATTTAAGATTTAAAAACTATTGAAAAACTTTTGACAAATTTGGAATTTTTACATATAACAAATTTCTTGAACTTTTTTCAAATATTTTGAGCAATTCTCGTTACTTTACATTTGTTAGAACCAACAAACAAGAAATGTTTGCAAGTGCACATAGAATCATTTTAAAAACATGACTTCTCGAATTACCAAATATATTCTTTTGCTAGCAATGAACATTTATTTCATCGAATGTTATATTTTTTCTACTAAATGCGTCGTTACAGATGACACCTGTACTTTGTGGCAAAAAATACTATTATTTCGAATCGATATTGTTAATTTTTCAATCATCTTACACACGTGTCTATCTCATGTAACTACTTTTGATATTATACGGAGTACGAACATGTTACGTCTAATGGCATATTCGTTTCGATGTAGTAAAGAAATAATTCATTCTATTGATTATATTTTGTACATAACAAAAAATGTAGCAATCGCTTGATTATTTCATCCATACATCTACAGATTGTAAAGAGAATGATTTCAATAGAATATCATTTTATTTTAAGGATAATGGAGATATTGAGAGAACAGAAGCGATTTTCAAATGAAATAACATGTTATTAAAATCAATCACATTTTCCAATATTTTATAGTATTGTAACAATGCCATACGTCGCTGGCACTCCGTGATCAGACATTTATTTGGGTCGAACAATGTATTTTTTTGTGTCAATTGTTTTTTTGTTATTATATTTTTTCGAATTATAAAAAAGCGCCATCATGCTGGCACTTATATTTTTTCGAAACTGATCAGGCTCTTGTACACTAGAGTCGTGTAAAAAGTATTGAAGAATTTGCAATCATTTTAGGCCAGTAGTTCACGAGCAACAAAGAGGCAGCGGCGCTCTAGTAACTCACTAGGCGTTATTAACTGCCAATCAACTTTGGCCTGCGGCCAATCGTTCGATCACCAAACGCTGCTGCATATGAGTCTCAATAAACGAATCAATATTTTTCGCGACCCGTGGATGGCCACGTTTTGGTCTGCCGTTAATTCGGCGTTCGGTTGACGCGGTTCCCGGAAAATCGTTGACAAATTTGGTGGCGTGTAAGATTCGTCGACGACGCGATGTCGCAAATTATCGAGGCGGTGTGCTGAGCGAATGAATCAACTACAAATCAGCGCTCAAGTCATTGAATACTTTCCGGGCGCGATGATGAGATGCGGGAGTACGCGGGAGATCGAAACAATACGAGCAACATTGTGAGGGCATCATAGCTATTGCTGAGGTGACAACAATGCGGATGCCAGGCCGCGAGAAGCTCACTGATTACTAGCATTGTCAGGCGGGCAGGTTGTTTCAGTTAATCGCGACATGCCCCGCACGCGAAACTCGCTCGCGCCCCGCTCCACACACGTTTGTTTTGTCTCTTTATCACGCCTATCTCATGCCATTTTCCTGCCTGCTGTACCCCCTATACTACTATTTTCAGAAAAACAAAAGGTCCGCCGGCTCACCCGGGCAAATCGGGAGCTTCCCATCCGCGCGTTTATTGCCAATGAAATCATTTCGGTATTCCGCTTGTCATTGTTATACGTTCTATCGATATAAAAATCCGCTGGGTGGCAAAAAGTCGCAGGACGTGCACGATTGGCAAAGAGCACTGTGTTGCCGGTTTAGGGGTAAACAGGGAAGGAAAAATTATCTAGCGCATTTTTTGAGACTTGTTTAAGGCTCTCTTTCAGTTTGGGGAAAAGTAGTGGGAAATATTGTTCAGAGTGTCGTCAGGGGGTTACAAATGGCAGATTTTGTTAAAAGCTTTTACCCAGGCGTTGCCCATTTTTCTGAGCTTATGTCCCAGAGTCAGCTATTTTTCTAAGCTTCTATTCAAGTAGCCGCCATTTTTCTCAACTTCTTTCCAAGTAGCAGCTATTTTTCTAAGCTTGTATTCAAGTGACATCCGTTTTTGTGAGCTTGTATCCAAGTAGCAGCCATTTTGCTGGGCTTCAATCCAAGTGGCAGCCTCTTTTCCAACCTTCCATCCAAAAGTCAGCCAATTTTCTACGTTTCTGTTTATCTTGCTGACATTATTTTGAAACTTGGCCAACTGATTGCCCGCACTTCGATTTTTTTAGGTTATAAGAAGTTATTAAAGGGATACCTTTGAATTGCGTAATATTATTGAAATTTCGAACAGAAGAAAAACTCCGTGCTGAGAATTGTGAAATAGAACGGTCTATAACAACCGCAATCGTTTATCGGCTAAGGACTACAACGGGAAAAGTTTCAATGAGGAAAATAACGGAAGCAAGATTCAGCATCAATTGAGATCAAGTACATTTGTGGCGCGCAAGATTCAGCGTCAAATGAGCAAGTGAGCCATTGATTACAATGTGATGTTTTTCAATTAAGAGCATGCCCGAATCAAGATGCAACGCACGTTGAATCACGTTGAATGACCGATGATATCATGACTTTTTAAATATTTTGGTGAAAAATCATTTCAAGGTCATGATATCATAAGTCGTTGAGTACGTCTGAATATTAGCTACGTCTTAATAAAATTAAAAAAAAACATGTTCCCATTTGAAAAACTATTGATGATCTTGAGACCGCAAAACCTATGACCTAGACAAAAATGTTTTTTTTCACCACTGTATCAGCCCTTCGAAAACAATCAAATTACCTCCAGACATTTTTTTCGTCACTCTAAAGGTAACGGAGATATTTGGGGTGGTCACGTTCAATGGTACACCCTGTATATAATACATATATTGACTGTCGCGATCCAACCACAGCGACGCCAGTGGCAGAATATCTCACTTCTGAATGCCACAAATTGATGGACGTTTTTTTTCTATCCCTTCTGTGCAGTAGTTCAGACTCCTTTGTTTCAATGAGCGTGCTGCGTAGTTCACCCACAAAGATCAACATAATTCCGGACCCGAGACCGAAGCGAATTGCCCATTTCGAGTTCATAGGTTTAGTCCACGAAAAACCGTACACTCTTTTTTTTCGTAAACATTCGCCTGTGCTGGCTCAATGCACAGGTAGCTCGTCGCGTGACCTTTCGAGGCTTGCCCAAATCACTACCGACCATATAGCACGAAGAGTTTGTATTCATTGTTTGTAGGCGTCCAACGAATGTTCATTGTGAGCCGGAGAATCAAATTTAACTTTGTCGCCCGGCTGCATAGTCCAGCCAATTTTCCATATTCAGAACGCGCGGGACTCGATTGAGGGTGTGCGTGTACGCGCAGTGTGTAGCACAATCGTCCGTATCAAAATAGAACACGCCACAATAACTTATTCGACCGGAACAAAATGGGGGAGGGGGGGGCGGTAGTAGTATTTTATAGAGTCCCGTTGGCTTACACACGATGAATACATCAACAGAACGGCAGGAACGTGTGACTGGAATATTTCATAATCCCGAATCCAAGAGTTTTGATTCTCCGCTTTTGCACGTACACGGAACTTATACTTTTTTTCTTTACTTTTGCGCTTCTCTTCATTTTATTCGAATTTGGGCGCTAAACATTTGCCCACCTGTCACGTACCACACGCTTTTCAAACGATCCCACCGAAAAGTTGCGTCATTTATGATCTCGCCCTTCACTCTATCCACTTGGTGTTCTCGGGAACTATTCAAGCGCCAATTTAACAATTTTCTCAGTAACTGATTTTCGCTTTTTTTGAATATCAATGATTAATCAATTTAACGATTAACAACTAATTGAGCAGGTCATTTTCGCAAATAAGCAAGGTATTTTGAAGACATTTATCGCACGTAAATCGCCAGCCAAAATTTTTGATTCGATCGTAATTTCGGTACTTGACGATTCGATGAAGACCCGAAAAAAATCGGTTTCATTGAAATTCTCGTGAATACCGATTTCGGACGATAATAATACCCAAAACTTATCAACCAATTGTAAAAACGAATAAACATTGACCGGATGATCTGTAAAAAAAATCATTCCTCCAAACTAAATAACTATGTTGATTCATTTGAATACTTTGGAAAGTGGCGGTAGGGCGGGAGGGGAGAGCGTGTAGTAATAACAATAACATCGATAAACATAGGACCTTCATAACATTACCATAAAAGCCATAATGGTAAAGTATTCAGCTGTAGTAATAATAACATCAACATTAAACCTCATACAAGTGAGTAAATTAATAATATTAAAATTGCAGCCATAAGAATAAAATAATAAGCAGTAGTAGAGCGATACCGAGATATGACGGGTCGGGGTTCGGCTCTGGCTGTACATTAACTTCATCAGTGCTCAGCAAGGCCAATACTCGGAACGGTGACCGCTTAGACGTGCACCGGCCGGTGGTTCATGCAGTGAGAGGCAGGGCCATACTTCTGATACCTTGGTGTATATATGTGACTTATGGGGTAAGGCCACTGTAAATTTTTTGAAAAATCGATTTTTTTTTATTGGCTTAAAAAATAGTTTAAACCCTCTAGAATAAGAAAAAAAAGGTCCTGTGCGAAAAAAAATTTGTTGTCCTTAGGAAATGAAGGTCGCCGCCAAGCGTGTCAAAACTTGCTCCGAAACGACTGCAATTATATCGGAGATGGCGATTCCAAAACTTTCAAAGGCATCGTGGATTCGAAGCCTTATGAAAATGTTGATGTTAAAAAAAAAGAGTGCATAGATCACGTGCAAAAAAGAATGGGCACTCGATTGAGAAACTTAAAAAAAGGAACAAAAGGTCTCGGGGGAAGAGAAAAACTCACTGCCAAATTGATTGACGAACTAAGCATTTATTACGGCTTAGCAATCCGTCGAAATTCCGATTCCATCAAAAAGATGAAAAATGAGATCTGGGCAACCCTTTTTCACAAAATGTCAACGGATGAAAAGCCTCAGCACGAAAAATGTTCGGAGAATTGGTGCAGTTGGAAGAAAGCGAAAGCAGAAAATGCCTTGGATGCGTATCATCACAATCAGCCAATGAGTGAGGAGGTTTATCAAGCCATCAAACCCATCTACATGGAATTGAGCCGGGACGAGTTGCTGGAGCGTTGCTTGTGTTTGGCCCCCAAATCATCCTCAAGCGGAAAAACTGTACTAGATATTGCGACGGATATCGCTGTTTGCATATTCAATGGCGGCCTTACCAACGTCTTGCAAATATTCAAGATGTTGGAGGTGGAAATTGGTGTACAGTTATATAATTTCTGCATCGAAGCCGACGCCAAACGCATCACGCACGCGGAGACATCTCTGAGCGACGCGGCCAAAAGTGCGCGCGCGCTCCAAAAATCAACCAGGAAAGACGAAGAAGACGAAAATTTGGCTATCGAAGGACAAATGTATGGTGCTGGGATTGCAGACTAACGGTAAAAATTTTTTTTAACTTCTTTTTTTAATTTTTTCCAATAAAAACTATTCGCAAAACTTTAAACGCGTTTTTCTCGAAACATGGTTTTTCAAAATGGCACGCAGCATAACTCGAACAATTTTCATTTTTTTTACTTGAAATTTTAACCAGATGTGAACATTTACATTATCTTGAGAATGTCGATCGGAATTTTCAAGAACTTTATTTATTGATTTTTTATTAACAAAAAACTTGCCGTTTTTTTCGTCAAAAATCAATTTTTTTTTCAAACGCACGCCAAATCCACAAAAATTGATACTTTTTAAAATCCGATCGACATTCTCTAGCTATAGCCCTCTAGATTAATGGTTTTTTTTTTTTTTGTTCTAGATTCAAAAGTGCACCAGTGGTGCTGCGTGCCGCGGAGCCCTGGAAGCAAAACATGTCCCGGGAAGATAGCTGTGGAACCGCCATTTTGTTTTTTTTTTACTGTAAAAAAGTTTTATAATAAAGTTTAATGTATGCCCGATAACACCATTAAAAGTTTTTTTTCAAATACCTTCAATTTCGGGAGCAAAAAATTAGTGAAAAAACCTTTTTTTTTGGGCCGTTACAGTGGCCTTACTCGTTAAAGGCTGTGCACCAGAGAATCAGAACAATATGGGGCCGTCCAGACCGTTACGGGTTTTCCACAGATTCCCCGTACCCTCGGCAAAAGCGGTACCGTGAACACGGCTGTGGTACGTTAGCTTAGCGAAGTGCGGGTAGGGAGTGATAGGAAAGGGTTCAATTAGGAAGGGTAATACATACAAAACTGAAAGTTTATACGTTTGAACTCGAAGGGGGTAAATGGAGACCTTTATAATATATGTCATAAGCAGTAGTAACAATAATAAAGATACAATTAGTAAATGCAAGTAAATCAATGAGAATACAATAATACGCAACAACAATAATAACAGTAAAATAACTAACTATAAATACGTGACTGAATTAATCGAAATGAAATGATAGCCCTAACAATGAAAGGGGAGATTACGATTTCCGGGGTGCCAAGATTTGGGTGCAAATTCGTACGGTATTTTTTATTATAAGACTTTTTTCAAGAATGATAAAAATCGAAAATCGACTCTTAAAGGGACCAAACGAGGTGTTGACGTTCGAATAATTTATATTGAATTGTTCGGGAATTGGGTCAGGTTTGCGTTTGTGTGTGCGTGCGTGCGTGCGTGCGTGTGTGTGTGTGTGTGCGTGTGTGTGTGTGTGTGTGTGTCTGTGTGTGTGTTATTGAAAATTTTGTGTAAGACCTTTTATGCAGGAAATTTAATTTCCTACAAAAAGCGTCTCTTATCATTTTTTCGACAACTGCATATTTACCGAGATATTTTTAAAAAATGAAAAAAGTCGATATATCTCGAAAACCAAGCGAGATATCGAAAAATTCTATTCTGCACTTTCGATTTATTTCATCAAAGTGCATATGAATCAGTTGCTAGATCTTGGCGCCTCGGAAATCGTAATCTTGCCCAATGAAATGATGAGTAGTGATAATAATAATAATAATATTCAAATTAAAACACGAGCGAGATATCTATGCAGGAGGCGGATTCTATATTTCGTAAGGGCAGTAGGTCGCGGAGCAGGGGTGCGAACGCACACGTGGCACGGGAGCTGAGATATCTTCGGGCAATAGTGGACAATGGTGAACTGTCACCATTACGGACGATGGCGGGGGAGCAGGGCATTGTAGCGATTCGGTACGTGTCACGTGGCCCTCGGGTATACAAGTAGCAATATCGAAGTCAGTGCCAACAATCCTCGCAATGCCTCTTTTGGCACCCCTCCCCCTTCTTTTTTCACCCCCGCACGTTCCGCTCATCCTTTTCTTTCCCTCCGGGGGCCAATGCCGCGCGTTGTCTTTTTACACGCCGTTTGTTTTCATCACAAGCATTCGAGGGATCCTAGCTCTTTGAGGTTCGCGATTGGGGAAAAGTATCGCGGATCCATATACGTCGGAACTTTGGAATTTGTGTTTTCATGGGCACGTGTACGTTCGGTTCGTATAAACAAGCGACGGCGTCCTCAACGAACGCTCGAAGAGTGCGGAGATTTCGAAACTTTGGACTACTTTGATACGCGGGTGGTTGGGTCGCGCGCACAGTCTTATATACAGGTCTTGAAACGACGGTCGTATTTAATAGGCGGCGAGTGGGCCGCTTAGTGGATGAGAGCGCAGTGAGTGGATAAAAGGGGATGGTGAGGGAAAGATTATTGCTCAAAAAGTTTACTTTTTTTCACTCGCTTTTTTCAGTGTCCTTGGATTGGAGTTGTCTCCTCGTATCTAGACTTCTTGGTCACAACACTAGCCGTAGACTTCTGAAAACAGCCGAGAAGCCGTTGCGTGGTGTATGTGCGACGATGAGCAATGTGGTTGGTCGCGCTATATGAGCCACGCCTATCCCCCCCCCCCCCCCCGCGCCGCAAATATTAACTAACGCAGATTTCTGATTTAAAGTTTATATTATTGTTCTATTTCTTTTAATGCCTTTGTGTATGATATACATCATATATACATACGGCATTAGTCCATGCAGTGAAGTAACCATCACACAGTCACACAGGCGCGCCACATACCCTCGCTATTTTACGGCTCTCTGAAATACACTCTTATTTGATGCTGAATCTTATAATTATAGGTTTTCCTCATAATTTTAAAACCGTCACGTTGTAATCAATGACTCACTTGCACTTCTCATTTGACGTTGCATCTTACCCGCTATAAAGATACTTCATCTCATTCGATACCGAATCTTGATTCCATTTTTCTCCTCATTCAAAACCTTTTCGGTTGTAGTTGACGGCTACCGATTGCGTTTATCGTACACTTTTTCGTTTCACATTCCGCAGCGGGGAGTATTTCTATAAAAAATAAAGCCGTCCCAAAGATGTTTGGTCTGGCCAGAAAAATTGGTAAACACGGAGTCATCATTCATATCGTGTAGAATGGCTGCACGTTGCCAATTGCCGAGTATGCGTG
>OX632360.1:20226648-20356820 GCA_951751655.1 Ophion costatus | reverse complement strand
ATATTAAATGTCTGAACTCCCCGATAACTACTTTATAATTGCTTACTGAACAGAGACGTCGGAAACGAGCCTTCAAATCCCAATTTAGATGTTTCCTGAGATATCGATTCGAAAGGCTCGATAGCCACTCTTCCCAATTAAAATCGGAAAAGGTTTAACCGTGCTACTGAGACCTTACTGTGAGACCTTACGGAAGCCATGTGACGACCTTACCGCGCAAAATTTTGTGATCAAAGTTCCTAAGTAATTCGACTAAAAATGGAGACGTTGTTTTCTCAACAGACTATTAAATATTCAAAGGTACAAATTTATAGAAGCCAACATTTTTATATTCCGGTATTTCCTTCTCTTCGCGCTATCAGCTTTGTGAATACCTCGAATTCTTTTACGTACAATTAATATAAGGCAAGTTCAGTTAAAAGTTATTAGAATCTGTTTTGGTTGGTTTGGGGCAAAAGGTTAATAGCTCTCGGTATCAAAGTATAAGTATAATAGTGATATGGACAATAATAATTATAATAATAACAGCAATAATAGTGCCGACAATAAGAACAATAATAATTACAGCAACACTAATATGAATGACAATAACAAGGACAACAATAATAATTACACTAACAATAATAGTCATGATAATGATAATGATAATAATTACTACAATAAAAATTACCACGGTTATGATGACGATGCTAATGGTGATGGAGACATGACAATACGAATAACAATAACAATAATAGCAATATAGCACTGATAATAATACAAGTCCTGGAAATTCACGGATCGGGAAATTTTCCAACCATACATAATGGAAACGTAATACCCGGCACACCCTCTTCGGTAGCGCAGTAACGGAAAATGTAGCATCAAGTATTTGGAATAGTATTGGAGCAATTGGTACTAGACGTAGCACAGTTGATATTTTATATTGACAGGCGCTCTTAACGGAGCTCCGCGCTGCAATATCGCACTTCTGCCACTTTCTCGTAGACGTTTTGTGTCCGATGAATCGCCCGGCGAAGATACCTCTTACGTCGAGCACAACTACCGACCCATTGCCTCCTTCTTCCGCATGCTTTTTCCATTGCCCGGTTCTTATCGACGTGAGTAACTCTTTTTCGAACTTGTTACACGTCCACGTTGCACAAATAAATATTAAATAGGCCGCGTCGTATGAATTCTTGCTGTCGGATACGCGATATTATCTTCGACGTCTTCGCCCTCGTTGAGCATTTTCTTGTGCTTTTCTTGTGTGGACTTCAAGAAAACTAAGGGGCTATTAGCAATAACGTATTTGTAAGGTCTTCGGAGTTGTTGAATCTTTATTCAATGTGTCGTTCATTTTTATTTGATTCAAACAGCGATCAGCTGGAGAAGATGCCATAAACTTTACCAATTATTTTTATTTTTACTTTAAAACATGCAATTATCTTTCCGCGTGTAAATAACAATAATGTACCAAAAATCAAGTGATATGCAGGCGTAGTTTGCACAAAAATAACCCCAAAGCGTCTACCGATGTCGGTAATATCGCTGTTAACCTCCGGAAAGAAAGTCCGTTTTAGGTTCTATTCCTACTGTTACAGACAAGCTCACGGAGCTTTTTCACCTTGCTACGTATTTTTTAGCCTTCAGGAGACCTCGTACGGTCGTACACGTATTTGAATGTTCCAATTGTACTATTCCGCCAGCGGGCGCTCACGCGGTTTTGTCGTCAGTTCTCCCCGTACCTCTAACAAAGAGACCACCCACTCACGATGTGAATGGTTGCTCTAGGAAAGGCGCGTGGTCCGAATTTATCGGCCGATCCGAGGCAACGGATAATTGTTCAACTATTAATTTTATTCCCGGTATGAATCGTTCAACGATGACTTCAGCTTGTCGGATAAAAAAAAACTTTCTCTCACCGTAAATTCGAGGCGAGGATGTTTTTTTTTACTGGCGCGCTTAATCGGAATGGATAGCTTTGATTGTAGAGAGCCGTATGAAAGCATTTGGTGGGTTTTGGCTCTCCGGGTTGGGGCAAGGGGAGAGCATTAAAGCCGAGAAGCGCTTGGGGCGTGCTGGTGAATCGCGCCAGGCATCGACAATGAAAACCCGGCAAAATAATAAATCGTCCCGGCCGAGCAAGTGCATCGGCTCTTCAGGTACAAATAGAATTGATCACGCTGCATATCCAAGCCGGTCGAATCGGCCATCAGCCGATTGGGGACCGCGAGGATACATATCTGAAAGAGCCGTGTATGCCTTAGGAAAGGATCCACGTCGCGGGAATGAAAGCTCATCTACCAATATAACAACGTGACTGCACACGTTTTCGTTCACCTATCATGCCCTTTTTTAGTTTGTACATTCCTCCTTCCACGTACCTCGCTATTCCCCCCGTCGGGTCCGAATGAACAGCATCGGCGTGTCTCCAACTTCGTTGCTTTCTCCTTCGATTCGGTTTTCTTGTTTTCTTTATTCCTCCTCTCATCGTGTCTCTTTGTTGACGGTGTCGAGCTATTAGCGGGCTGCAGCTGTTTTCGCTATTTATGACTTCAGCCTGAGTCATGGTGTTGTGCTCTCCAATGTGTGCTCTCCCGAGACACATTGATGGAATAGTAGCTCTTCGAGTGTCATTAGCGCGAGGCGGTGACTGCGCGATCTTACTGGGAAAAGCTGCATTTATGTTCGAATGTACGATAAGGTCGGCTCTTATTGGTTGGCAATCTAACACCCTCGATCACGAATGGAGCGATTTTAGCGGATAAGCCAAAATGGCCAAAATTCTTTATGTGATAAGCGACTGTTGGATTATTTTCATTGAACGTCGATAAATTTCTTATAATTGTTATTTCCTGATGTGGAAAGTTTCTGGGCAGGCTGCCAGCTCTGAATAACTGGCCCAGGGAATAGTTGTAACCGAATGATTGTGATCCAATACTGGGTGAATAGATTCGATGTATCGGAATGTAGCATTACTCGATAGTTTGACTGGTATTCCACGGCTTTGGTCCATCCTCGTAATGACTGGTAAATATCAGGGCACCGTTTCACCAGGTGAATAAAATGCCCTACGGTTGCTGTACCGAAACGTTCCTTCCCTCATATGAGGATATGTATGGCAAACCTTCCGATAATCGGGCCAATCGTGACACAATTGTCTAAATTTAGTACGTTACGGAGACTTTGGTCGCGGTCATGGTCTCCCTTCAAAAAAGATCCATTAGTACGGCCCTTTCTCTCCTCGGGACCCATGATCGAAGTTGGGAGTCCAAGAGCCGGAAGTATTCCCAATTGGGAATACATGGAGGGTAAGTTATCCGCGCGACACGTCAGCACCAATGAAGGTGAAAAAAAAACAATTTATTAGCCACGTGAACAATGTGAATTTGTTAGGGTCGATCGAACGGAGAGAGAGAGAGAGTAAAAATGCTGCCCTCTTGTGTGAATCACGACTGCTGTGAATGAGGAAATGCAGGGATGACACCACGGGGCCTGCATGGAGGATCGATCACTTTCATGTCGATTGTGTGCATTTGGACACGCCGGTCCAGGGGCCAACACGACGTAACGCCCTTTACCTGTGCATCGACACGCACGAACGTTTTACCAACAGTTCCATTGACGCTTTTCGGATTCATGGCTGCACAACCCCCTTTCTGGGCCTTACGCACTCCAGTCCTATCATCTTGGATTTGGGAAGCCAGCCATAAGCCAATTCTCAAGTAGCTATCTCGCTGTGATCTAGCCAGCTAACTGCGGCTATGGACCCCTTGGCTAGTCACTGCCCAGCCGATCTTGGTCACAAACGAGAAAGTGTGGTTATGTGACTACACATAGTTCCATCGAGCGAATGGTTCATGATTGGCTAAGCAACTTGAGTTACAGATGACGTTGCGAATGAAAAAAATCCTCAAGTCGGTATCTTGCAATGACCTAGCCAACACTTGCCAACTGCGGCCGCACTAGACGGAATAAACGATCGGACAAATACAATTGAAGGTTATGTAATTCTATGCTATTATCGCTCTCAATGCGAACGCAATCAAGTAATTGCTCCGATAATGTCATTTACATTTGATAACTCACCCATTTTTCAATAATCTAACATTGTGTAGTGTAATGTGTCTAGACGATACGAAAATTCAGAAATTAACAAGTAAAACTGGCCGAGTGGACAACGTCACAACTCATCACCCAGAGGTCCCGGTATCGAAACCACGTTATGGTGTAAACGTTTGTCTGAGATAATTTAAAATAGAACCTAGAATAGATATTATATATTAATATATTAATTTCAGGTTAGGGAGGAAAAAGATAGGCGGAGTTATCGCGGAAAGGGTAGGAAGTTGGAAAGCAGGAAAGGAAAAGATCGAAACAAAAACAGAGTTAGAATTCCTACTACAGTCAGGGCAGCCCTGGAAGGAATTATGCACGTACATGAAACACTTCAAAAACGTAGCGAATGGCCAGTAGGGAACTGTTAGACGGCCGTGGAAGATACAAGAGAGACAGAACCGGTTTTGTGCGAAAAACATTGTCCGTCCCTAGTTATAAGTTATACCATAATTTTAAGAAACCTTGTAAAAGCCCAACGAGGGCAGACTTTGGAATAAAATACTTTATATTAATTTCAGGAAATATATTAATATATTTGCTGGGAAAATATCATAACCGTAATTAATTAACAACGAAGAATATCGTAAAAAGGTCCGATGATGTAAATAAAGTGCAAAAAAAAATCACGAAATGATATGTATATATAACCGCAATTTGTTTTAAATCTAAAATTAATTATTAAATTAAAAAAAATTTCAATTAAATTTTTTGTTCTTAGGCACCAGCAGAAAAACTAGGTCATGGTTAGGACAGAAATATTATACAGCCGTGAGATATCTTTTTCCATCTAGCCACCATGTAATTTTTAGTATTCCGTCACTAGAGGACCAAACCGTTATTGCGATCAATTTGTGATACGTTATTTTTCATCGAAACCTAAGAGATACGCTTTTTCATTTGCGGAAAAACGGTTTTGAAGGGTGAAAATCACTTTGAAAGTTCGGCACCCGCCGAGTGACTTTTTCAGTTTTACATATTTCCAATCAAGATATTACATTTAAACAAATTGAAGGACAATGCTTATGGCAGATAATGAACAATGCACTTTTTTCAATTTTGAGGGGGCGGATTGGTAGAAATATATAGGGGTTGGAGGCGAAAAATTTGTATAACTTTAAAACTTTACTTTATATTTCAACGAAACTAATTGCACGTAAAAGATATATAAAAGTAAAAGATACGTATAATTTGCGTTTTAGGGAAAACTCCGTTTGAGATGTGACTACCCCTGTACGATACCATTCTGATGGCCCCCCTCCGGATTCTTTCAGTTTGCAGTATGTTATTTCATTAAAATCTAGAAAATACGTAAGTTTTTTAAAAGTAGAAGATACGCGTTGTCGCGTTTTCCGGAAAATCCCGTGTGAGGGATGAACTACCCCTATACGTTAACAATATTCGAGTGTCTCTCTTCGGTTTGGTTCAGTTTGCGGTATGTTATTCTTCATCGAAATCTAGGAGACACGTATTTTTTTTTCTCGATGCAAGAACGGTTTTAAGGGTTGGTATTCACCCTCAAAGTCGGACACCCTTGGTATTATTTTTTTAGTTTCGCATATTTCTAATCGAGATATTTAACTGAAACAAACTGGAGGCTAATGCTTTCGGTGAATCATGAAAAATTGATTTTTTTTTACTTAAAATGAGATGAACAGTTAGAAATATATACACTGAAAAAAAAATTCGCTCATCCATCCAAAATTCAGTTAGTTTAACAAAATGTATCTTTAAATACGTTCAACCTGATTTTTGATTGGCATAACAAAACAGTATAGTTGGTGGTACGACAGTATAGTGGTGTGAACTGTAGCGTATTTAGCATGTCTGAGCAAACTGCTGAAACAACAAAATTTCGAGACAACAAAATGCATTTTGCACATTCAACCATTTCTTTTTCTCAGTGTAGAGATTGGAAGTTGAAACACTTTAATAACATAAAAGTATCCTTTGTATTTCAACAAAACTATTTGTATTTAGTCGCGCTGAAAAACGTCGGGGATATCTGTTTTTCATCCCAATATGATACAATTGCCGGTCCCCATCCAGGTCTGTTCCGTTTAAGAGATGTTCTTGATCGAAATGTAAATCACGTCAATTTTTGACCTTATGGCAACTAATGAAAAATCGACGTCTTTCACTTTCGGCGACGTAAATTATTCGAAATCTATAGGGGCTAAAAGTTACAAAAATTGCAACACAAAACCTATTCGTTATATTTCAATAAAAGTATTTGCATTCGCACATACTACAAAAGGTACGGTGGTAGAGCGTTTTGCGTTCTTTCGAAAACCTTTTTAACCGGTACATACCGCCTGTATACGTGGTGAGGCACATGAAGTGTTACAGAGCAATAGCACTGAAACTATTGATCATATCCAAAACTGTTTCAGACAAAAGTTTCAGTGTTCGAGAAGACCGTCATACTGAGCCACCCTATCTTTTTTTATCGGCGGTGGCGCTGAAGCTACGTCAAGGTCAACTCCACTTTTATAAACGGAACCATGTATGTTTTTCGAAGATCTTGTGTTGTAGGTCGCTGAATTCGTCTTAAAATTGGTAATAATGTCATCGAAAAAAATACAGGGTTCCATTTGAAAAAGTGGAGTTGACCTTGACGTAGCTTCACCGCCTCCACCGATAAAAAATTAGGATTGTCCAGTATGACGGCCTTCTCGAACACTGAAACTTTTGTCTGATTGTGAAACATTTTTGGATATGATCAATAGTTTGAGCGCTATTGCTCTGTAGCACTTTATGTGCCTCACCCTGTATATGAGACCGGCCCAAGAAAACTGCTCGATTCGGGCTCTCACCGCTCGAAATATTCCTGAATAATGAAACAAAGAAGCTCGTCAGAAGGAGCAGCCTGTAGGTTAATTCTAACAGATGACTCATGAGGTTTTTTTTATTCTCCGTTTAATTTATACGTGATAAATTAACGTTTTCTTTTCCAATGCAAACCATTTTCGCTATATACAATCAATAAGTGGTGTGAACCAATCAGTGGGATTATTATATATAGTAGATGGATTTACAACTCTAGATTAAAGCGTTTGTAATCAGGCATGCTTCCTTTTTAATCTTGATCAATAAATTTCGAAGACTGAAAATAGAGGATGCATGATTACAAAGGCTTCAATCGGGGGTTGTGAATCCGTCTACTATATATAATAATCCAACTGATTGGTCCAGGCCACTCATTGATTGTATGTATCGAAAATGGTTTGCATTGGAAAAGAAAACGTTAATTTATCACGGGTAAATCAAACGGAGAATAAAAAACCTCAGGTGTCACCTGTTAGAATTAACTTACAGGCTGCTGCTTTCATGAGCTTCTTTGTTTCCTTATCGAGTAATATTTCAAGGGTCGAGAGCCCGAACCGGGCAGTTTTTTTTTCTCGGCCAGTCCAATATATAGTAGGTGTACAACTTAGTGTGGTCCGTTTTCAAAAGATGGCTCTAGGTGCTATAAATGTTTGACGGCAACAGCTGATTTTTGCTGTCCCGTGAAGTACCAACATCTCTTAACCAAATATCGTTTACAGACCTTTGAGTTTTGCGCATCAAGTCTAATTTTTACTGCGGTGAAAATGTCGCATTTCGTCCCAAATAAGCACCATTTGCGGAAAGTGTTGATTTTCTGTTTTAATTGAAAGGAAAGTGCAGCTGAAGCCCACCGAAGCCCATCGAATCATTACCGGAGACGAAATATGGATTCATTATGACAACCCGAAACGGAAAAAAATCGTATGTACAGCCTGGTCAACCCGGAACATCAATGCCGAAGCCAAATATCCATGGTGCTAAGTAGTCCAGTCATTTCGTCCGAAAAAAAGGCAAATAAAAGAAAATGAATTTGCGCTTCTAATTTTTTAATATGTTGTAGGGGATACCTAGAAAAGCTTAACTTGAGATTGTCGACCAAGCTTTCCTAGGAGCTTTCGCCGCCATCTTGGAAAACGCTTAAAATTTGTTTTTCGGCAATAACTCGGCTATCCGATGAGATTCGAAAATTTTTGTAAGACACTTTTTGTAGCTTTCTTTGTGCTCTACAATAACGCCTGAATCATTTTTAGCGTATCATGCATCGTTATCGAGATATCGATCGATAAAGTCAAAAATTTAGGACACAATTTTTGTTTTTTCCTTTTTTTTTCTTTGGGTCTTAATAAATATGAAAAATTGTGGAATTCAAACTTGTAGAGCATATTCAGACCTACAATTTCCTTCTTGGATTTTTTTATGTTGGACAAAAATTACGATCTCCAGCGCGCCGCAAAGTCGGTGAATCCACGCTCAGCGTCGAGCGCGCTCAAGTTAGTATATCGTATCGTGTTGAGTTTTTGCTGTGCGTAGTGTAAATCGAGGGTTCCGATATTCTGGGCAAAAATTTCGATATCTAGTTGGCTGTAAACTCGTTATAACGGAGTGCCCGCATAGAGCGTCCGTTGGAGTTGGAGGGGTATTTTCACGCAAGCGGTCACTTCCTGTATGCAAAGTCTGCTCACTTGTACCTACAGGATATGCGAGCTTTGCATGAAAAAATACCCATGGAAGATTACATCAAGTTCACTCGTAGTGGATATTTTACGATTCGTCGCACGGACAAATTTTGGTCTGGGATTATGTCAGACATGACGATCGAGCAGACTCTTATGCGATCCATGAAGACAACGGGAGGACTAACTCAGGGACGGGGAATTACGGACAGCACAATAGCATCGTGGACTTTGGGTATGGTCCAGCTCCAAAACATTTGTGAACAGATTGAAAACTTTTCCGGAGTATCTTGTTGCACAACCGAACAGCACGTCGATATGAGGCCTTCGCGAATTTCTCGAGACAATTCCGACGTGGAGAAACTGGACATGTGGCTCGCAGGTCACAATCCTTTTCCTCAACAAAAAGAATTGACGTCTATCGGGACAGGAGTTTCGCAAACGATAACATTAATTGTCATCGTGCATACGAAATTGGTTGCGAGATGATGACCAAAATCGTCGGAGCAAATTTCGCATCCTTGTCTTTCAAGAGAAAGGATAAAGTGCTTCCCTTATCGGCAGTAACTACCAGCATTAAAGTCGACTCGTCACCAGTTCCGATCAACCCACTGCTACTTTTTCAAAGAATGTGCATTGCTAAAAATTCCGAGACTGATCTGAAACATTTTCTGGCATACGAACTTGCTCCGTTCCCGCTGTCGCTGTTCACCGAAGAAGGAATGCGGAAAGGAACAAAGTCATTATTATACAAAGCCTTCGAACCTTTGACCGAAAATTTACAACGTTCCAACAGACATCATTGCATAATCGACGGTGGATTCCTTCTCCACAAAGTTGTGTGGGGTCGAATCGAAACGTTTGACCTTATCTGCCAGAAATACGTCAGATACGTACAACATAACTTCGAAGGAAAGGTTGCAATCATATTCGACGGTTATCCGACTGATATGACACTCGCTGGAACCAAAACTTCGGAAAGAGTACGACGTTCGAGAAAAAACCAATCGCCGGAGTTCACATTCGATGAGACAACTACTCCAAAAGTTAGCCAGGAGAAGTTTCTCACAAGGGATCAAAACAAGAACCAACTAATACAAATGCTTTGCCGTTACTTTACAACGACCGGAATAAAAGTGGAGCAGGCTTTTGAGGACGCGGATACTCTTATTGTGAACACGGCAATTAAAGAAGCGTCGAGTCATGACTCCGTGGAAATCGTCGGCGAAGATATCGATCTTCTGGTTTTACTCGCCGGGCTTGCTCCGGATAAAAATAATATATTTTTCCGCAAACCAGCAAAAGGAAATACGCCGGAAAAGTTGTACTCGCCGCACAGTTTCAAACACAAGTCAGTTCTGGAGCACATTCTTTTCATTCACGCTTTTAGCGGTTGCGACACGACATCATCTTTCTATAACATCGGCAAGTCGAAGTTCATTAACACTCTCGAGAAAAATCCAGAGCTACGGTCATCGGTGGAATTATTCAAACAAGAAAAGGTCGATCCGGAGGTTCTCACTTGCGCGGGAGAGCAATTCCTTATCGCCCTATATGGTGGTGATAAGCACGAGAAGTCCATAAATATTTTGCGATTCCATCGCTTCGCAAAATCAATGACAGCGAATAAAGTGAATCACCTCTCACTACTCCCGCCAACCAAAAGCGCTGTGCGTCAACACATTTTCCGGACGTATCTCCAAGTTCAAACCTGGCTCGGATTTTTCAAGGATCCACAAGGATGGGGTTGGCGACAGACCAATCGAGGGCTCGAACCAATCACCAGCACCGCCGAACCCGCTCCGCCTGAACTATTAAAGCTCATTTCCTGTAAGTGTAAAGGAAATTGTGAGGCCGCCTGTGGGTGCAGAAAAGCGGGAATCAGTTGCTCCGTTATTTGCATGCACTGCAGTGGGCAAACATGCAGTAACGTCGCCAGAGTCGACATTTTGCTTGACGACGACGACGACGATGTCTGTAACGATGATGATGACGATGCTCTCATCGAATCAGCATCATTTCCAACGTTTCAACAGACACAACAACTCGAAGAGTTTACGGAGGACGAAGATCTTCAGCCTGGACCATCCAAGCGAAAAAAGACATGAAAAAAGTCCATCGTTCGTGTCTCGAGTGCAGAAAAAAATATTTTTCTTTCCGTTTATTTTGTTTTGTTTATTTTGTATTGTAAAAAAATAATATTTTTTACTGCACAAACAAATTATTTGTTTAATAAATTACTATTGTGTGATCCTTAATTTGTTGCTCTATGTACTTATTTTTTATCCCATCAATTTCCTGAACAATTTCCCATTCGATTCGACATCCAGACACAACCGAGCGAGCAGCTCGCTCGACGCTGAGTGTGGATTCACCGACTTTGCGGCGCGCTGGAGATCGTAATTTTTGTCCAACATAAAAAAATCCAAGAAGGAAATTGTAGGTCTGAATATGCTCTACAAGTTTGAATTCCACAATTTTTCATATTTATTAAGACCCAAAGAAAAAAAAAGCAAAAAACAAAAATTATGTCCTAAATTTTTGACTTTATCGATCGATATCTCGATAACGATGCATGAAACGCTAAAAATGATTCAGGCGTTATTGTAGAGCACAAAGAAAGCTACAAAAAGTGTCCTACAAAAATTTTCGAAATCTCATCGGATAGCCGAGTTATTGCCGAGAAACAAATTTTACCCCTTTTTTCAACATGGCGGCGAAAGCTCCTAGGAAAGCTTGGTCGACAATCTCAAGTTAAGCTTTTCTAGGTATCCCCTACAACATATTAAAAAATTAGAAGCGCAAATTCATTTTCTTTTTTGAATGTACGTAATGACTGGATTAAAGGTTATGCTCTGTATTTGGTGGGATTAGAAGGGTGTGATCCACTATGAGATACTAAAACCTGGTCAAACCATCACGGGAGACTTCTACAGGCAACAATTGATCCGTTTAAAGCGAGCTGTAGCCGAAAAACGTCCAGAAAATCCGACCAGACACGAGTCCATAATCTTTCAACATGACAACGCTTGGCCTCACGTTGCTATTGTGGTTAAAAACTATTTGGAAAATAGCCGGTGGGAAAATCTGGCTCAACCGCCTTATAGCTCAGGCCTTGCCCCTTCTGACTACCATTTGTTTCAATCGATGCAGAACGCTTTGACTGGAATACGCTTCACGTCACAACAGCGTATCAAAAATTGGCTCGATCCATTCTTGGCTTCAAAAGATGATCGCTTCTTCCGCGACGGAATTCATAAATAATTACCAGAAAGATGGGGGAAAGTAGTAGCTAGCGATGGACACTATTTTGATTAATGTGTTAATTCATTTTATCATTCAAATGAGTGCGTATCTTAATCCAAAAACGCACCGAATTAAGTTGTACACCCAATATATTACTCTTGAATTTTTTTTGCACATAATTTAGATCATCGCACTCTTTTACGATATTCCTCATTATTCGTTAATTACGGTTATGGTGTTTGCGCTGCACATATATTAATTGTCATTAATTTAAAATTTTATCAGCGTATCGCTTACGCGTAACGCAGTTTCGATCGCGCGACCTCTGGGTGATGAGATGTGACGTTGTCTGCCGAGTCAGTTCTATATGTTTAATTTCTGAATTTTCGTGTCGTCTACATATGTTACAATGTAAGTGGACTAACAAATATAAACAACATTAACGGATCAATGGCTTAATTTCGTTCGCAATGCGAGCGATAATGGCATATAATTACATAACCTCGAATTGTATTTGTCCGATCATTTATTCTGGCTACTACGGCCGCAGTTGCCTAGTGTTGGCTGCTAGGTTTTCGCGAGATATCGACTTGAGGATTCTTTTTTCATTCGCAACGCCGTCTGTAACTCCAGTCGCGTAGCCAGCCATAAGCCAATCGCTCGATGGAAATACAAATAACGTAAATGTCCCAATTATTGAACAGATCCCAATTATTGAACACTATCTTGTATTTTTATTATTTCTCATTCACCTGCATGCATTTACTTATTTATACAAATTTCATTACATATATGGAACTTTTAGCTATCGAAATGTTACCTAACTTGTGCATAAAAGCTTTAACTAATAGAGAAAAAGATTGTTTAATCAGCAACGGTGACCCGATTTGACGTCTCGAGGTAATTGTTCATCGTTTTTGCTATGACGCGCCGCTTCATGCGTAAGGGCATAAAAAATTCAAAAACTGTCACATCTCAAAAAGGAAACTCGTTTCAGGTTCCTCAGAAAATTTCTCACAAACAATTTAAAAAAAAAAATTAATTAATTATTTGTTAAAAAATACGGTGTTCGATCATTGGGACATAGAAAATGCCGTGTGTCCCAATTATTGAACACTCGAATTCTCCAAGATGGCGTCATTAAACCCATCAAAACATCGAGACAGTAAACGTGTGACAGATCGTGTGAATCGGATTTATTCAAACAAAAACTGTAAGTTCCTGAATAAACTTACCTTTATTCTTTTAATAATAACTCTAAGATCGTCAAATATATTTTTTATTTGTATTTTCGTGCAATAAACATAAAAAGAAAAGTAAAAAGAGAATATAACCTAAATGTAACCTAAAAATACGAATGTAATGTTCAATATTTTTTGCTCTCCGGTATTTCAGGGACAAAATTTTCCCAACAAAACGCCATAAACATGGCGACAAAAAGACGTCGCTCTGCATATAGAGCGAAAGTTGTAAAATCCGCACTATATGCAGAGCGGTAAATAAAAAGAAAATCAAGTTGGAGTCGAAAAACAAGAAAGCTGAAAAGAAAAATAAAATAAAGTTCGAGTTGAAAAGCAAAAATAAACCAAATGCGAATGAACCAAAAACCTGTCAAAAGGGACTAAATATATATTTTTGTATTTTTACATGATTAATAAAAGAATATTTAAGTGTTTGATTTTGCTTTTATTTCTTAATATTGTACCCAAAATAATATTTTCAGAACGGAAAAAGAATTCTCGAAAGTGTTCAATAACTGGAACATGCCTGTTCAATATTAGGGACATAGGCAGTTTCAGTGTTCAATAATTGGGACATTTGCATGCTTCACATTGTCATCTTTTTTTTTCATGTGAAATCATTTAAAAATAATTTAAAGGGTGATTTTTCGAAAGTAAAAATATCAAAGTATCATTTGAACATGAAAGCGATGGTTTTTTTTTTCTTTATTTTATATTTTTTTCTCACCGAATTCAATCCCCCAGATCCTTAGCTGTTCAATAATTGGGACATTTACCTTAGTAGGATTATCCGAATTTGTCATTTGTGGCCAAGATCGGCTGGGCAGCGATTAAGCCAAGGGGTACCCACTTGAGCATTGTTTTCATTTGCAACGCCATCTGAAAGTCAAGTTGTGTAGCCAGCCATGAGTCATTCACTAGATGATAATACGTGTAAGTCACATACCCTCACTTTGTCGTTCGTCACCGTACTTGACTAGTCCAGTATGGTCTAGTTACTAGGTGGCATTTATAATGTAACGCAGCGGTATCTATGGTGAAAAACGATTGAGCAGTGACGACAAGGACAGAATAACAAGGCATTCAGAATATTACTAGCTCATAGCGATACTCTAGAGTGATATAAATTATCTTACTCATTAAAAGTACTGCAATAATGCGTCTTACACAAAAAACAGCGAATAACCGCAATATTGTTGCATTCTGGGAATTGTCAATGGGATTTACAAGCTTATTCGAAACCAAAATTCGCAGGCTTTTTAAATCTTTTTGGTTTTACTTGTGTATAACCACTCTTCAATCAAGAATAATTGAAAAGATTGACATATCATGGGGATGATGACTGACTACCAGCTAAGGATTGCAATTTGATAATATTATTTATTAAATGCAAATTAATGTTGTAAATCAATAATAATTCATCACTAATGCACTATCAGAGAAATGTCTGACGATTTTTTTTTCATAATCTAAACCCGTTAATATCAAGAGATTGAATCTTTTCGGTTGTGCCCTTAGTAATAACCTTTAATGTAACGTCCTTATTTTAACGTGGTGTATTACGTACAACTGCAGGGCATTGGCCATTCTATGAACCAATCACCCTTTCATCAATCGATACCCATGAAAATATTGCCGACACGAACAATACGGCCGATGTCCGGCCCAGTACTAGCTAACCGATTGTTGGCAACCAATGTTGGCCCAACATTGAAACAACGGTTCTGCCATTTTTCAGTCGCCCCTCTTTTCGGAGCCCGGCATCCGACATCAGGCCGATGTGCGGACAGTACCGGTTAACGACCTAGGGCCGACTGTTGGCGTAGACAGAGAAGCCGACCGTGGGCCAATACTGTCTGCCATTATTTGTCCTGCGTTCATTTCTAATCCCGGCAACCGGTACTATACCAATGTCGGGCCAGTATCGGCTGCTCCGGTGAGCCGACTGTTGGGGGGGGACTACTGGAGCCGACCATGGGCCAATACTGTTCACCAATAACTGTCCTACGTTCATACGGAATCTCGGCATACCGCAATATGTCAATGTCGGGACAGTATCGACTAACGACGAAGAACCGACTGTTCGCGTGAATATGTTGAACCAATCACGAGCCGGCATCACTCCCCGTTACGTGTCTTATGAATTGCTCGCGAGTCGCCATTCAGTGTCGTATCGATACAGACCGCGAACTAAGAGTAGCGTCCATCGTCGCTTTTTCGTGCAACAGTAATTTTTTCCCTTATGCTCCTACCGTATTTTCAATATGAATAAACAAAAGAGATATGATAAACTGAAAACAGTGCGAAAAAAATTATGTTGGAATAAACTGTTATTGAAGCACGAAAAATGTGTCATGAATCAGGAGTCATGTTTGACAGAGAAAAAAATCCTCGAAAATAATATTAAAAAAGCGAAGTGTGAGAACACTATCGAGTATGTGGAAGAAATTATTGAACACGGGGACGATAAAAATGATGAAAATGAACAACTAAAAAATTGTAACACGAGTGACCGATAATGCCCTGAGTTGTATCGGTCGAAACTCGGGGCATTATCGTACCACTGTTGGTTATGGGCTGGACCAAAGTTGGTACGATATTGGCTTGAACTTGGGCCAATGTTGGCACAGGCGTCGGGCCGCTCTTAATACCAACGATGGCATAGTCTTGGGCCGACCTTGGCACGAGTGTCAGCACCAACGCTGGTACGATATTGGCTGTAACTTGGGCCAACCTTGGCACTACTGTCGGGCCGGTGTTGAGTCCAACGTCGGTACGATATCGGTAGCCAGCCTTGGCCCGAGGATATCATTCCGACAACGGTCCATTAATGGACCGACATTCATGCCAGAGAACGGCCAACCATACAGGAGAGTTGGCGCACTACTGGGCCAATGTCGGACCAGTTGTACATTTTTTCATGGGTACACATCAATCATTACACCGTCCAAACCAATGTTTTTGAAAAACGAAACATGCTGCAACCAAGTTTTACAGTGTTCTGAAAATATAGAAATATAATCTATTCTTCGCGTACTATTTTGCAACACGCATATGCGAATAATCGTGGAATTTATACGAATGTATTTATACCTGAGGTAAGTTTGCCAGACTTCGATACTGCTAAGCATACATTATCTGGCCTAGGCAATGTCTGTTCTACTATTGGATCAAATCTACCACTTCGTTCTTCGAGAACCAGAAAAACGGGGGAACCCAGCTTTCCCTCAGCTGATATAGTTGGCTGAATAGTAAAACTGGGCAGTAGAAGAAACTGTCTGCACAAGACTTTCTACCTGCTTTTGGCCCTTGACTGTTAAAGGTCTTCTAGAATGCATCTCCAATTCAAAACCACCTTGGTCCGAATTACATACATTTTATAATCCGTGTGTTTGTATATTTTGCTTCAGATCAAATTATTCGGCTCGCTCTCTTAAAGGTTCTACATTTTCAATTGTTTTTCTGTTCATGAATTTGTTAACTTTTTTGATACAATACGATGGGCACTTTTGAATGATATCATCGAAAATGCAGATGCTTTGAACCGTAATGTTTCATGTCCTATTTTTTCTACGCTTGCAAGGCCCATTTCCGTAATGAATTGTTCTCGACGTACATTTGTATGATACATTTCCGTCATCACTTGAACAGGCGTCTGGCGGTGATTTCCGTTTATGAATATAGCATGTATTCATTCTTCATATTCTACCATTTGAATTTGTATATCTTCATATGATTCTTCAAGATCTACGGAGTGTTCTTCAACCGTTTCGACGCCAGTATACTCTTCCATCGCCTTTGATTATATACTCTCAACACTATTTTTTAATTGCATTCCCGCATTATTTATAAGCATTTCAAGAAGATTAATTAATTGAATTAAGTGAATAGCAAGATCTATGCACTTATTGCGCTTCGACGGTCCTGCGCGGCAGTCGACAGGCAACTCTGATATATTTTTTTGGTATGTTACACGCGGTCACGGCCATACACCCGGAATTTCAAAATAAAAACGAAGAGCAGTAATTGCTATTTTGAATAGCAAAATCTAAAAATGTACGTAATATAAAAAGTAGATGGCACAATGCTTCATTACAGTTTCAGCGCGTATGAGCAACCGGAAGAGGGTCAGAAAACAGAGGGGGTAGTTTAAAAACAAAGGCACCCGAATGTTCTTGAAACGATTAAGATCGTCAATTGTCGAATAAAAATAGACCTTCGTAACGATAAGGAAGCTAGATTTAAAGCACATAATACGCTTTAAGGGGGGAAATGCGTTTAGGGGAGGATTTTTTTTGCTGATTTTCATGAGTTTTTTTTCAAAAGGAGCGATTTCTTCACCATTTGTGAGACTTAGGGTACCTATATTTTATTACTACTTATGGCCGTTTGATGCTATTTTTTAAAATTAATCTTTGAAAATGGCGGAGGTATGGCACGGTCTTCTAAATTGCATTTTCAAAACTGACGTGACGCATAGGTTAACCGGTTCTGATAAAATTTGCTATAAATCTTCCTAGCTTTATTGTCCAGAGCGTGGCCCTACATATTTTTGAAAATTAAAAAAACGTATTTTTACTGCCGAAAGCAGCCATTTTTTTTCGGCAAATTTAATCTTTTTGTTTCAAAGAATACCATTTCATCCATTTTCAACATTTCTCACTTTTTTTGGTCATATTCTGCGTTTGAGTGTTGATGAAAGAAACAGCCTCATTGGTATTTTTCAGATCAATCCCACTAACGGTACGTGTCACGCCGTTTGATAAAATTGGCCGCAACCCGTTTCGAAGACTGTGCCATACCTTCACCCTTTTAAAGATTAATAAAAAAAAGTTCCATGTAACAGCCAAAAATCGTAATAAAACATACCCCGAGTTCCAAAAATGGGGAACAAAGCTTCGCTTTGAAAAAAATCATGAAAAACAGACACTTTTCTTTTGCCTAAAGGTATCTTTCCCGTTAAATGGAAATTCGGTTGCACACACATAGGCCTGATCCACCGGGTACAAAAGGTTTTCGAAAGACCGTAAATCGCTGCACCAGCGTACCTTTTGTAGTATCTTCGAATGCAAATACTTTCATTAAAATATAACAAACCGTTTTCATGTTATACATTTTTTAACCCTTAACCCTCATAGATTTCGAATAATTTATGCCGTCGAAACTGAAATATGTTGATTCAACCTTATATTCTCCATAAGATTGAAAAATTGGCGGGACTTAAATTTCGACGGGGAACATTATCAGATGGGGAAATCGAAAATGGTATGATACAGGGGTAATTCGGCCCTTGAACGATGGTTCTGCGGAAAAAAAGGTACCGCCTACGTTTTCTAGCTCTGTCAAATGCAACTACTTTTGTTGAAATATCAATAATACTTTTATGTTATAAAAGTGTTTCAACTTTTAACCCCTTTACAATTTGTAACAGTCCATCCCTTTTTAATCGAACAAACATACATTTTTCATTATTCACCTGAAGCATTCTTCTCCAATTTGTTTCAATTAAATGTCTCGATTAGATATATAAACGAAAACTGGAAAAATCACACTGCGAGTGTCTGACTGAGGGTGAATTTCACCACTCGGAAACATTTTACCACCGTTAAGAAAGTTACATGTCTTCTAGATTTCGATGGAAAATAACATACCGCAAATTGAACGAACTCGAAGAGGATCACTCGAAATGGTATCATTTAGAAAGTAATCCACCTTATACGAGGTTTTTCGTACAACGCAAAAATACGTATCTTCTCCTTTTTCTAGCTCTCTCAAAGGCTTCGTCAAATATTGACAAGTTGAAAGTTTGAAAGTTATACAAATTTTATAAGGTTGAAGTTTGTATCGTTGGGACGCAATGGAAATTAATATTTCTGAATTCTATTCCTTTCTCTTAATAAATTTTGCGTACAAAAATCATTCAACTATTTTTAAAGGCATGTGCTTAACTATTCATAATATCAATCTATAAAAAACGTCTTCTATAATAATAAAAACATGGAAAATAAAATGTAAAAAAGAACTTTCGTTGCGTTCCAATGATGCAAATTTCAACACTATTTTATTTTTCGACTTTCAACCCATATTTCTACCAATTCAAACCCTCGGAGTCGAAAAAAGTGCATTTTGTATTAGTCACCATAAGCATTACTCTCTAATTAATTTCAATCAAATATGTTGATTGGAAACACGCGAAACTGCAAAAGTTAATCTGAGAATGCTCATATTTAAGGGCAATTTTCATCTCTTAAAACCGTTTCCCGCATATTGAAAAAAAACCTATCTCTTAGATTTCGATAAAAAATAACAGATCATAAATTGAACGAAATTGAACGAAGACACTGGAAACGGTTTCCTTGTCAGTATCGAGTGAGTGATAATGTTTCCCTTATCGGTGCACCGCACAGTATGCTGCGTTTCCATTACTCATTACCGTGAGTAATGGATAACCCATTAATTCTCATATAATTATTTTCGCAACAGCGCACACGTGCGCGTATGCGGTGAAGCAGGACTGCCTAAATCTTCAATGCGGAGGAGATTGACGTTGCATGTGTTCTCTGACGTCGGGCGGCTACTCAACGACTGGGAGAAAAACGATCACGATTTGTTAGGGTAAACATGGAGATGACTCGAATACTTTCACTCGCACACGCGCGCGCGAATACGTTATTGAATCAGGAAGAAGGGAAGTACGGCTGGGTAACCCGGCATATTTGGATAAACTTGCTCAATTGGGGTTGCTGGATCATAGAGTGCTATATACGATACCCGGTAAGTATCATGTCTTTGAATATTACTTCCAATTCATTGCGGTCCGTTCTTGGCAACACTTTAATTCCGCCATCAACAGGCTGCAAAAAAAAGATTGACAAGACTGCGTTTGTTCCAAAGTCGCGTCGACTAAAAATCCCCAGAGTGGACACTTCTCATTGGAAGGAATGGAAAGATCGACAAGAAGGCCAAGTGTTTGCTTTATGCTAGCTCAATAATCGTTTGATGGGAGTATAATATCGTCGGAGAAATCGACCGACCGTCGGATATAGGGAAATTACATTTGGTGAATATTTTCAAGTTATTCCGAGTAACGTAAAACAATTCGTTCCAAAAATAAAAAAAAGTTTATCCACCACACATGACAAATGTTGCATGTAAAATATTGATAATTATCGCCGTTTTGAAATAAACATTTGTTTAAAAAACAATAGATTTATTTATTGTTAAAGACTGATTCATTACGTGCCAATATAACAAGCTACGAACCCAAATAGAGTCAACCGAAATTACGAAGCGGTTATGATTATTTTTTACGAGGTAAAAAGGCGGAAAAAATCTTTTAAAGACCATGGGCGTCTCCGCTACGTCAGGATTTAGGAGTTTTCTCTTAAAACCCGGAGCAGCGTCCTCAACCGTGTGCCGGACTCTCATCTCGCTTCATGGGGTCGGTTGGGGGGGGGGGGGGGGGCAACCCTTTCAGCCAGGGTTTCCACGAGATGCATACCGGCTAAAACCCCCCTCCTCTGGCCAAAAAATCGTAATTTCTTGGTCAGGACGGGGGAACCACTTCTGCCCGATGCCCGACCGTGGACTGCGTTAGCAATACTTCCGGACGGACATCCCGTCCATGTCCTCTTGTCTGGTTCGTATCGTGTCGTCGTGGTCTTAGCTACTAAGTGCTAGCCTTTTTTCATTCGTTCAGTCACCCGAGCACCCGTCTGCGTTCTTGCACGAAACGGTTATGATTAAAACCATTGTTATTATTATTTTTATTATTATCAACACATCCGAAATCTCGTCACCTAGCCAGCATCTATGAAAAACCAACGGACGTAGGTATGTCATGAAGGATTTTCTCAGAACTTTCTCACAGATCGGGCGTACATTAGTCTTAACTAACTAAATCGTTTTCCTCGATCTTGTTTTTCACGATGTGGCAGGTCTCGAGGATGACTACCTTATCCATTTGCTCATACGTCTGCTTCGGCAGCGCGACGGTGTGCGGGACGTCGCTGAGTTATATTGGTATTGACACGATTGGCACTATTCTGATGATGTATATCCTCCATAGGCTCTTTATAACCATCGCAAATTCCGAGTAGTTTGCAATCTTCTCTCGGATGGTCTTCTCCACATTGTTCGTGTTTGTCAATTATGTCAATTATGATTGCAATATCCAGCGTATTTGCAGCGATTGTGTTTTCCATTAAGATAGCTCTGTCGTAATACATCTTGATCCAGAACTTCCTGTGGCGTGTACTTTGAGTACGGCTGCGAGTTGCTACTTATATGCTGTGTCCGGGTTTGTAAACACCTTGGCAGAAGAACCGGCGTCTTGATGTGATGTCCTAAATCGTCTCGGGGCGTAGATGACATCGCTTGCACTTATCGTCCTGTATTAGCGGAGCCTTGATAATATACCTCCAGTAGTTTTTCATGTCGACCACTTGATCCTGTATGGCAATCATGCAGCCTTTAGTCTCCGGGAAAACCCCGCGCGGATTGAACCACTTGTTTGACGCTTCTTTATCAATATAATCCTGCTTGAGGCCGTGGTAGTATCCTCCATGCAGTTTCTTTCTGGCGCATGATTGCAGGGTACTTTCGTAGCTGCTGGTGATTTCGACTTCGTTCAGATGTTCTTGTTCTACCAGGTTCAATGGCATGTACTTCCGGTATGATAGTCCTACAGTGTTATGCGTTGGCGAAATTCGCTGCTTCTTATGGAAGAATGCCCTCACCGTCTTGACTTGCTTTTTGTAAAGACTGATGATGTTGTCCAAGCTCCTGCCTTGTGTTGGACTTCTGGCCTTGGATGGCGATACCTGCTCGTTATTATTATTATATTGTTTAATGACAGTTATTGTTACTCATTATGATTGTATTAGTACTCATTAGTAAATAGAGCCGGTATAAAATACGGATTTAATAAGTATAAACAAAGCTTGCAAAATTTGTTTCAAATAAGTAATAAGAGAGACGTAAGGAGAGAGAGAGAGAGAGGGAGAAAGAGAGCGGCAGAGAAATGGAGAAACAGAGAAAAAGAGAGCTCGAGAGCGAGGAGGGGGCGGGAGAGAAAGAGGAAGGTCGAAAAAGATTTCGGCGTCGAGCTGGCTTGCTTTGTCATCTATTTCACTTACGCATCTGACTGCTCTCTCTCCCTGCTTTTGCCTTTCGACTAACGGCCCCTTTCTCTTTCTCTCCTCCTCCTCCTCCTCCTTCCTTTTCTCGTCTACCTCATTCTCCAACTCCTCCCTCATCCTTGTACTTCTACTCTTTCTCTTTTCATCCGCGCGACTTCGTTTCCAACTGATGATATACACATATATAGAGAGGGAGAGAGAGAGAGTCGCTCACTCGTTCCGTCGTCTTTTTCTTACCGGAGCTCCTTTATAAGACGACAAAAGAACATCGCGGCAGAGTCAAGATGGCGGATCCGAAGCCAGCGACTTGACTGTGGGAGCCTCCACCCCCACTCCCCTCACCGCCACACTGTGCTCATTGTTACTACGAACGGAGAGACAAAATGAACCCGATTGTTGGTACGGGAGGCATCATAATAAATGCCCATTCGTCGGTAGACACCAAATGAGCTCTCGCTCATTTTGTTCCGTGTCCCCATTGTCTTGGATACTTTTAATTTTCTTGTTTCGTTTCTCCCGCTTCCGTACAACGCGGCTTCTCTGCCGTGCTTTTTACGTTTCATCTCTTCATTGGGCACAAACAGGACATAGGGCGTGCGTGCTTATTGCGGAGAGAGGGGCAGGTCGAAAGTTCCAAGTGGCGCCTTTAGCGACAGCAAATCCAAAGTTTTCATGGGTAAACTAGAGTATGGTCAAGGGTGCGGTCCAGTTATTGCAAATGCTTTAAAGCGTTCACAGCACCGTTTAGCGAGCCGCCTGGCACTTGGTATAGAGGTTCGAAAACAGGCATGGTGTCACTGATACGTCATTCATTTGTGCTTCCAACTCGCTTCTGATGCTACAGCCAAAAAAGTTGTACAACTCAAGCTTTTATTGAGACCCATGTACGTATTGCAAACTGGCTTGGGATTGGCACTGTACTGATGCCAGAAATGCCAATACTGGCAGGTTACCAAGGGCCAAGCCTTGCCCAAGTCCAAATCAGTATTGATACAACTTTGGTTTGTTAGCACCGGTCCAACCGGTGTCGCGAATAGGCCCGACACTGTTTACGGGGATTGGCTCAAAATACGTGCCTAGTTTTGGGCCAAACATTATTGCAGTCTTGAGACAAACCCTAAATCAGTACTTTGCCGGTACATGTTTATACATTTATTTACATTTATAAAATAGGGCGCTGAATTTCTTCAACGAAACGTTTTTTTTTATTGGTTTTGTCCCAGCCGTATACCGGGGGTCTTCCCCTTTTAAAGAGCCCCAATCCGCATCAACTTTCCACCTCCCATTCCACTGCCCCCCGCCTTATATATCGCCTGTTCTGCAACTACTCCTCTCCGTCTACCTCCAATTCCACCACCCCCCCGCACCTGCGGCCGCAACCGACTTCCCCCTCTGTATTGTATTGGCCATGACATATCTGTCCGGGGTACAGGGTAACTGCGGAACACCGACACCAATTCAGGCGGTCATCAAGTTCGCCCTCCCAGTCGTGGAACTAGTCTTATTTCTTATTTCGCCGTGAAATACCGAGGAAAAACATTTCACGACAAAGTGTACGCGACTGGGTTTCGAACCCGGGACCGTCCAGCCCGCACGTTTAGTGGCAAGCACGCTAACCACTAGACCATCGCACCGCTTATGACAAATGTATACTAGTATCAATTGAAGGAAGTAGATATGCTGTAACACTCTTACATCTCGAATGATTGAGAAACGTAAAGAACATATTGTGAATAAATACTTTCAAAATGTATATGTGAGATTAAATAGTCGGTACGCCAATGATATGTAATCATATGTCGGCCCAGCACACAGAGTTTACCAATACTGGGGCAGTACTTAACCTAAGACTCGGTCACCAATACTGGCATGGTACTGTTGAGAATGCTGGGGCAGTACTTCCAGCCGAGACTCAACCAACTTTGGTTACCAAGATTGGCACTGTACTAATAAAATTGTTTGCCAGTACTGGGGCAGTACTTAACCCAAGACTCGGTGACCAATACTGGCATGGTACTGTTGAGAATGCTGGGGCAGTACTTCCAGCCGAGACTCAACCAACCTTCGTTACCAAGACTGGCACTGTACTAATAAAATTGTTTACCAATACTGGGGCAGTACTTAACCCAAGACTCGGTAACCAAGGCTGGTATGGTAATATTGTCAATGCTGGGGCCGTACGTCCAGCCGAGACTCAGCTAACCTTGATTACCAAGATTGGCACTGTACTAATAAAATTGTTTGCCAGTATTGGGGCAGTACTTAAACCAAGACTCGGTCACCAATACTGGCATGGTACTGTTGAGAATGCTGGGGCAGTACTTCCACCCGAGATTCCACCAACCTTGGTTACCAAGACTGGCACTGTACTAATGTAGTTATTTACCAATACTGGGGCAGTACTTAACCCAAGACTCGGTAACCAAGGCTGGTATGGTACTATTGTCAATGCTGGGGCCGTACGTCCAGCCGAGACTCAGCCAACCTTGGTTGCCAAGGCTGCCATTGTGCTAATAAAATTGTTTGCCAATACTGGGGTAGTACTTGACCCAAGACTCGGTAACCAAGGCTGGCGTGGTACTGTTGCCAATTCTTGGGCAATACTTCCAGCCGAAACTCAACCAACCTTGGTTACCAAGACTGGCACTGTACTGATAAAATTGTTTGCCAATGCTGGGGTAGTACTTGACCCAAGACTCGTTAACCAAGGTTGGCGTGGTACTGTTGCCAATTCTGGGGCAGTACTTCCAGCCGAAACTCAACCAACCTTGGTTACCAAGACTGGCACTGTACCAATGAGATTGTTTACCAATGCTGGGGCAGTACTTAACCCAAAACTTGGTAACCAAAACTGGTATGGTAGTATTGCCAATACTGAGGAAGTACGTCTAGCCGAGACTCAACCAACCTTGGTTACTAAGACTGGTACTGTACTAATAAAATTGTTTGCCCATACTGGGGTAGTACTTGACCCAAGACTCGGTAATCAACAGTGGCGTGGAACTATTGCCAATGCTGGGGCAGTACTTCCAGCCGAAAATCAACCAACCTTGGTTACCAAGAATGGCACAGTACTAATAAAATTGTTTACCAATACTGGGACAGTACTTAACCCAACAATTGGTAATCGACACTGGCACGGTACTGGTACTTTCAGTTGCCACTGCTGAGGCAGTACATCCAGCCAAGAGTCAACCAGCATTGGTTGCCAGGACTGGCACCGTACTGATAAAATTGTTTACCAATACTGGGGTAGTACTTCACCCAAGACTCGGTAACCAAGATTGGGACGGTACGGATGCGTTCGGTTTCCAATACTGGGGCAGTACCGCTAACTGAGAGTCAGTCGCCAGGACTTGCACAATTCTGGGCCGCATTGGTAACTCTGGCGCAATACCGATATTCGCACATGGGGATGAGGAAACGCGCGCGAAAAAATATGTTTGCTTGGTTTCGAAAGCAGCTAGGTCCGGTTGCACAACTTCCAGTTTCACTCGACTTTACGTAAACCTCCGTTAAAGTAGACTCTGCGGTTTAAATGGCGGTGCTACCACATCTCACTTTTCATCACGGATTGCATAAACCTATGGTGAGTCAAGAGAAACACTGAACAGAGGCCCTTTTTTCTCAAACATGAATAGCGGTTGGGTAACTGAAATTGGTCATTGATTGGGCTTGTAGAAAAGAAGGACATTATCGAAAGTATTAGTTATTAACATTTTTACAGTCCCTCAGAATTGTTTCAAACACAAATAACGAGTTGAATCAACTTTACACCGCGCGGAAGACACGCATGTCCAAAAATAATTGACTGCTGCCATGATTCTGGATATTTTGCTCATCTGAAATGAAAAGATCTAACGGTATTTTAATTTATAGACTTGAAACTATCGCCGGACCTAGAGTGAAGTAAAAAGATCGAAAATTGAATATTTGGCACGGTTTTAAATGTTGAGTATCAAGTTACGTTTTTTTCTCCTTTTTCAGCTTACAAAAAAATATGGCAAATATCAGACATATTATAGTTCGGGTGACAACTATGGATGCGCTGACTATCCCATAAAAATAGAGCGAATCCATTCAATCGTTTTTGAGATATCATGGAAGCCAATTCGAAAAATACAGGCTGGAGAAA
Source organism: Ophion costatus (assembly GCA_951751655.1). NCBI lineage: Eukaryota > Metazoa > Arthropoda > Insecta > Hymenoptera > Ichneumonidae > Ophion > Ophion costatus. Next base: position 20,330,458 of record OX632360.1, on the reverse strand, counting down.
AACGCGTTTAAAAGTTCAAGTACGATTTACACAAAGAAAATGTTGACTCACCATTAGTCTGCTATGCCGGGCTATATAACATGCACACATTTTGTCCAATTTGTGCAAAGCATTTTTTTCAATTTTTTGGACCTGTCACATGGGATGACCACTTTAAGGACTTACATCACTGTAAACGTCGAAAAATAAGTGATTGTTCGCGATTTTTTTTTGGGTGGTTGGACAAGTAAGAGGATAATAATATTCATGGATGTTATTAGTCATATCTTTAAGGGAATAAGAAAAATTTATATGATAATATCCCATGAAAAAATGTACAACTGGTCCGACATTGGCCCAGTAATGCGCCAACTCTCCTGTATGGTTGGCCGTTCTCTGGCATGAATGTCGGTGCATTAATGGTCCGTTGTCGGAATGATATCCTCGGGCCATGGCTGGCTACCGATATCGTGCCGACGTTGGACTCAACACCGGCCCGATGGTAGTGCCAAGGTTGGCCCAAGTTACAGCCAATATCGTACCAGCGTTGGTGCTGTCGCTCGTGCCAAGGTCGGCCCAAGACTATGCCATCGTTGGTATTAAGAGCGGCCCGACGCCTGTGCCAACATTGGCCCAAGTTCAAGCCAATATCGTACCAACTTTGGTCCAGTCCATAACCAACAGTGGTACGATAATGCCCCGAGTATCGACCGATACAACTCAGGGCATTATCGGTCACTCGTGTTACAATTTTTTAGTTGTTCATTTTCATCATTTTTATCGTCCCCGTGTTCAATAATTTCTTCCACATACTCAAGAGTGTTCTCACACTCCGCTTTTTTAACATTATTTTCGAGGATTTTTTTCTCTGTCAAACATGACTCTTGATTCATGACACATTTTTCGTGCTTCAATAACAGTTTATTCCAACATAATTTTTTTCGCACTTTTTTCAGCTTATCATATCTCTTTTGTTTATTCATATTGAGAATACGGTAGGAGCATAAGGGAAAAAATTACTGTTGCACGAAAAAGCGACGATGGACGCTACTCTTAGTTCGCGGTCTGCATCGATACGACACTGAATGGCGACTGGCGGGCAATTCATAAGACACGTAACGTGGAGTGATGCCGGCTCGTGATTGGTTCAACCTATTCACGCGAACAGTCGGTTCTTCGTCGTTAGCCGATACTGTCCCGACATTGGCATATTGCGGTATGCCGAGAGTACGCATGAACGTAGGACAGTTATTGGCGAACAGTATTGGCCCATGGTCGGCTCCAGTAGTCCACCCCAACAGTCGGCTCTCCAGGGCAGCCGATACTGGCCCGACATTGGTATAGTACCGGTTGCCGGGATTAGAAATGAACGCAGGACAATTAACGGCAGACAGTATTGGCCCACGGTCGGCTTCTCCGTCTACGCCAACAGTCGGCCCTAGGTCGTTAACCGGTACTGTCCCCACATCGGCTCGACGTCGGATGCCGGGCTCCGAAAAGAGGGTCGACTGAAAAATGGCAGAACCGTTGTTTCAATGTCGGGCCAACATTGGTTGCCAACAATCGGTTAGCCAGTACTGGGCCGGACATCGGCCGTATTGTTCGTGTCGGCAATTTTTTCATGGGATTATACAATATGGTGACGCTGAGGACATTCTCGCGAGGCATGTGGAACTTGAGACGCTCTACGGCCCGCAGTGTTACTGACGCAAATTTGAATTTGGAAAACAAAAAATAATATTGATTGACATGAGTATAGCTAATGAAATGCGTAGGGAATTTTGAAAATATGAATTTTTGTGTAATTGGCAAGCATTGAAAGTAAAAATTCGATTTTCGACAGAAAAACGGATAATCCTTTGTTCATAACTAATGCTATAATTATAATAACTGATGGGAAATCCCGTACGTAGTTCACTTCAGAATGTTATTTTAAACATATGCTCATAATTTGGAGTAAAAAGAATGACAATTATTGGCGCACACGTGTCGCAGCCACGGCCACCGCAGACCCACACAGGCCCATGAAAAAATTGCCGACACGAACAATACGGCCGATGTCCGGCCCAGTACTGGCTAACCGATTGTTGGCAACCAATGTTGGCCCGACATTGAAACAACGGTTCTGCCATTTTTCAGTCGACCCTCTTTTCGGAGCCCGGCATCCGACATCGAGCCGATGTGGGGACAGTACCGGTTAACGACCTAGGGCCGACTGTTGGCGTAGACGGAGAAGCCGACCGTGGGCCAATACTGTCTGCCGTTAATTGTCCTGCGTTCATTTCTAATCCCGGCAACCGGTACTATACCAATGTCGGGCCAGTATCGGCTGCCCTGGAGAGCCGACTGTTGGGGTGGACTACTGGAGCCGACCATGGGCCAATACTGTTCGCCAATAACTGTCCTACGTTCATGCGTAATCTCGGCATACCGCAATATGCCAATGTCGGGACAGTATCGGCTAACGACGAAAAACCGACTGTTCGCGTGAATAGGCTGAACCAATCACGAGCCGGCATCACTCCACGTTACGTGTCTTATGAATTGCCCGCCAGTCGCCATTCAGTGTCGTATCGATGCAGACCGCGAACAAAGAGTAGCGTCCATCGTCGCTTTTTCGTGCAACAGTAATTTTTTCCCTTATGCTCCTACCGTATTCTCAATATGAATAAACAAAAGAGATATGATAAACTGAAAAAAGTGCGAAAAAAATTATGTTGGAATAAACTGTTATTGAAGCACGAAAAATGTGTCATGAATCAAGAGTCATGTTTGACAGAGAAAAAAATCCTCGAAAATAATGTTAAAAAAGCGGAGTGTGAGAACACTCTTGAGTATGTGGAAGAAATGATTGAACACGGGGACGATAAAAATGATGAAAATGAACAACTAAAAAATTGTAACACGAGTGACCGATAATGCCCTGAGTTGTATCGGTCGATACTCGGGGAATTATCGTACCACTGTTGGTTATGGACTGGACCACAGTTGGTACGATATTGGCTTGAACTTGGGCCAATGTTGGCACAGGCGTCGGGCCGCTCTTAATACCAACGATGGCATAGTCTTGGGCCGACCTTGGCACGAGCGACAGCACCAACGCTGGTACGATATTGGCTGTAACTTGGGCCAACCTTGGCACTACCATCGGGCCGGTGTTGAGTCCAACGTCGGTACGATATCGGTAGCCAGCCTTGGCCCGAGGATATCATTCCGACAACGGACCATTAATGGACCGACATTCATGCCAGAGAACGGCCAACCATACAGGAGAGTTGGCGCATTACTGGGCCAATGTCGGACCAGTTGTACATTTTTTCATGGGGGTTTGCGGACCTCTATTTTTTTTCAATTACCAAACATTTCGCCCCCTTAATCCAGATGGTTCAAAGTATCTCTTAAGCCAATTTAGGAGAAATCAATTTTTTGAAAATTCTACAGTGGTGTTAGCCCTTCTGTGTTGCAGTCACAGTCGAAGGAAAGAGAGAAATTATGGATGGATAGTTGTTAAGAATTTACTACCCGACGCGCGTCAGTAAATACGGAATTCGATTTATTTTACAAATACTCCCATTCCCAACAACTTGAAACGCAATGAAACGATCGGACAAGAACAAATAGCTACTATAACCTCAAAATATCTAGACCGTGCAACGTGCAGCAGTCGGCAATTTCAACCTTTGAAAACACAATAACGGCGGTGCCACGTTATTAAACTTCCGCTATCTTCGCTGAACATCCAAAATTAAGGATGTAAGGTAGAACGAGCGCACTCTTGATTTCTATAGATTCTGTTCAAATTTTAACCAGACATTGTTCATATCATTATGCATGTTTGAGTGAAATTTCAGAACAGTCGACTATTTAGATTGGGAGATAATAGGTTTTAAAATTGCAACTTTTAACACTACAGGGTCCGCATTAACCGGAAGTTAGGTCACACAATTCGTCGTACCATTCTATTGTGTTTATAAATTGTGAAGAAAAATTATTTTTAAATGGCAAACTAGTTAATGAAAGAGTGAAAAAAGTTTGGACTGCCTTCACTATTCGGTTTTGCTAAAAACATTCAGTAAAGACAGAATAATTTCCCGTAAAAAGTATTTGTCCTATATAATAAGAAGAGACATGGCAACACCGCATCGTTCCACGTATCCAAGGACGTAAGTTTCCACGGCATATTTAAAATAATTCCAAAATACAAAGTATTATTTGGAACTGAATTCTAATCGACCAAAGTTTTTAATTGGTTATCGATTAACCAACACTTTTATTTGTTAATGAAGATAACATAACCAATGTAAAATATAAATATTTATAACGCAAATATTTTTTTATAACGATACGTTTCCCATCGCTTAGTGTGTTTGTCGAGTGTTCTTTTTCAACGACTCCAACACCTTCAACACATTTTTTCTTATTGGCTTCGGCCATTGATGTCAGAGTGTTTATTTCACTGTCAACGGCTTTTTTCTTCCGCCACTTTCCTTTAAAACGAATTGTGTTTGACATTTTTATTTTTTTCCGTGATGCTTAGACTTTTCTGTCAGCTCTGCGACAGCTCGTTACAGTGTTGCCACGATCGTTCATCCGCCGAAATCTATGGTCGAGTTACTAGCTTGGTATAGCATTTCTCACACTGCAGAGTACAGTCAGAAGAAAAAGTTTTATTACGAAACTAGATTTATGTATATGCTCTACTGCGTGTAGCGCGTGATATTTTTGTTTCCGACGACCGCGCTAGGTCTAGCTTAACTTTAGTCGCGACCAATTGCTGTTAATAAAGGTTTAGTGGTATTGTGGAGCGCAAGTTTTCTGGTAACCCAGGTTCGAAGTGTTTAACCTTGGTGAACGTCAGCTAACCGAGAGTTGTAAAACCGGCCCTTGATCCGATTGTGTAGAATAATTCGAGAACTCGCGAGAACTCGGCGTGCCTGAAAAATTAGAGACTAAAGCTTTCGATTTCCTACAATCTTCGGTAGTGCTTAATAATAAAATGTTTAGCTTCTTTCGTCAACGTTTCAGGCATTGAACCATTTTCCATTTAGTGAAATACTTTTGGATGAAGATATGCATTACGTTTTTGAACTCTTCACTAATAATAACTCCATTGAAAAATGCCTCTTCTTTTAGGCCAGCTAGAACTGTTTTGTTAGGTTAACCTTTCATTCTTTAGCGTGGAATTCACACATGGTTTTGCCCGGCAGATCTACCCGGCAGGCATGACCGTCGTTGGGCACACACATGTGGACATGGCAGTTGCCTGTTGAGTGTGTAATGCGTGGTTGTGTCCCGGGTGTAGTCAATGCGCAATGAATTTGACGCAAAAAACACTGCGCTTATCGGAGATGCACTTATAATTAGGGACGAGAAAAGAAAGAAGAGACTGTGGTGTAAGTGATGGCTTATTGACGGAAAAAATATAGTCATATGATCTTGCTGCGACAGTTGGAAATACGAGAGCCCAGTGACTTATGCAGGTGGCACTAGCTGTTGCCACCTTGAATATCGCTGTAATTATCGACGTCACAAAAAAATGTTTGAAACAAAAGTTGTCCTGTACGAAAGGGGTCATCAAATGCGACCATTTTTCGAAATCTCAGTGGAGGCGCTGTCGCACAGTACAGGTCACATCCACTTTTTTAAATGGGATGGTACATTTGTTTTCAACTATCTTGTAGAGCATCGAAAATTGCATAAAAAATATTGAGAGGTCAAAGTCGTTCAAGGTCACTTAAGATCAAAAAGTGACGTGAACTTTATTTTTATGTGAAATTACCTTTATTCACAGTATGTGAATAAAAGTAATTTCATATAAAAATAAAGTTCATCTGACTTTTTGATCTTAAATGACCTTGAAGGTCGTTTTTTCGTTCGTAATTACCTTTATTCACATACTGTGAGTAAAGGTAATTTCACATAAAAATAAAGTTCATGTCCCTTTTTTATCTTAACGGACAACACCACTGTGACCCCCTGTTTTTTTGCCATTTTTCAAGAATTTTTTTTTGTGGGAAAAAAAAGAGTTGTTCGAAAATTTTTTTTTTGTTTTGTTCGTTGTTTATTGAAGATACATAAAAAAAAAATTTCAAATTTTTCACGCCCCATGGTGACGCTGGGGAAGCTCCCGCGTCAGGTACTGTTGCCTCTGCAGTGGTTCGCGGCACGCAGCAGAACTCTCTTCAAAGTCGATCTGAAAAAAAATACCGAGTGTTTTCGTTAATAATATGATATTTTGAAGAGAAGTACATAGGGATTTGAAAAAATATTGATTTTTAATAAATAGGCACGCTTTTGATATTAAAGGACGATTTTCGAGCAAAATTTCTCGTCGAAAATAGGCTATAACTTTTTTTATTATTGAGATATCGAAAAAAGTCTATGTACTTCTTTAGATAATCTAGTTTTATTGATACAGTCCAAATTTGAAGTCGATCGGATAAAAATTACTCGAGTTCTGCTGCGTGCCGCACTCAAAAAAGTGGTTTTGAGAAAAACGCGTTCAAAGTTTTAGGTTTGTTAGTTTATGCGATAAATCGGAAAAAAAATGTTTACCTTTAATCAGCGATGCCGGCACGATATAGCTGGCCTTCAAGAAGCAAATCATTGTCCCTAGCATCTTTTCTCCAACTTGTAGAGGGTCTTCTTGCCTCTTTTGCAGCGTCTGTGAACGAGCGCTCCGCCAGCTCGATCCGCGCTGCGTCGGTTTCAACGCAAAAATTGAAACAATTTGGGCCGATAGTTATCCCCAACGTCTCCAAAACTTTCATGAGGCTTCTCAGGCCATCATTGAATAATAATACCGCGATATCAGCTGCAATATCGACGATTTTTTTGCTCCCGGACTGACACTTGGGGGCTATTGAAGCCGCCCAAACAACGCTGCAGCAAATCGTCTCTGCTCAAATTTTCGAAGACTGGCGTAATTGCCTCCACTACTTCCTCAGGAAGAGGCGGCTTATGGCGATATTCAGAAATATTACCACGCTGCACCGCTCCACAAAATATTCAATATCTCCGAAAATAATTATTTTTTCGACCTGGGTCCAACCGCATCTTAATCTTAAATGTATTTTAGATTTTTCTAGATGGTTTTAAAAAAATCGATTTTTTGAAGCAGTCACAGTGTTGTTGTCTGTTAAGAAATTTAAAAAATGTGCCACGTTATCCGAGTTTTCAATTATATATGCAAACGGCCAAATTTATTTTAAAAAGTCATGTAAATACAAATTGGTTATGTGTTAATCAACAATGATATTATTTGAATAAAATGACTGTGCTAAACTATACAACTATGACTAGTGCTTTGTTTTTTTAAATCCTTGCATACTTTTTATAATTACTAACAATATTTTGTATGAAATTAGTTTTTGGTCTTAATATTACGTATACGAAATTATATACGATTATATATGATTCTGTGTAGTTTAAATATCGACATAATATGTGATCATACATATCTATGACCACGCATGCTAATGCATGAATGTATTTAATAATATACCATCGGATATGATAATATATAAAATTTTAAATAGAAATAGTGGTGACTACATATGATAATGTATTTTTATATATGATTATGTATACTCATATATAACATGAATCATACATAATTATATATCGACGAAATTCATATATAATGATATATTATTATATATTTCTACACACATGATCATGTACTTTTATATATGATTATGTATCATCATATGTAATTGATATATAATCATATATGCTTATATATGAAAAAAATTTCACGGAAACTCAGTGGGGTAGTACTTTTGCGGAGAATTATTATTATGCTAGACTAGATACGAATGAGGAACAGAAATAGGGACATTAATGGACAAACTAGAGTTTACATTTAAGTTGCCCAATTTTCCATGATACAAAACATCTGATATTAGTATTTTTTTTTAATTACGCATTGATGATCATTCATTACTTCCAGATCTGGACTAACAGTCTCTCAAAATGCTTTTTGTTTTGAATACGCAGAATTGTCTTTCAGGAAATTACTAGCAATTTCGAAAAAGCTCATCGTAGCTCTTTTATTTTTGCCCTCGTGTTTTTTTTGTTGGGGAAGAACTACGTACTGACTGGCTGCTTTTTGATGATAGTTCTGTAAATTAAACCAAAAAATAAATACAATGTTTTGTTTACTTCAGTTTGTTTACTTCAGTATCCTCAACTACGGATGAATGGATTGAAGTAGAACGAGGTTTCTCTGATATTTGGAACTTTAAGTATTGCTTAGGAGCAATGGATGGAAAACACATCGCAATAAAACAGCCTTCAAAAAGCGTCGCCTACTAAAGGGTTTTTCAATAAGGGCGGGTAGATGTTGAAATGGAATAAAACAAGCCGTGTGTGAGGTTTTAATGAAATTCTTTTTTTATTTGAAAGGACTATGTATGCCATTATGTATGGAATATAACATCGTACAAATGTCCGCCGCGGCTTCTCACAGTGGCACGGTTCCGAGTGGTCCAATTTTCAATGACTCTGCCGCATAGATCCGGCTGAAATTGAGCCATGGCCTGGGTTATGTTGACTTTAAGAGCATTGGCCGATTGCCCCTTATTGGCATAGACCTGCGACTTCAAGAAACCCCACAAGAAAAAGTCTAGGGGGATCAAATCGCGCAATCTTGGTGGCCAATTCGCATCACCTGTGGGAAAGATATAACCATACCCTCAAATCGTTCATGCAGAATGTGCATGTCGTCCACATGTCCACACAACCACATGTCGTCTACGTCCATATCGTTCAATTTGAGCGTAAAGAAATCGGTTGTCATCGTTCTGTAGCGTTCGCCGTTGACGGTGACGGCCTCAACAACGTCGTTTTAAAAACGTACGGACCAATGACGTCTCCGGCCCGAAATCCGCACCAAACAGTAATTTTTTGTGGATGCATTGCCACCTGGTGAACCTCGTGTGGGTTGGCGTCGTCCCATATATGGCAATTTTGCTTGTTAACATAGCCATTCATCAAAAAATGCGCCTCGTCGCTAAAGATGCATTTTCGGCCAAAATTGGGGTCTCCTACCCAACGCTCCGAAGCCCACTCAGCGAACAAACGGCGTTGTCTATGGTCAGTAACTTTGAGCTCCTGGATCAGTTGGATCTTGAACGGGTGTATGCCCAAGTCCCGTCGCAAAAATCGCCAAGTTGAAGCCTGCGAAAGGCCGAATTCTTGTGCACGGCGAAGAATTGACTGCCTCGGGTTCTCCTGCACATTTTCACGGACCACGGCGATGTTCTCGGCCGATCTGGCATTTCTTTGACGTACAGGTGTTGGCTGATTGTTGACCGAACCGGTAGTCTCGAATTTGGCCACCAAACGTTGGAGAGTCGACTGTGAAGGGCCACCGCGTCTGCCGTAAAATGGGCGCAACGTTTACACTAACGAACACTCATTTTGATAATAACGTTTTATCATTTGGACGTGCTGTTCAATCGTGTAACTTGCCATGGTGATTTGGGATCAGTGACTGAATAATAAACAACAAATCAGACAGACGCCACCAAAACAACATGGCCGCCACTGGCCGCCAACATTTACTCACGCCAATTGAAAGACCCTATAGTATAATTATAAGTTGTATTGTAGTCTGGTGTTGTTTGCAGCAGTGAAGGCCAACTATGAATTCCTGTATATTCATACCGGAACAAATGGTCAAGTTTCTAATGGAGGAATTCTGCAAGAAACACACTTTTACGCGAAACTCGAGAATAAACAGTGGAAAATATCTGGTTGGTTTAAAAATCGGCGCATCCTATGTATTCATTGGAGATGAAGCATTTCAACTGACTGAGGCTGTAAAGAAAACCTACCACAAGACACTCGATATTCCTATTGATGAAAAAATCTTCAACTATCGGTTAAGCCGACCTAGAAGGGTAGTCAAAAACACATTGGGTGTAATGGCTTGGCGCTTTAGGCTACTAATGTCTACAACTACTTTAACGGACAACACCACTGTGACGGCTTCAAAAAATCGATTTTTTGAAAACCATCTAGAAAAATCTAAAATACATTTAAGATTAAGATGCCGTTGGACCCAGGTCGAAAAAATAATTATTTTCGGAGATATTGAATATTTTGTGGAGCGGTGCAGCGCTCCGTGACGCTCGGGGTCCCGCGCAGCTGTGCACCTCAGGGTCGGCAGGTATATCGAATAGCAATCCATACGACGGTTTCGAGATAAAAAAAAGAGTGCATCGATCATGTCCAAAAACGTATGGGGACACGCCTCCGCGAAATCGTGAAAAAACAAAAAGGATTGTCTGGCAGAGGAAAGCTCACCGGAAAATTGATTGACGAGTTGAGCACATATTACGACTTGGCTATTCGGAGGAACAGCAATGATGTTGAAAAAATGAGGAAGGCAATTTGGGCAACTATCAAACATAAAATATCCACAGATAGTGAGCCACAACATGACGATTACCCAGAGGGAGCCGAGTCGTGGTGTTCGTGGCAGCGAGCGGTCGCAAGCGGTAATATTTCTGAATATCGCCATAAGCCGCCTCTTCCTGAGGAAGTATTGGAGGCAATTACGCCAGTCTTCGAAAATTTGAGTAGAGACGATTTGCTGCAGCGTTGTTTGGGCGGCTTCACGCAAAACAACAACGAAAGCTACAACAAATCCATTTGGGCAATAGCCCCCAAGTGTCACTCCGGGAGCAAAAAAATCATCGATATTGCAGCTGATGTCGCGGTATTATTATTCAATGATGGCCTGAGAAGCCTCATGAAAGTTTTGGAGACGTTGGGGATAACTATCGGCCCAAATTGTTTCAATTTGTGCGTTGAACCCGACGCAGCGCGGATCGAGCTGGCGGAGCGCTCGTTCACAGACGCTGCAAAAGAGGCAAGAAGACCCTCTACAAGTTGGAGAAAAGATGCTAGGGACAATGATTTGCTTCTTGAAGGCCAGCTATATGGTGCCGGCATCGCTGATTAAAGGTAAACATTTTTTTTCCGATTTATCGCATAAACTAACAAACCTAAAACTTTGAACGCGTTTTTCTCAAAACCACTTTTTTGAGTGCGGCACGCAGCAGAACTCGAGCAATTTTTATCCGATCGACTTCAAATTTGGACTGTATCAATAAAACTAGATTATCTAAAGAAGTACATAGACTTTTTTCGATATCTCAATAATCAAAAAAGTTATAGCCTATTTTCGACGAGAAATTTTGCTCGAAAATCGTCCTTTAATATCAAAAGCGTGCCTATTTATTAAAAATCAATATTTTTTCAAATCCCTATGTACTTCTCTTCAAAATATCATATTATTAACGAAAACACTCGGTATTTTTTTTCAGATCGACTTCGAAGAAAGTTCTGCTGCGTGCCGCGAACTACTGCAGAGGCAACGCGGGAGCTTCCCCAGCGTCACCATGGGGCATGAAAAATTTGCAAATTTTTTTTTATGTATCTTCAATAAACAACGAAACAAAACAAAAAAAAATTTCTCATATCTTTATTTTCCCACAAAAAAAAATTCTTGAAAATGGCAAAAAAACAGGGGGTCACAGTGGTGTTGTCCGTTAATTAACGTGAAGAATATTGATGTTGTAATATTAGCACGCTGTGTCCTTCATACTGTTTTAAAAAAAGGAGCTGAAATTATATAACTCGCCGTAACGTTGATCACGAAAACCCTGATCATACTGTCACAGAAGGAGAATGCCGTCTCGAACAATACCAGTTGCCTGGCTTGCAAATAAAGGGCCGAAACAGTGATGACGTAGCTAAAAGAGTTTTGTAAAGTTATTATTATAATATAAGGGACGGCTATCTTTCCAAGACAATATGATTGAGGATTGCAGTAAAACATAACACTTAAGGAAGCTTTCCAGTGTGACAGCCCGAAAAATCGCTGTTTTTCGCGATTTTTTTTTTTAAAGAAAAAATAATCTAATCGGTCTGGTTTTTTTTTGTATATTAATTGGGTATTGAGGAATACAAAACAATTTTTTAAAGATCGATTTATTTATTAATTAATATCTATAAAAATGATGAAACAATTGTTGCAGAAAATGCACTTGGATGTGGTGTCCACGTTGGGGGTCACAATTTTGATCTGAAACAAAAAACACAAAAAGATTATTGATCGGTATATAATTGGCTTTCGTGCTATGGAGGCTTTTTTTTTTTTTTTTTGCAAAAATGGCGCCGGTTTGAACAAAAAGTATCGATTTTAGCATTTTTTTTGGCAGTTTTTTTTACAAAAAAATAGGAAGATGTCAAAAAAAAAAAAGCTTCCATAGCACGATAAACAATGACATTAAGAATATTGTGTAAAAAATTCAACTCGATAGCTTTAAAACTCTGCCCTCCAAGTTGGACACCGTTTTGAAAAATGCTGTTTCGAGAAAAACGCGTTCAAAGTTTCGCTGTAGCTGTAGCGCTCCGTTGCCTTCTTCCAAGAAATGCTGTACAGTAACCGAAATAATCTGAATTTCGGCATGAAAATTTCAGGGAATATTCGGAAGAGTGTATACTATTCGATAAAGCAAAAAAAAAATCGATTTTTTGAAAATTTCACACTGGAAAGCTCCCTTAAGTAATATGTACTAGCTAGCGCCTATATGAGTAACTGTATGTAAATTTTCTTCTTAACAAATACTCTTGTGTTTGAAACCCTAAGAAATAACCTGCATACTATACACAATACTATAATAAGTATCTCTGTATATACGGTGTTGCGTAATTAAGTGAAAATACTTGAACTAGAGGCCTACGTATGACAGAGGCAAAACGAGGTTACGCAATACTACGCGCATGCCATAGCCGTAACGACCGTACAAAGCAAACAGACCCCTCCGTTACTAGCGACGCAGCGGAATCAAGAAAAAAACGTTTTCGCTTAGAGGCACAGATTTTTAGATGGGGTGCCCAGACTTATGTATACAACAGTGGTTTTTTCGGAAGCATCAACTGGAAATGTCCAATATTAGAAGACTACTAAGAAGAAGGCCAAAGACAATGCCAAGGAGATGGTCTGCGAAAGTTGACGAATGAACTAATATTAGTCAATAAATGCGAGATCCCGAATAAAAAAGGTTAGTAATGGTAGCGAAAAATGTTCGTCGGTGAGAAATTTTGGTAATAGATTGCGCAAGAGTTAATCCTGTGCAAAACGTTGTAGTGATCGGTAAGTGATAAACGCTCATAATAATGCAATGAACTTTACGAAATTTCACAACATTCATCAAACGTTTTCTAAGATCTTTGCTAAAGAGTGCGACCCAAATAGCATTAGCACGAAAAATTGCGCTGAGATAGCGAATATTACATTTTGCCGGTAATTTCGAACTAAGGCGAATTTACAATCGCAGTACTGGCTTCAACTATTCAGACTACGATCCATATGCGAATTCGTCGGGTGCCGCGATCACGCGCACATACATTTTAACACTCGTCGGATATAGTGAAAATATTATTGCGTGATCTTGACGTCATGCATATAAATGCATCGCCGTGGTCTCCCTTGTCGGGCTCCTACCTTTTGCCACGACGGCTGTACAAACAACGTGATATATCCCTGCAGTATCGAGTCACTGGGTCTGATTAGGACGCGAAGAGGGCGCGCTGCGATAAACCACCCCTGTCTAATTCTGTCTTTCAAAATGCGAACCTTCATTCAATCCCCGAACATCATACTTTTCCGTTGCTTCAATACATAAGTCTTGCTGTCGCAGCTTCTAGGGTGGTGGAACTCCAAATGTACAAAAATTTCGTCGAAGGTAAAATTGTAGTTGTATAATTAAATTCAGTCGATTTGAAATGCTTGCGCATTAAACTACCGGGTGTGCAAAAGTTTGGGGCCCAAAAAACAGGTTGATCGTCAATATTTCTTTCCAATGAGAGTATTGGGATAACGAGGTCGGGAATTTACACACAATTAATACATGGCCTTTCCCAATTTGAGTTTTTTAAATTGCAAAATATGGATAAACAATGAAGTTATTATTATTTAAACATAGTGCCGCAGTTCCCGCATGGCCCATCGGCGTAGGTGGCTCTGGCAACTAGGGTCATCTGAAACAAAAAATGCACAAATCTAATTTTAGTATAATAAGAAAACATTCGTTTGACCGGATACTTTTTCGACATTCGAAAAATTACGGAAGTGTAAGAATGGAGAATGGACGAATAATGGAGGAAAAAACTTCGATTATGACAAAAAACAACCTTAATATTTTTTTGTTAATAAATGGGTAGCGTATCAATCAATCATATCAGCATACTATAGACAAGGTTCTTAACTTTGCTCTGCCGGAATTTGAAGTGAATCAGACGAATCGACTTTGAGATACGACTTACACAGTTTCATAACCGGACTAGAAATTTTAATCCGGCAGCTTGAAGACTGACCAGGCCGCTATCAAGCTACGATAAGGAATACCGTAGGAATAAGTAGGCACTTCATTGGTTAGTGGAACTGTAGTACGGGCGCAAACTCGTACAGTTAGGTAGCATGCCGTCCATTGACGCTATGTCACGGCACGCCTGGTCTGCGCCGGATGTCAACCGGGTCAGTGGGACCGTAGTTCGCGAATCGGGATATTGAGATTAGGTTTCATTGACGTCTGGGATATAAACCACATGAATACGAATCAAATTCACTCTACCTGCAGATAACGAGCATGGACTAGGTGTTTATAGATAGGTAGTTTTAGTTAAACAAACACACAAAAACAAACAAGTTCGGTGTACAAAGCATGGAGGCTATAGGTAAAGAGTACGAACGCTTGCAGTGATCAGGATCCCAAACTGTCCGTGAAACGCTGGATATTAGTAATTAGTGGTTTCACCGCGTGCGTCGCTGGCGTATGATCGAACCGAAGTGAACTGAGCGACAAGAACGCAACCTACGCCATTCGTCATCGATGATTCCTGATTGTCGTCCATGTTGGAATAAAGCGTGTGCGGACCGTGCGGACTAACGAATTTAGCGATTTGTGTTAGATTTACTCAAAAATAATTGGGTTTCAGTATAATACATATTTCTAGAGATCTGGGGCGAAAACGGTGAAACGAATGTCATGAATTTTCGTGTGTTGATAAGTAAATTTCGCTTGTTACTCCTTTCGCAACGAAAAGAAAACATATTGACTTAATTTTTGTATTTCGTTATTATTCTTTATCTGTGCAGCGTATCATAATGTGGGAACATGTTGTGTGACAATTTGTAAAACCTCCGTCTGGATTAAAATTTCGTATGAATTTTCTTATTTTTATAGATAAATTTTGTTGTTACTGTTTCCGTGACGAAAAAAAAACATATTGACTTAATTTCTGCTTTCCGTTAGTATTCTCCAAAACAATCTATATCTTATAAAAACTCAATCTATCGATATAGAAATTTAGAAAATATAGAATTTAGAAAATATAGAAATTTCCTTCGCCAACTGGTTTTACAATTCATTTGATCAAATTATCGCTGCATATGAACTAGCACAGGTTTGTTGCTGACTTTACTTCGGTTCTCTAGGAGAGCAGCGCCACCCTTCTCGTTCTCACTTTTGCGGACGTTCCGACGACACTGCGTTCCCTAGTCTCCATGGTACAAAGTATGGTTAATACTTTGTACCATGGAGACTAGGGTACTTGGTACCATGGTACCAAGACGTCTTCGAAAAGATATTCGAAATCCCCACAGGTTCAGTGCTAAAAACAATTAATTTTGGTTGCATTGCAACCATAGAAACTTCAACGTCATAAGTAAAATTATTGACATTTTTTAGAATGACAAAAATAAGCAACGAAAAAAGGAAGTTTACACGTCAGCGTTGACTTCCTTTTTACACGTTTTTGCCTATTATTACCTATTTCTACCTATTTAGTAAGAGGTACCTATTACTACCTATTTAGCCATTAGGATGACTAAATAGGTAAAACGCTGAGGTTAGATGAAAACTTTAGCGAGGCAGCACCCGTTATAATCCAGTTATATATGCAGGAACATAAATATAGCATATGGGAATAAAAAATACTACCAAAATTTTTTATTCCTGATTTCTTGATATTTTTTTCAGTTTTAATTTCAGGCATTGATAGGGTAGCCGGATCAGGGTCTGAAAACTGATCAGATCCGGAGCCGGCATTTGCTTCAGGGCGGTTACCGAAAAGCGTTTCATGCTTGGTAAAGTCCTGATCCGGCCGCCTGCATTGTGCGGTAGTACGAAATACGGTATGTCGGTTCTGGCTCTAGTCTGCCCCGTAGCCGGACTTGTAGTCGGGGATACATAGTTTCGAAAGAAACTGGAAAACGAGGTTAATCGCAACAGAATAGTTCGTCGTAACGCGAGTGGGCGATCTTTTCGCAAAATCTTAAATGCAGTTTTCGTTTTCCATAATTCGACCCTTAACCGTAGGGTATTCAAGTCGGTATGAAACTTTTTTTCGATGGGATGTCGGACGAAGTTGAGAGCGAATTGATGCCCACTCAAAGACGGCTCTAAATTTGAAAAACGGAACGTTTGGACTCCCAGATCGCGGCCGTGGAGAGTTAATCGGGCCACGTCCACAAACTATACAATCAAGTGCTCTTTGTAGGTACCATTAGAGTGTTACTCGCCACGGAACATTGAAGTCTATCCATCTATCTAGCCCTACGGTTATCGATGTCCAATTGGCTTCGTACCAACCAGACACTCGTGGATCGAAAGTATAACGGAGCTACGTTTGTCCCGGCTCATCGCGCGCCTTGTCAGTCGGACCCGCGGTTTCTATTTTTTTTCGCTGTCTATCTCTCCCTTTCGATGTTTTGCTTCCTTTTATTTTTCATTTGTATTTTTTTGGGGGGTCCGCGTATGGCAGTTCCGAGGAGGAATCAGCCGGGGCATTGAAAACAAGATTATGTGGTGTCATTCACCACACGATCGAATCACTTTCTACCTGACGGATGTGACAGTCTCGCGCGTCTAAGATGTACTGTACATATTCAGGTCTACAGGGTGTCTGTATTATTATATACAGAGAAGAAAGAAACCTTTATTATTATACTCAATTTAATATTATACTTATTATTATAAAACCTTTATTATTATACTCAATATTATTATACTCAAAATACATTTTTTCATTTTACATTTCGGATCACCCTATAGTTGCCAGCACTGTCGTCGAATATTCATAAGTGAATATCCATAAGTACAAATATCCATAAGTGCGAATACCCATAAGTCGAATATCCATAAGTCGAATATCCATAAGTCGCATATCCATAAGTCAAATACCCATAAGTCGCATACCCATAAGTCGAATATCCATAACTACGAATATCCATAAATCGAATATTCATAAATCGAATATCCATAAGTGAGTATAGAATAGAAGTGAGTTTGTTTGTTTGTTGGGGTTTGTTTGGGTTTGTTTTTGGCGCTCATTTCTATTCTATACTCACCCTCTATATTCACTTTTCCTCTACATCCCGCCATTTATCGCACTCATTTCTACTGTATACTCACTTATGGATATTCATTGTGGATATCCACACTTGTGGATATTGGCACTAGAGATATTCGGTTATGGAAATTCGACTTATGGATATTCTACCCCAATCAGTTGCCAGAGCCATTTACACTGATGGACCATGGAGCAACGCCCGTACTTTGTTTGAATAATAATAACTTCATTTTTCAACAATATATTAAAATTTTAAAAAGCTCAAACGTGGGAAGTCTATACATTCATTGTGTGTATAATCCCAATCGCGCTATTCTAAAATTTTTAGTAGAACAAACAATATTGAAAATGGACCTCTATTTTGGGTTCCAAGCTTATGCAGTTGATCAACCATATTTTTCAAGTGCCGTCATTTGCGTGTTTGTTATGCTAGAATAGTAAATATTTCTCCGTTAGATTCGTTTTGAAGCAGACTAACGTTTTTTGCCAAAAAAAAATTGTACGCTCCCATTTAAAATAACGAAGATTAAACTTCCACGTCAAAACCGCAAAGTTTTTTTAGGAAACATTTTTTCCTTCGAAAGCATTTAAGCGATTCGTTCGTGTGTTCGGTCAAAACGCGTCACCCTGTACGCGTATATACATTTTCTATAATTCTGATTGGGAGTGAGGTAGGTGCATGCATATATATAGGAGCGGCTGATTCGACTATTCAAATGTCCATCTCGCTGCTGCCTATACGCGGGGGAAGCAACCTGCCAAGGATAATAATGCGATTTCAAGGGGGATCGTGCGCGTTAACTCAGGTGGTCCGCAAACATGATGAATGAAGAACATTGGTAACATTTGCTCTCGTCGGTCGCCGGACTCCCGTCCTTGCGATACTCCGCCACCCTCCGCATATTTACCGTGTGACCACCCACCAACCACCAAGAATTTAGAAACGTTTGGGACTCCCAGCGTAGATAAGTTTGGTTGTTGTCAAATCGCCAATGGTGACTATAGGCAAGTGGTGGGCTCCGTGTCTCATGGGCGGTAAGTGTTCTCAGAGTCGGCAGAGTTCCACACTATGTGTGTACATAGATATAAATACGTGCACTTATTACGTTCACTTGCAGTCATGCTTTTGGGGCTGCTAAGCTTCGCCTTTCTGGCATTCATTGCAATTGTGTACATTCGTGACATATCCGCGAGTTTTATATTTACGGACCCGTTCTACGTCGCATCGATAGAGTTCGCCTATGGCGCGTTTTGCTACCGCGCGCGCTTTATATTCCTTCCATTTGTTGACTATTCATCGACGTTCGTGCGAGCACGCGAGGCGGAAAAAAATTTCCTCGCTCTGCTTCCAGTCCACTGCGCATTCGAAATCCACCGCGAATGCAGCGCACCTTCTCCGCGATGTACACGCTGAATTTGTACAACGATTACAAGCAGGCGCGCGTGAGAGATTCTTTTTTTCGTTGTTCGCTCTCTTATGCTGCAGTTTTCGATGTGCTATCATATTGTGGGTGATAGCTGCAGAGTATTTTAAATAGTTAGTAGTGTTTTTCGCAGGCACTGATTAACGGAACCGCATGAGCTTGGGGGCCCAAAAACAGGTCGATTTTCCATATTTTTGTATGATCCCATGAAAAAATGTACAACTGGTCCGACATTGGCCCAGTAATGCGCCAACTCTCCTGTATGGTTGGCCGTTCTCTGGCATGAATGTCGGTCCATTAATGGTCCGTTGTCGGAATGATATCCTCGGGCCAAGGCTGGCTACCGATATCGTACCGACGTTGGACTCAACACCGGCCCGATGGTAGTGCCAAGGTTGGCCCAAGTTACAGCCAATATCGTACCAGCGTTGGTGCTGTCGCTCGTGCCAAGGTCGGCCCAAGACTATGCCATCGTTGGTAGTAAGAGCGGCCCGACGCCTGTGCCAACATTGGCCCAAGTTCAAGCCAATATCGTACCAACTTTGGTCCAGTCCATAACCAACAGTGGTACGATAATGCCCCGAGTATCGACCGATACAACTCAGGGCATTATCGGTCACTCGTGTTACAATTTTTTAGTTGTTCATTTTCATCATTTTTATCGTCCCCGTGTTCAATAATTTCTTCCACATACTCAAGAGTGTTCTCACACTCCGCTTTTTTAACATTATTTTCGAGGATTTTTTTCTCTGTCAAACATGACTCTTGATTCATGACACATTTTTCGTGCTTCAATAACAGTTTATTCCAACATAATTTTTTTCGCACTTTTTTCAGTTTATCATATCTCTTTTGTTTATTCATATTGAGAATACGGTAGGAGCATAAGGGAAAAAATTACTGTTGCACGAAAAAGCGACGATGGACGCTACTCTTAGTTCGCGGTCTGCATCGATACGACACTGAATGGCGACTGGCGGGCAATTCATAAGACACGTAACGTGGAGTGATGCCGGCTCGTGATTGGTTCAACCTATTCACGCAAACAGTCGGTTCTTCGTCGTTAGCCGATACTGTCCCGACATTGGCATATTGCGGTATGCCGAGAGTGCGCATGAACGTAGGACAGTTATTGGCGAACAGTATTGGCCCATGGTCGGCTCCAGTAGTCCACCCCAACAGTCGGCTCTCCAGGGCAGCCGATACTGGCCCGACATTGGTATAGTACCGGTTGCCGGGATTAGAAATGAACGCAGGACAATTGACGGCAGACAGTATTGGCCCACGGTCGGCTTCTTCGTCTACGCCAACAGTCGGCCCTAGGTCGTTAACCGGCACTGTCCCCACATCGGCTCGATGTCGGATGCCGGGCTCCGAAAAGAGGGTCGACTGGAAAATGGCAGAACCGTTGTTTCAATGTCGGGCCAACATTGGTTGCCAACAATCGGTTAGCCAGTACTGGGCCGGACATCGGCCGTATTGTTCGTGTCGGCAATTTTTTCATGGGATGACGCCATCGCGTTTGTGAGGTCGGGACAATTATTACATAGACCTGTCAGGTTTGAGCTTCTTTTTATTGACAAATATCGATATACAGTGAAGTTATTACTATTTAAACAAAGCGCCGTGGTTGCTGCATGGCCGCCGGTGAAGGCGCTTCTGGCAAGTGGTCATCTGAAAAAAAAACGTAAACATTTATTTTCGGTATAACACCAAAACTTTCGTATGACCGGATACTTTCTTGAAAATTTTAAAATAACGAAAATGGCAAGCTGTAGAAAAAAGTCCGACTGGCGACTAAGAAACAACTTCACCCATTTGTTATCAACGAATGGGTGAACAGATCGCAAAATCGTCCCATCATACGATAGAAAATGTTATGAACTATGCTCCGTCCGAATTCGGAGGGAATTGGATGAATAGACTTTGACATACGACTTACACCGTTTCATAAAACAGTTTCAAGAAAAAAAGCAAAAAAAAGTCACATCGCAGCAGGACCGTTCGCCGTAGTGTAGTGACCGATCCCTCGATTCACCCTTCACAAAAATCGTCATAATTCAATCAATTTGCGAAATTTTGCAAACTTGCAAATTTCGGATTACCGGATTCACGATCGTAAATATTCTACCGAATATGCCGGGTATCCTATTTTTATCTTCCACCTGATTGATCTCGAAAAATACTGCTCCGCTCAAGTATCAAGTATAATAAAACGTTTGGGGTTCAGAGAAATTTCTTCGAGAGGAACCTTTGAAAAAATCTTTCTTGGCCAAAAATTCAAAATGACGACGTTAAGATAGCCAACATGTTTTAATAAATAAAATATAACTTTTTTTTCACCCAAAAGTTTGTCAGACCAAAACTAACGACTTTTGATGGAATTTTTTTTTTAACTTTGAGGTTACAACAGATTTTTTTGCTATTTTAGCGTTATCCAGAATGCACCACGAGGAGGTAAAGTCTGTAACATCTCTACCTAGTGTAAGTATGCGTGGGTGTGAGTTTGTTTGCTTTTATTTAGACTGGTTTGGACTTGCTCGGTAACCCAAACAAACCCACACAAGGATTTGGTCTCTGCCGCTCGTAGTTTCCGTTATCAAACAAACCCAAGCGTAAGTGTGCGTGTGAGTTTGTTTGGGTTTCTTTGATAACGGAAGTGACGAGCCACAGAGTTATAATACTTGCTTAGGTTAGTTCGGATCACCGAACAAATCCAAATAACCCAAACAAACGCCAACAAACTCACACACTCACATTCTGGATGACGGTAAAATAGTACAAAATGGTGTTCTAATCTAAAAATTATGAACGTAATAAAAAAAAGCTCTACAAAAGTTGTGTTTTGGACTGACAAATTTTTCGGTGAAAAGTCATGTACTCATTAAAAAAAAACATGTTAGCCGCCTTAACGTCGCCATTCAAGGAGAGGCGGTAAATGTGTTTCTTCCGTCTCCCTTGACCCGTAAAAGTTTTATTATACTCAATACTTGATCGGAGCAGTATATTTCGAGGTAAATCGAGTGTATGATTAAAATTGGACACCCAGTAGATAATAGTAAATATAATATAAACACAACTCCTTATAATTCCACGTCCACAGGAACATCCGAAAATATCTGCAGCCGCTTTTGAATTTCCCACCGCGGTTTGCATCCGCTGGTCAATCGTACATGCGTGCGCACGCAGCTTGTGTTTTATTGTCGTACGAGTGAATACGCGATGTATAACGAAAATGGGTTTCATACATACACACATAAAGTATGTAGAGCACTTATAACGGATCACCCGGTGTAATTTATCACCGCTCATAACAGAAAGTGGCCGCAAGTTTGTATATATTTCAGCTTGCGAGTTGCCCCGCACGCGACTGCAACGCTCCGCGGGCCGGGAGGGTCGGAGGGACGCGAGTGCGCGGCGCTGCGCCCTCTGCCGTTTCTTACCATGTACCCGGCGCGCAACGTTGGATCGTGGGGGAGCGACTATCGCGTCACCCCATACTCCTTGTCGTCGCGAATGCGATTCAGCCCCCTCTCCCTTGGCAGCGACTCTCGCTCTCTCTCGCGCTCGTCGCTTCGCTAGGGAGCGGTAAAGCGAGCAGTACGAGAGCAGTAGCCGTGTCAAGGAGACTTCAGCACGTTGCGTCCTCGTTGAGCTAAAGGGGGAGTATTATTTATATCCACTATTATATCACCCAACCGAAGGAATATTGTTCGAGACATCGCGCATACGTTAGAGACCCGCTTTTATTACCGCGATACCACTTATTTGTTAACATAATATATACATTATGTCGAGCGAGGGGATCCCCCTCTCTTGCCGAATTCTTCGTCCGCGGCGGCGCGGGGAACGGGAGGCAAGGCCGGGGGGGCACGCGACCGGGAAACTTCGCTCTCCCGCTCGCCGCGCCGTGTGGCATGCTGAACACGGGGTGGCTTTTAGACACGGTGGACGATTCTACGCCGATTCATCTTCGCTGTTTCTCCGCGCTTTTTCAGCGAACTCCGACAGACTCGCCTTGTGGCGAAACTAGTCGAGTGTATAGTGTGTATAGGTTACAGTTGAAAACCGTTTTCAGTGGAAACGCGTTTTCCCTAGAAATAACTAGTTCTTACCGAATGACTTCCTTACAATTACTTTTTGCTATTACACACCAGAATTTACCGATAAATAAATTCGAATGTTAGTTAAATTTATTCTAACGAAATGAATCAGTTAAAACTGTTTCTGAATGGGGTCAAAATTTTCTGGGCTTTTTGTTTCAGTTTTTTCCAATAACCAGTTCAAACGAAATTAATGAACTAAATTTTTTCCGTATGAGGTCAAAGTTTCGGTTCATTCAGGTTTCTAAACATAAATTCCAGTTTCCACTAGAAGAAAATTATCTCATGCAAGAGAGGCGCAAAATCTTGGAGTAACAATGTCTTCCGATCTTTCTTGAAACAAACAAATCGCTATCATATCGCGTGTAATAGATTGCTCGTTACAGAAATTGAAATATAACAATAATGCGATAATTATAGCGAGAACTCTGGATTACCCTCATCACTTCCCTTACCTTTCGTATTATGGATCACTGTTCCTTAGTGTACAATTATGTGTCTCAAGCTTAGCTCAATCTTAAATTACAAAGACGATCAATTCGACAATCAGATTTATTTTCAACTTGCGCAGAGATGAGCACTATACTCCACATCGCAGGGAATTAGGCTGGTTGAAGGTAGTAGCGCAAAGGCTCTATTAAATCGGTGTCATGACGTTTAACATCCTAAACAACAATGCTCCACTATACTTAGATGAAATTTTTCGTTAATCTTAACGTTCGCGTTGCCCGGCTCGAAGTACTAGTATAAATAACTTTGACATATCGCTTCATCGCACCTCCATGTTTGGGAACTCATTTGTGCTAACAGCTAAGTACTTCTGGCACTCGCTTTCGCGTGCAACTAGATAGGCAATTTGACACCGCTATTTTCAAGGAAGGAGTTATTGCCCATGCCTTTGGGGGTGATGTGCTGGACTGCTAGTCTGTTAGTCATAGTTACTCTGCTGCTCTTTATCTCACTTTCGACATCCCTTCTGACTCTTTTTTGTTGTTTTTAGACTTGTGTAGTGTTATGTCTACGTTTTCATTACGCTATTTCTTGTTGCGTTATTTTTTATATTATTTTCATATTCTTTTTCGTTGCATTATTTTATTTTTAATTGATTTATACCGCTTGTCTGCTTATAGTTTGGTTATACTCCTGTGCGCGTGTTATGTTATGTAAATTATGGTTTTTGTATTGTATAACTGCATCTAGAAAATCGCTCCACTTTCAAGCGTGCCTTAACGCAGAAACTGCTAGACGAACTATACAACCAAATACGTCTGAATTCTAAGCTAGGTTAATTTATTGTTTTATCAGTTCTAGAGTTATTTTCATTAGTATTAGTACCGTTACTATCATATAGTTTATGTAGTACATAGTTCGTAGTCACTTACGGTTAGGCTTAGGGTAGGGCAAGGCCAGTTGAGCATAGGGGCAAGTTGGGCAATCGAAATATCTTGAAAACTATTCACCGCACGCGAAAGCGTCAAATGGTGGAAGAAAGGGGCAGCGGGAGGGGAACACATCGCGCGGCCGCCAGTGGCGACTCGTCGACCGAGTGAACTACACGCGCGCATTGTTTACTTTGTGTCCAATAAAGTAAAATAATTGTGAAGCGGAATATTTCGCCCGTAATAGCCAAATTGTATCGGTCTTCAATCAGGTAAGTGTTAAGCCTTCATACATTTATTGTACTTTTGATATGTTTAAAGGTTCTGGGTACAATTCTCACCGTTTTTTTATAACCTCATTTTTATTGTAAAATTTCGGGCTGGGATTAGTTGAGCTATACTTGCTCAACTAATCCCATGTCTCAGAACAAAAGTAATATTTATCTTTTATATTTTTTTTAGGATGTGGACCTATAAAAAAAAGTCTGCAAGATGTTCTTACTCTACTTTACCAGGAGAAACATGGATCCAGTGTTAAGTTTGCAGGGAATGGGCACATACAAAATGAGCGGCAGATGCTGGTCTTACTTTCGTTTGTGTCAATTGCAACAGTGACAACGACGATTAAGTTTCAAAGATCTTTCCAAAATTTTCTTTTATAATATAAGCTATATTGATAATTACATAAATATTCAAGTCTGATTGGAACAGAAAGACTGATTCTAATCCTAAAGTTAAGCTTAAGATACGTTGATGTTTTGTTGATTCTACTTTTAGTTTGCTTTTCAAAGAAGATTACTTTAATATTTGTTGTTTTGTCACTTAAAGACTTTAAATAAAAAGTTGACTGTCAAACAGAACATTTATTTCATGCCTAGTTAACAATGAACCCATGGTTAGGCTAGACTTTCTAAGTGCTCAATTTACCCCATACCCTTGCTCAACTTACCTCACCTATGGGGTACGTTGAGCATACTGGACTTTCTGCATTTAACCAGCTGTAGCTCGTAAAATCGACATGTGAGAAATAAATTACTATGGACACTTTTGCAAAGGGATAAATTACTAATCCATTAGTATGCATAACAAGTCATAAGGACTTATCGTTGAGGAGCTATCACCGCTAAAGTGAAAAATTGCTCAACTAGCCCCGCCCTACCCTACTGTTATTACATTTATGTTCAACACTCCAGTGCTTGTGCACTTTGTATCCTGATACGCACGGTACTCTTAGGGAGCAGTTTTCGTTGCTTTGTAATGAGTTGTTTTGTATCGAGTCACTGTTTTCTTTCGCTTTTGCTTTCTGCTATTTCTTCCTATCTGAGTTATTCTTGACGTCGGAATTCCCATGTCTCTCAGGTCGAATCTGGTAGGTGCTAGTACCCAACAACGCTTTTCAGTCGTACTTTGTCGGCACGGTTCAATTAGTCAGTTAGTAATTGTTCCACAAATGGACATGCGTCCAGGCTGCGCCACGTTTCGGTGTGTCCTATGCGTCGCTCCTGCTATGCATATGTAGTGGCGTGTAAAAGTTTCGGGCCATCCGATTTTTTTTAATAAAGTGAAAAAATATTTAATTCCCGAACTCGTTAATCATTTAAAATTTTTAAGAGAGCTATGATATGAATAACAGCGTGATAGATAATATTATTTTTTTGTATGGCGTATTATTTGTGTACACCGTCGAACGAGTTTCATCGGTGTGCAAACGTATCGGGCCGCTACCTCGCCGGCTTCGTACGCAGTTTGTTTGCATTTTCTTTCGTACTAGTTTCAAAGCATGCATGACAATGAATAATTAGTGTTATTTCTGTCGCGATGGCGGAAGACACGAATATTGAGATCCGTAAAACCGTGCTAAAACTTTCTTTAGAAGGGAGGAGTTCTTGCGATATTGCGACCACTTTATTTATTGAAAAAAGTACGGTCAATCGTATTATTCGTAAATATATATTAAAAAATTCGTTGTACGACACAAATCGAATTAGTAAACCGCGAAAAAGTACGGAATACGTGGACAAAATAATAAAAAGGAAATGCGTTATAGATCCACGAAAAACTGCAGCAGCGATTTCGAGAGAATTACGTAGTGAAAATCGGGCCGACATTAGTTAGAATACTAATGGAATTAAGCTAAACCAAGAGAAAAAAATACTAACTGGAATGAAAAAGCTATTCATCGGTAGAAATAATTAAAAGGCCAGATTAAATGTTACAAAAAGATGTCAGTATTGAACAGCATCAGATTTGCGGGAAGTGTTCTTTTCCCGATGAATCCATATTTAAATTATTCGGAAGTGATAGTCGGAAGTACGTGAGAGGTCAGGCAGATACCGGATTCAACGTAAGGTATCAAATTCATACCGTGAAACACGATGGCGGGAAGATTGAAGTTTGGGGAGCGTTTTCTGACGACGGCGTTGATCCGCTTATATAGAAATTCAAGGCAGTATGCACGCCACAATGTACAGAAATATATTGCAGGACCATATACTCCCGTTTGCAATGAATAAATGCCGCGCGGTTGGGATTTTCAGCAGGATAGCGATCCCAAACATGCTTTACCCCTTGTAAAAGATTTTCTTCGAAGACGGTAAGTAGGCCTCCTCGACTGGCCATCGCAATCACCGGACTTAAATCCGATTGAACATTTGTGGCAAGATCTGAAAAATCGTGTTGGAATAAAAAATCACTCTAACAAGGTGGAAGTGTGAAATCATTTGCGACGTGAGTGGAAAAACTTGCCACAAGAACGGATCTCACAACTAATAGCATCCATACGTTGTCGATGTGCTGCGGTTATCGCTGGTGAGAGCATGGCTACAAAGTACTGAGTCAAGTGAAGAAGGTCGAATCTCGTTTTGTTATTTTCAAAAAATGTTGTTATTGGGAGTACAAATAAGTCTCCGCCGTTTGACCAAAGATGGCCCCACTACGAGGTAATGGTTGAAATTTTCAGATGCAAAATGTCACATCGTAAGATTGAGCATCTGGCGAAACCATAACCTTGAAGTATTATCGATTTTGGATCAGCATCACATAATTTCGATTTTTGAGCCGAATAAGCGTCATTTGCGTGAATACATAAGTTTGGCACGAATCTCCCTCCAATAATGCTTCCAATTCCGCGTCTTTGGCCTTTCGGATTTTCGGCCTTCCGCTACGTTCTTTGTCTTCGACATAAAACTCACCGTTGTTAAACTTTTGAAACCACCAACCACAACTTCTCTCACTTAAAGCAGCCTCGCCATATGCTTCTACAAGCAATCGATGCGCCTAAGGTGCACATTTATTCAAATTAAATAAATAAATCAAGTTCCCGCTAATGATGCTTATTCCGCTCAAAACTCGACATTTTCGCACGAAAAAAAAAAAAGTGATGCTGATGCAAAATCGCTAATATTTTAAGGTTATGGTCTTTCCAGATGTGCAACCTTCCGATATGACGTTTTTCATCTCACAATTTCAACCATAAGCTACTGGTGGGGCCATCTTTTGTCAAACGGCGGAGACTTATTTGCACTCTTAATATATTTTTCACACACAATATGTACGCAGTATGTGGCCCAATACGTTTGCACACTCGGTCACACCGATTGTCGATTTCTTTCTAATAACCTAAGCGCATTTTACAGGTTAATACGATTTATCACTTTAAAGCAATATCAAAGTACACACGTTATATTGTTAGTCCATCGTTAAATGTACACTACCTCCATGCACAACCTCCATACACCAGAGGCATAATAATTCTCAATGCCTAAGCGAGTGCTATGAACATGTATCAGTTTCATAACTTCTTTACGAAAGTGCCTATATGGCCGTATCAGTATGTTCTCTGAGTGAAGGGTCGAGTCTTTATGCATATCTTCAACCCATAGATAGAACCCTAAAAAACAAGTTCAACATAATCATTCACAACCCAGCCAGAGAACCTGTCAGAATGCCTACAAAAAATATAGTTAAATACCTTTGTGTAAATCTAAATAATTTCGCACGCGGTAACAAACATTGGACAATACAGCTCAATAAAGCCAAACGTCGATACTACTCGTTGGCTCGACTTATGCACAATAAGTTCATTCCATCCATCGCGAAACTAATAATATATCAAATTGTTATCGATCGATACTAACTTATGCGGCACCGGTCCTGTGGAATTTAGAAGCCGCTCGAGCCGAAAACCTGCGAAAGTTCAAACAAAAGTGTCTACGCACCGCACAATTCCGACACCGATCACAAGAGTCACAACTGCTACACAGAGTCAAAAACTCAATAGTACATAATACGGCTAACATACCAAGAATTGGCAATTTTATAATTAAACGCACTAGAGATTACTTCGCCGACACTGCTCTATCAGCGAATGACACCATCAAACGTTTATCCTTCCTGACCCAATATTAATAAACTTGTCCATAAATACCGGATATAAACAACCACAATCATTCATATTACACGATAGCGCGGGGATTAATACAAAATCATAACACACACCAATTTTAATGTATTGGGAAAGAGACGCGGCTAATAATAAATAACCAATCAGTCATGCCTACATGATACACAACAGACATGACATGACTATACCAAATGTTGGCAATTATGACAGCCATAGACTAGGCCAAAAATACTGCTCGTTAGATGCCACTGGCCTACATATACTCAAGCTACGAACAGGGCTGAGTATAGAGGATAACCGACCTCATAGAAATCGGAAGAGAAGGAAACGATAAGAAGTGGTAACAAAAGTTAAATAAGAGAGAACAATAGATGAGAGCCCAGCATTTATGTGAAGACTGATAAGATCTTAAATAGGAAAACTGAACATAAATAATTAGATATATTTTCCTACCGTATAAACACACATTACAACGTAAGAAATGCTTACCTTAAATCAGCCCTAATATACGAAAAAGTCACCCTAGTGAAATCATCTTGTCGTTTTACTACTTCTAAAAATGACTATAAACGTAGTTTTTTCACAGCCAATGTTACACTTTTCCCCGCAAAACTACTATACATAAAAACTTCGTTTACAAAACTCAGATATATTTTATCATATTCTATAGAAAAATATCAACTTAGAGATACTGACACAACCCAGCATAAAATTTACCATATATACAAAGATAAGATGCGTTTGGTTTTTGAAGTTTACCTTTACGTAAAAAACCAAAAACTGTATGGCAATGTAAAAAATTAATAAAATGTTTAATTTAGAAATAAACTCGTAGTGTCGACTCTGAGTTCAAACCTGAGAAGTATTACATTTTTTTGGCCTACAACTTACGATTGTAAATCTTCATTGTTACTCCTTTTTAATATCACTTAACGTTCAAAAACGTTGTATTTTCAAAACGATGACTATAAATAATTTATGCCTATTTTCCTTCTTCGGGTACTCGAGTTCCATTGCGCCAAGTTAAATACTACGGAGTGTCTACCCGTCCGGTTATCGGACGAATAAGCGTATGTTATTCGTCCGGATAGTGGCTCAGTTCAAGCCGCGTTTCCAGTAAGCGTACATATTATTGTGATTCGTGTAAGCTAGTATCCGGACGAATAACATGTATATAATTGTCTGGATAGAATGTGTTAAATGGTTAAACAAAATATCCGGAAGAATAACTTACACGTACCCATGAAAATATTGCCGACACGAACAATACGGCCGAAGTCCGGCCGAGTACTAGCTAACCGATTGTTGGCAACCAATGTTGGCCCAACATTGAAACAACGGTTCTGCCATTTTTCAGTCGCCCCTCTTTTCGGAGCCCGGCATCCGACATCAGGCCGATGTGCGGACAGTACCGGTTAACGACCTAGGGCCGACTGTTGGCGTAGACAGAGAAGCCGACCGTGGGCCAATACTGTCTGCCATTATTTGTCCTGCGTTCATTTCTAATCCCGACAACCGGTACTATACCAATGTCGGGCCAGTATCGGCTGCTCCGGTGAGCCGACTGTTGGGGGGGACTACTGGAGCCGACCATGGGCCAATACTTTTCGCCAATAACTGTCCTACGTTCATACGGAATCTCGGCATACCGCAATATGCCAATGTCGGGACAGTATCGACTAACGACGAAGAACCGACTGATCGCGTGAATATGTTGAACCAATCACGAGCCGGCATCACTCCCCGTTACGTGTCTTATGAATTGCTCGCGAGTCGCCATTCAGTGTCGTATCGATGCAGACCGCGAACTAAGAGTAGCGTCCATCGTCGCTTTTTCGTGCAACAGTAATTTTTTCCCTTATGCTCCTACCGTATTTTCAATATGAATAAACAAAAGAGATATGATAAACTGAAAAAAGTGCGAAAAAAATTATGTTGGAATAAACTGTTATTGAAGCACGAAAAATGTGTCATGAATCACGAGCCATGTTTGACAGAGAAAAAAATCCTCGCAAATAATATTAAAAAAGCGAAGTGTGAGAACACTATCGAGTATGTGGAAGAAATTATTGAACACGGGGACGATAAAAATGATGAAAATGAACAACTAAAAAATTGTAACACGAGTGACCGATAATGCCCTGAGTTGTATCGGTCGAAACTCGGGGCATTATCGTACCACTGTTGGTTATGGGCTGGACCAAAGTTGGTACGATATTGGCTTGAACTTGGGCTAATGTTGGCACAGGCGTCAGGCCGCTCTTAATACCAACGATGGCATAGTCTTGGGCCGACCTTGGCACGAGTGTCAGCACCAACGCTGGTACGATATTGGCTGTAACTTGGGCCAACCTTAGGACTACTGTCGGGCCGGTGTTGAGTCCAACGTCGGTACGATATCGGTAGCCAGCCTTGGCCCGAGGATATCATTCCGACAACGGTCCATTAATGGACCGACATTCATGCCAGAGAACGGCCAACCATACAGGAGAGTTGGCGCACTACTGGGCCAATGTCGGACCAGTTGTACATTTTTTCATGGGTTGTAGAATGGCCAGTTGTAAACTCGCAGTCTTCTTTTCAATATCGTATAAAATGCTGCTTTTGGCGGCTTCAACTTTTCGCGTTAATTTGATTTCGAATTCCTCGAATTTGTCCTGTATGAAGTGTTTCAATTAATTTGCAAAGTTAAATAAAATCAATTAGGCATATATAGGTTTATCTTCACTTTTTATTATATATTTTTTTATACGATAACGTTCATTGCATTTCATTTCACGTTTCAAAATTTACCGATATCGTTCTTTAGTACCAGAGGTTGAATTGTCAATGACGCAGAGTTTCCGAAATCGTTTTCGGCCAAATGAGGCATCACGTCATCTAGTAATATCAGAATGTATATGTTATCGTCAGCATAGCTTTAATAGACACGATATCGAAGAGACAATAAAAAATTAGGTATCGTACTGTAAATATATTCGATATCGATAGACCCGATATCGAAAAGACAATAAAAAATTAGGTATCGTACTGTAAATATATTTACAGTACGATACCTAATTTTTTATTGTCTCTTCGATATCGTGTCTATTAAAGCTATGCTGACGATAACATATACATTCTGATATTACTAGATGACGTGATGCCTCATTTGGCCGAAAACGATTTCGGAAACTCTGCGTCATTGACAATTCAACCTCTGGTACTAAAGAACGATATCGGTAAATTTTAAGCGTGAAATGAAATGCAATGAACGTTATCGTATAAAAAAATATATAATAAAAAGTGAAGATAAACCTATATATGCATAATTGATTTTATTTAACTTTGCAAATTAATTAAAACACTTCATACAGGACAAATTCGAGGAATTCGAAATCAAATTAACGCGAAAAGTTGAAGCCGCCAAAAGAAGCATTTTATACGATATTGAAAAGAAGACTGCGAGTTTAAAACTGGCCATTCTACAACCCATGAAAAAATGTACAACTGGTCCGACATTGGCCCAGTAGTGCGCCAACTCTCCTGTATGGTTGGCCGTTCTCTGGCATGAATGTCGGTCCATTAATGGACCGTTGTCGGAATGATATCCTCGGGCCAAGGCTGGCTACCAATATCGTACCGACGTTGGAATCAACACCAGCCAGAGAGTAGTGCCAAGGTTAGCCCAAGTTACAGCCAATATCGTACCAGCGTTGGTGCTGACACTCGTGCCAAGGTCGGCCCAAGACTATACCATCGTTGGTATTACGAGCGGCCCGACGCCTGTGCCAACATTGGCCCAAGTTCAAGCCAATATCGTACCAACTTTGGTCCAGTCCATAACCAACAGTGGTACGATAATGCCCCGAGTATCGACCGGTACAACTCAGGGTATTATCGGTCACTCGTGTTACAATTTTTTAGTTGTTCATTTTCATCATTTTTATCGTCCCCGCGTTCAATAATTTCTTCCACATACTCGATAGTGTTCTCACACTTCGCTTTTTTAATATTATTTTCGAGGATTTTTTTCTCTGTCAAACATGACTCCTGATTCATGACACATTTTTCGTGCTTCAATAATAGTTTATTCCAACATAATTTTTTCGCACTTTTTTCAGTTTATCATATCTGTTTTGTTTATTCATATTGAAAATACGGTAGGAGCATAAGGGAAAAAATTACTGTTGCACGAAAAAGAGACGATGGACGCTACTCTTAGTTCGCGGTCTGCATCGATATGACACTGAATGGCGACTGGCGAGCAATTCATAAGACACGTAACGGGGAGTGATGCCGGCTCGTGATTGGTTCAACATATTCACGCGAACAGTCGGTTCTTCGTCGTTAGTCGATACTGTCCCGACATTGGCATATTGCGGTATGCCGAGGTTACGTATGAACGTAGGACAGTTATTGGCGAACAGTATTGGCCCATGGCCAGCTCCAGCAGTCCCCCCCAACAGTCGGCTCACCGGGGCAGCCGATACTGGCCCGACATTGGTATAGTACCGGTTGTCGGGATTAGAAATGAACGCAGGACAAATAATGGCAGACAGTATTGGCCCACGGTCGGCTTCTCCGTCTACGCCAACAGTCGGCCCTAGGTCGTTAACCGGTACTGTCCGCACATCGGCCTGATGTCGGATGCCGGGCTCCGAAAAGAGGGGCGACTGAAAAATGGCAAAACCGTTGTTTCAATGTTGGGCCAACATTAGTTGCCAACAATCGGTTTGCCAGTACTGGGCCGGAAATCGGCCGTATTGTTCGTGTCGGCAATTTTTTCATGGGAAGATTTGGAAAATCGAAATCTTCAGGAGACCGACCCAAGCGAAACTCTACAAGTGGAATAACCGATTCGCAACTTGGAAACATTTTTGGAATTCGAAGGACTCCTCAGAGGCGACCCCGAAAAACAAAATGCTTTGGTAAGTAACAAATCATATTTTTATTCGAAAATAACATGTCAATTTCTTACCAAAAATAAATCGCCAGATTTTTTCAAATTTATTTTTCCATTGTAGAATATATAATACTAATTTTTTCAAATACATCATTTGAAAATTAGAATCGAAATAAAAAGTGTAAAAATCGTGAGGAATCGTATGTTTGTTCGAATACAACGAACATCAATTTTGAATGTCTTATTATCCGGTATTCGCGATATTTTTCCGCAAGTTTCTTATGATAAAACTTATAATACTAAATAAAGTTAAGAAAAAAATCCTGTTAACTTCATTTTAATCGAAATAAAAAAAAACCAAATTGCAAGAAATTGTATTTCATAGTTTGCTACGATTATATGAAATGCTATGATTTTTGTTGCAGAAGCGAATTCTCAGTCGGCAAATTATTGGATTATCGACAGTGAAAGAATACATAGCTAAAACTATGCAGACAATCATTGGAAAACCGGTAGAGTTGCACTACACCACCTGTGGAAGAAAATAAAAAAATATGAATAAGAAACGCAACTTCAGTTCAACCGTGACTTTTCGCATAATAAGAGGTATAGACCCAAAATGTATTTTTTACGGTGATTAAAAAAAACGACATTTTGTAAAGTCCTTTATTGAGTAATTGCAGTAAGGCAAAATAATACACCTGGTAAAATATTAAAGACCTTTTTTATAGTATATACCGTTTGATTTCCTACAAAAATTTGCCATGGGCACTATTACGCATTTGCCGTTTGACGAGTTATAACATTTAAAAGTAGCAAGACATTTTTTCATGTTATTAGTATGGGGAATAGGAAATTCCGAAGAGGGTCCTCCAAATATTCATATTATGGACTTATATTTACCAGGCGTATAATTTCACCTTACTGGAATTACTGCATAGGGGATTTGATAAAAAATGTCGGTTTTGTTTTAAACACCCTAGGTGTATACGACTGTTGAAGTGATATAGAAAATTAAAAAGCTACTCTTTTTTTCCGTTTCAGCTTTGATACTCGAGAAATTCGAGGGATACACGGATCTATTGGATGTAATTCCAATTTTGAGCCGATGGTTGACCGGAGCTGCTGACAGAGAAAGGGGCCGCATCAAAAGGAAGATGGTTTTGAATAATAATAATGCGTGATTTACTTCCGATCTCTCATGAATCCATATCGCTTTGTCCGTGTTTCATTTATTATCTATTAATGTTTCGTTTATTATCTATTAATATCTAATTGCCGCAAAAACGTGCATACTTTCAGTTTTTCGTTCATGGCGAACAGTTTATTTGCGAAAAAATTTGCCCATTTTCATTTTTTCATTTTTCATTAGTGTATTAACGAACAAAAAGTCGCATGCGTGATTTACATTTGATCTCTAGAGAAACCACGAACTATCACGTGTTAAGTTTTTCATGTTATATACATATTATGTTGGCGAAAAAATGCTCACATTTTCAATTATTCATTAATATATTTGCGAAACAAGTTTGATATAATACGTATAATGATAATATATAATAGATTATCATCTCTGTACTTACTTGAATTAATAATAAATTATATTTTTGTTATTCTGAGAAAATATTTATTACTCCGCATTACCATATATATCGAACAAAAAACGGCCCTAATATACTTAATATCGGTCGAGGCTCGGGGCATTATCGTATCACTGTTGGTTATGGACTGGACCAACGTTGGTACGATATTGGTGTTAACTTGGGCCAACCTTGGCACCAGTATCGGTACGATTTCGGTAGCCAGTCTTGGCCCGAGGATATCATTCCGACAATGGTCCATTAATGAACCGACATTTATGCCAGGGAATGGCCGACCAGACAGGAGAGTTGGCGTAGTACTGGGCCAATGTCGGACCAGTCGTAAATATTTTCTTGGGAAATTGAAGGAAACTATAAGAAATGAAAAACGATTGCAGTAATCGAAAAATCATCGCTATCATTGGGCACTGAGCAGTGGCATAACCAGCGCAACTAATTGCGATTGAAACTCCGCACCATCGTCAAGGACGTGCCACGTTGAAAGTATGCCTCGTTCCCAACCACTACGAACCGCTCTTACAACGTCGTTTAATGCTACTTAACGCTGGTGGTCTCAACATTATCGACATCGACATCCAATTATGCGACACCGCGCTCGAATCACTTAGTGTACAAGGGGACGAAACGCGGACAAAGAATGAACGCGCCCGATTAGAACCACTCGGAAATACGATACGGAATCAAATTATATTTTCTCATTGCGAACTCTGTTGCGGTAACGCAGTAGGATTAATTGTGTGTAAAATCCCGATCTCGGCATCCTCATATTCTAACCGGAAGAAAGCATTGCAAATCGACGTGTTTTCGGGGCCCCAAGATTATGCAGACTCGTTAACCACGTTAGAATTGAAATCAGTGAGTGAACCGGCCCCACCTTCGCCATTCCAACATCCGCGGGTATATAAGACCGTGCGGGTGACTCGCGGCGATTAATACGGATTTTTTTTTCTCGTTTTCCCCCGTTCGTATACACAAAGAGATGGGATGAATCCGCGTATAAGAGGGCGCGGAGAAATTAGGAATGTGAGGTATATAAACGCGAAGGACCTGTCGGCATGCGATGAGAAGAAAAGGGAGAAAAAAGAAATTTCATTGGAACATCGAGGATGCTAAGGTAATATCTGCTCTAACTTGGCGCATATAGTGAGGTACTTTTTTGCACGAACGTCGAGCACACTTTCGTTACGGGATACTCGCAATATAAAAATATATGACGTACAGATATATAGATATTTGAACACAGATCGACGAGGCTGTTCCCCGTCACCCTAACACTTAACCCCGTCCTCAATCTCACCCTTAACTTCATCGTCAACCGCAATCTCGACCCGTGTGCCCTCTCAGCTCTCGCCCCGCAGTTACCATATAGACCCCGCCAACCCACCATGATTCTCTTCCTCCGTTGCTCCAAGACTGTACGTTTCCATGATCCCATGCCACACTGCCAGATGTCAACCTTCCGGTCTTCCCTTCTCTCTCTCTCAGACAATTCCAAGGCGCCGGTCTTTCTCGTAGGATTTATCAGTTCCGGAGATCGGAATAAGTGCGTCTTATGATCCTCATATTGGACAAGACAATGCAAGCTCGTGTGTGCATTTATGTATATACAGGGTGAGGTAACAACTATTAGAAGTATTAAGGTTGTTAAACCTATCAGGCGTAGAAGAAAACTTGTCCTACAAAAGTTGCACCGTCCGAAGGGGGTCGTTGAGTGGTGGCTACGAGGTTTATTCACAGGTGAAGGCGCTTCGAAGATTTGAAGGTCATCACTATTTTTTTTTAAAGGAAACTACTATTTATCAGAATTTTTATCGAGGTACTGAAAATTCATTCACACACCAAGTTTTAAGATGATCGATCAAGATTTAACATAACCATTCGATGAAACAGAAATTTCGATGTTTTTAGTCTCAATCGATTGAAAAAAAAACGGTGCAAACATTTACTCGTATAAAAGGTGCTCAAAGTGATGGCCACCAGTTTCGATGCACGCTTATAATCTGACTCGTATTGATTGTATCGTTTCATTAATCTCGTCAGTGTATATTAGCGATCAGGCTCTGCCCTATGATATTTCAGTAATTTGATGACGATTTGGGCCATCTGCCGTACACGATAATACATTTGTACATGATCCTTATTAGTGCGTATAGGTTGGATCATACAGTAGTGGCGGTGAGATTTCTGGGCCAGTGACGGAGCTGCACAGGATAAGCCGCTTTGTAAATTTTGCTCATAACCGCCTAAGAGGGTGGAAATTTATTATCGTGCCCGTTGTTACTTATATCATGAATCCCGTAACGATTATTACGTAGCAATAGCCCCTAAGCCCTAATCTCATTACTGGTTCGACGGAGCGTGCTGCTCTGTAGAAGAATCAAACTACGCGGACCCTTCAATAGAGAATGGGTTTAGGCTCATATTGTAATTGCTGGTGAAACGAAATGTTTTTCCGCACCTCTTCGATACTGCGTTCACGATGGGAAGCGAAGTTGACAAGTGTCCGTGCACTCAATGCGTGTACGGTGTGTGGTGGAATACATACAGTATATTTAGTAGTTGTATATTATGTATGTATATATACATACATACATACTTATTCTAAATAGTTAAAAAAATGACCGCCGATTTTCTAGAATTGTCGAAAAGTGCGCTCGTTATGTGCGAATTTTCAAAGGTAGCAGACACAATTTTTAAGCAATTTCCTAATTTCTGCTCAGAATCGTAATTTTTTCACGTCTCAAATAAAAATAACAGTTACGAAATGTTCATAAAGACCATTAAATGTGATTGTTGTCTGAAAAAAAATCTATTCGCTCGTTACGTTAAGGGTGCTCCTGGCACAGAAAAAAATTGTTCTTTAGATTCATCTTTGAGTTCTTGAGAGTCATCACAAAACTTTCCGTGACATTCTCTGTGTTTTCTACTCAACGGGTCTACTAAGTTTGGGACCTAAAAAGCAGGTAGATTTTCAATATCTTTTGCCGATGAGTGTATTGGGATGTCGAGGTGGCGATATTACAGACAATTCATACATAATCTTGGCGAGATTGAGTTCTCTTGTATTTAAAAATATTGACAAACAATGAGATTATTATCGTTTAAGGTAGTTCTGTAGGTACACGTATGAGCCAAAAGTTTCGGTCGAAGCGCATAGTAACATCCAATGCCTATACGATGCTGTTGGTTGTACATTTTTTGGCAGAGCTTGTACCCTCTATATGTCCCACACATTCGCACCTCCTGCATAGATAGGTCTCATACTCGTATAGAAAGCGGCGCTGTAATCGTGGCAACAGCGCGATTTTTCTGCAGTTATAGCGTTGAGCTTCCAACGATCCGTCTTTCGCGAAATATTTTATATAAATTTTAAAAACCGTGAAAATGTTAACGCAAATGCGATATAAAGGAAACACGCGCACACACACACAAACACACACACACTTATATATAAATATATATAACACGCATAAATACCAGGTGTAGAAGTATGAAACCGGAATTTCCCTACAGATGGTGCTAGCCATCAGTTTAGGGACCGTAAGACCGCTTCTGCAGCGCCATCATCTCCCTCTAACAGCTGACGAAGAATTTTAACACACAACAACCTAATTTCCCTACACCGGAATATTTTTCGATGACCTTAAAAATGTCGAGTTGTGTACCTACGAACTACGATTTGCGGACAGCAATGGTTTTTTGTTATCATTTGAAGAAAACTGCTGCAGAATCGCATCGAATGCTTGTCGAAGCTTACGGTGAACATGCTGTTGGTAAAACACAGTGTTTCGAGTGGTTCAAAAAATTAAAAAGTGGTGATTTTGACGTGAGAAACGAAGAGCGTGGGAAACCACCGAAAAACTTCGCAGACAACGAATTTCAAGCCTTATTGGATGAAGATGATACTCAAAGTCAACAAGAACTCGCGGATCAATTGAATGTGACGCAAAAAGCCGTCTCCATTCGCTTTTATCATTTTCAAACAACAGACGTATAATTTTGACAAAAAAATTGCGGTTTCATACTTCTACACCTGGTACATGCATACATTGAACAAATCAAATTTATTTGCAGAAAAAGTTATTGCACATCCGTCTCAGAATTACTAGAACTCGGGGAAAATAAATACGCTTCGAGTTCCCAGACCACGCGCCGATCAGCTGGCTGCAGTGTACACTATTGCCATTCCGTTACAGATGGTTAGGCTCGAGTTCGGTGTGGAATAAAATTACCACTTTTCATAAGTCGATATATCCGAAATTAAACGGTCAAAGTTGATCATTTTTTTTAAATTCAACCCCACGATAGTACTGCGTACGCGTGTGTTTTATTTTGAGATCCTAAGATCCGTTTAGAACCTACGTATATCGAGAAATGCGAGTAAACTCCTGTCGGTTTACGTGTTAGGTATGGGGATCGCGTACAAGAATACCTATATTCAATTGCAATTATCTCATGAACTAAACGGTGAATCGAATTGAATTTTTGGGCATCAGTCCATGAAGGTCATATCGACGCCGTATTTAGATTTCAGCCAATTCCTAAGATTTGATCAAAACTACTATCTTAAACCAAGTGCCGCCGTTGCTGCGTGGCCAATCGGTGTAGGTACTTTTGGCAACTACGGTAATTTCAAATGTAAAATTGAAAACTGTACTTTTAGTGTAGTCTTAACACTTTCGAATGACCGCATAATACGTCTTTGGAATTTTGGAAATTACGAAAATAACCAGCTGTAGAGAAAAAGTAGAAATTCAATATTTTCCCCCAACTCATATTTTATTTTTAACAAACGGATTAAAATATTAAAACGATCATTAAGTCATGCGATGGAAAATGTTATGAACTATTCACTGTCCGAATTTAACCCTTAACAGTCATCGGGGATTGAGTCAACCCCAGCCGTTTTTTGACTTGCGATACCTTCCACAAATTTTGAGATAATGGGACATGTTTCGCAATCTGTAGGTAGTTTGAACCTTCTAGTAGGGAGCCTCGTCTTACACACAAGGGTTGAAAATGCATTGTAGTATTTTTTTTCAATTTTTCAATTATTTATCACTCTCTAAAGTGAGTGGGGTTGATTACACCCCCAATGACTATTACGTCACAATCTGGAGGTGTGACGGACAAGGGTTAAAGAGGATCGGTTAGGCTTACTGGCTTACGATGAATTGTGAGATATGACTTTCCATGCAGAAATTGTCGTAGGGATCCAATCGAATTCACCATACTCTTCCCTACTCCCTAATATATATCTGCAACATCTCCGTTCATACCTATATATATGATCGCGCACTTCGTTTGGTCCAAACAAAAATGCCCAAACAAACCCAAATCCAACACCTATTGCGCGTCGCCAATAATCCCTTTAGGGGTTGTCTTAAAATGTTAAAACGAAGGTTTGTGCAAAATTTCAGCTCGATCGGAGTGATGGGGGGGGGGGATTGTAACCTTATCCCAACCTTTTTACTACAGTTTTTTACAGTATTACATAGCCAAATAAACAATCCATCTACAATATTTCAAAAGATATAATTACTTACGGTTCATTAATCCGGAGCTACCCATGTAGGGTGATCGGTATTGGCCAATCATTGGCCGAAGCTCGACGCCGAGCTTACCAAAATTGGCACTCGAGCTTGGCCCGATCATCAACCGAGCCTCGAATGATAAGTGTGAGTCGATATTGGCAATCAATATTGGCCCTCGAATGGCTAATGAGAAACGGCCAGCATCGCATATGAACTCATTCGAGAATCGGCCAATAATGGGTCCCCGTCAAGATTGCCATCATTGACACTCGAGCTCGGCTCGATTATCGACCGAGGTGTGGCGGATAATTGTGACCCGATATGGATAACCAAAATTAGCCCTACACTGCCAAAAATATATATATATATTTTTTGTAATCCAATTCGTCATTCCTTGGCCATTTAAAATGATTCCTTCGAAGAAAATATTTCACCCATATGGGAATCGAACCTAGGACCTACCTACGCACGCTGCCCCTATGCTTCTGATTGTGAGTGCTTACAACATTTGGGTCGCAGATACGGTATAAGAGACTAAATGAATTCCTATAATTATTGGTTGTATCACATAAACTATATCAATTAGTTGATATCATTGTGATAATTAGAGAGTTTTATCGAATAAGATGCTATAGATTTTTCAAGCATGGCATCTATATTTAATTTGTCTTTCTCTCCACCCTCTCTAGCCCCACACGCCTTTGATATGTGTGTTGCAATACAGACAGACCATTAGTTCAATCAAATAGAAAAATGGTTGACTCGACGAAAATTCGATTTAATTTCAATAAAAAAATAACCAAATATATCCATTTAGTGAATTCAACCAAATTGTTTTATGAACAGATTACACCGAATCACAGATTTATTAAGATTGAAGAAAAAATACTTAGTAATCGGGCGATATTAAAGAGATTTTTATTTAAACAAATAAATATATTTAAAATAAATAACTCTAATTATGGAAAGCTCATCTGTCAGCTGCATAAAAAGTTTGCGCACAACAATATTTTATACAAATAGTATATTTACTTATCAAAATTTAATATCGTATTGCAAGATTTTTATTGAAATAAATCGAAAATGTAGTTTAAAAAATTCACAAAGCGACCTTATGCGAACATTAATGGCACGATATTGGTCCACAGATAATCAGTGAGTCGATGCTCGGTTGAACATTGGCCCTGTATTGACAAACCAATAATTGGCGAGTCTATGTTTGGCCGAACATTGGGCTCGTGATGGCAAAATAATAATTGGCGAGTCTATACTTCGCCAAACATCGGCGTCATATTGACAAGCCAATGATAAGCGAGTCTATATTTGGCCGAACATTGGCCTCGTATCGGCAAACCAATGATTGGCGAGTCTATACTTCGCCAAACATCGGCCTCGTATCGACAAGCCAATGATAAGCGAGTCTATATTTGGCCGACCATTGGCCTCGCATCGGCAAACCAATGTTGGTTAGGCAATATTCAGGCAAGCATTGGGGTACAATTCGGTAATCGATTATTGTCCTGCCAACATTGGTCCGAGTATTGCCCGTTACCGTTCGATCGGCGAAGCCTACATGGGTATACTGCTCAGAACAAAATCATGATCAAGTCACCCCGCTCTGCCCTATAGATTAATCCTATACTTTAATATAGATATTATCACATCACTGAAAAACTACTGTCATTATCGTTTATTTTTGTAACTGCACTTTGATATAATATCACGACACACGTACACGCTCACGAAGCGGCCAGAGTATGTTTCAACACGCCGAGTGCTTTCTTTTGTGACCGTTCATATATTTTCGATCCGAATGTTGTAAGAATCCTCAAACGGCGTTCATTGGGCAACAGTGTAGAATCCAATTGGATTTCAATGAGGACTCCCTATGTGCAGTGTCTGTAACAAATCCCTATAAAGGTGTGAGTGCATCTTGGGTCTCCCTAAACAATTTGTGCACGGGATCACGGAAGAATTTTTTTCCGTTGATTCATCCTGTTAAGAATATAAAATAACACATTTTAAACGCCGTCAATAGTGAAATAGCGTGGAATCCACTCAGATTTCAGTGTGGAGCTTACTTGCGGTGTCCCTATCAAATCCCTATGAGGATGTGGTAGGATCTGGGGATTCCCAAACACATTTCTGCACGGCTATCGCCGTTTCATAAAGTATAGTGAACGTCTCACCCATTACTCAAATCGTCATAACACGATCAATTTTCTGAATTTTTCAAATTATTTGTTGCACATTTAAGACCTTAGGCTACAAAATTATACAATAAAAAAAAATACTGCTTCATGCGAAAATTGGGAAATGTAAAAGACAACTGCCACTTTTCGCCACTGGCGGCGCTACCATAGCAAGTCCCGAACGAACGGTGTCTGAGAGTTTGTTTTCAACCAGACAGTCAAACTTATCTATTTATTTACGATTTCTCTAATTATTTACGTGTAGATAGCCGTTTTTTAAAATGGATCAGTGTTGAGTGTAGGATGTCCTGCTGAAGGAACACGTTTTTTTTCCTAAGGATGATGCCAGGCATAAACAGTGGGAAATAGCTTTGTCCTTTTTTCCCCTGTCACCTTGGCCCCTCTGCTTCTGCGAACGGATTTCAATTCTTCGACTCTTAAGTGAGCAAATTTATTTTGAGTACTCATTGCACACACAGAGAATGCAGAGATGTCTCTCTTCTCAGCACACAATCACAAATCGAGTCTGCAAAAACCTCAATGTATTTCACAGATATATGGTACAAACGGTGACGTGGGTCGCTCTAAAGAGTCCGTTTTAATTATGGAAGCACAAGAAAATGACGAACTAACGAAAAATAAAAATGGTCAATATTAAAATATTATATTTTCAGCAAAATATGTACAATCATTCACTTTCGAGGACGTGACGTGAGTTTGAAATGATTGGGATGTGCTATGGTGGTGCCATCCGTTCCGAGCCTTGTGTTGCCTTTCCCATTGACTAACATGACTTGCGCCGCGTTTCACAGTTGAGCTCTACAGCTCAATTTGCGCGAGAATATTTTTTCTCTTTCCCAAATGTTAACGTTTTCTTGCTACGGCAACAATGATAAAAATAGTATCGAGGTTTTTCCACCCTTTTATATGTACATGTGTGTACACAACACACACACACACACACACACACACATGTACAAAGGTAATGGTTATACATATATAATTGATCGAAGTAAAATATGTACAGACAATTCGCGCGCGCAGGACAATAAATTTTGCGTAATAATAATGATAATAACAATGCATGTAAGAAATAGAGAAGAGCGGTTAAGTGGAGCACGATATGGGACTACGATCGGTTATATAAATTAAGGTCGTAAATATGTCCGTAGTCTTGTAGGAAACGGGGTGAAAATGGGCCTGCGACTCGTACCTTACCAGTTGGCCCCGCGGGCGCGCGACACGTTATCCTTTTGTTCCCCTGAATTTATAGCTTCCCGCGGAATTTTCCCTGGTGCGTTAGACGCTCCCCCCGCTCTCTCGTGTCCCATCTCCCTCTTAACGCCGCTCTGAAGTTGCCCTTTTCTTTTTTCTCTCTCTCTCTCTCTCTCTCTCTCTCTCTCTTGCTCTCGCTCGTGTGACATTGAGATCTTCATTCGGAGTATTCCGTCTCTC
Organism: Ophion costatus; assembly: GCA_951751655.1. NCBI lineage: Eukaryota > Metazoa > Arthropoda > Insecta > Hymenoptera > Ichneumonidae > Ophion > Ophion costatus. The sequence goes on along the minus strand of OX632360.1, from coordinate 20,286,074 downwards.
GGTACGTGCCCATTCGCCGTGTGTGTTCCATCGAACATGCCGTATTCGTCCTGACAATGTCACGGGTATATCGGTGATAAATAAAGAAACCGGGACCGTTAGCCCCTTCCGTGCCAATATATATATATATACGCCGTAACCGTTCGATACTCGCAAATAACAGACACACAGACCGTGTGTTTTGTTTACTCGAAGCTTTTTTGCCCCCATGTGTAGAAATGCGAAATATAGTAGATTTTGGTTATAGGCTTGTGATTGAGAGTACACGTGGTGTGTGCAGGCACTAGTAGAATTCATGCTGAATATTTTTTACAGTAGAAATTAACTTTCTTTGATATCTACACAGAAAGTGTATATTTTCCTACGCCAAAATGAAGCTGTATTTTTGTAAATTTTAATGTCTAATGTTTGTACTTAATATTTGCATGAAGGAATCATCACAGGGGTGATGAAGGAATCATCACATGGGTCGAAAAATATCTGACTCTTGCGATTTTTCATTTCGATGGGTAAAATACGCTAATTAGTTTGGTTGTTTTCTCACCAAAGCCCTCACGAAGAACAGAAAATACATTTTTAAATGTGTATTTTTTATTTTTCTTAGATTCTCTTTAACGGTTGAAAATGTCTTCGAAAAAGGAGTCCTCACGGTATATACGGTTGTGGCCGTAAATATTATGTGCAAAAAAATTTGTAAAAAGATTATCAATCAGTATGAAAGCGACTATCTTGCTATCGAGCAGCTTTTTTAATCAAAATTGACAAAATGGCGGCGGTTTGAAAAAAGTATCGAATTTAGCCTATGTTTTCGATAGTTTTTCGTTAAAAAAATATGAAGATATTTTTTTCAAAAAGCTTCCATAGTAAGGTGAAGAATGACGTGAAAAATGTTGTATAAAGATTTGAGATGGATAGCTCGAAAACATCTGCCTTTGAGAGCGTACACCGTTTTGAAAAACGACATTTCGATAAAAACGCGTTTAACGTTTCGAGTGCAGTATTTTTATATAAAATGTCTACATACGATCAATCGGCGATGCCAGATCCACGTTTATAACTACCTATACTATTGGATAAAGCAGAAAAAATTGTTTTTTTTTTAATTTTACACTGATCATTCCTTAATAAGCCTACTATTTTATAATAAGAATATAAAATATAAATGATCATAACGTAAAACTGATCAACATGTCCGGTATTCAAATAAGTTTGAATTGTCCAGAAATTGTTCCACTAATGCATATATTTGTGGTAGGAAAATATGCGCCGTTGGTTTCGCGGATCATGGTTTTTTTTTAAGTCGATTTAGGCTATTGGTATAATAAACATCCCATGAAAAAATGTACAACTGGTCCGACATTGGCCCAGTAGTGCACCAACTCTCCTGTATGGTTGGCCGTTCTCTGGCATGAATGTCGGTCCATTAATGGACCGTTGTCAGAATGATATCCTTGGACCAAGTCTGGCTACCGATATCGTACCAACGTTGGACTCAAAACCGTCCCGATAGTAGTGCCAAGGTTGGCCCAATTTACAGCCAATATTATACCAGCGTTGGTGCTGACGCTCCCAGTCAGGCATGACTATGCTATCGTTGGTATTACGCGGAGCCCGACTCTTGTGCCAGCATTGGCCCAAGTTCAAGCCAATATCATACCAACGCTGGTCCAGTCCATAACCAACAGTGGTACGAAAATGCCCCGAGCATCGACCGATACAGCTCGGGGCATTATCGGTTAAAGAGTCGGCCCTAGTTCGTTAACCGGTACTGTCCCCACATCGGCTTAATGTCGGATGCCGGGCTCCGCAAAGAGGGTCGACTGAAAAATGGCAGAACCGTTGTTTCAATGTTGGGCCAACATTGGTTGCCAACGATCGATAAGCCAGTACTGGGCCGGACATCGGCCCCATTGTTCGTGTCGGCAATTTTTTCATGGGATATAGTGTATTTCGGTATACAAGTATGCTGGTAGGGTTCAGATAAGATGTCGCGAAGATACCCGAGAATTTTGGATATTTTGTCGGGGGGGCCTAAATCCAGCTCCATTGCCGCATCCACGGCAAGAACACATTTCAATCCCGTGTTTCGAGCCAGCCTAATCGGACGCGTGTGACATGCATTTGTTCACCGCGCTTGCTTTCCCTTTGTAAGTCCAGTGCTTGAAGCACGTTGAGGTATAATTGGAAGTCGATGTCGATAACGTTAAGATCGTGCTGCGGGGTGTTGAAAAGCATTCAACAGGGTTGAATGGGAGGTCCGGCGGGGGATAAAGCTTGCCGTGGGATGCTTTCAACGACGGCAGGTCGTTGAGGGTTGTGGGTAGTCGCGGGTATGTTGGCAATACCGCAACTAAGTATGCATCGTGCATAGCCGGATCGCGGGTATAGTAGATGTGGTGTTATCCGTCTCAGAGAAAAAGTCTACACCCTAGAGACGAGAGAGAGGAAGAGCTTGTGTAAAATGACAAAAACGTTAGCGCGCCAAATGAAAAGGTGTGTAACCTCGAAATCGAGGCAATATTTATATAGTGAAATCATTTTCACCACGCGTACGCCAAGGAAGACTCGCCTGCTGCTACTCTTCTCCTTTTCAAAAAATAAACAAGTAGAAGGAAGAAAAAATATCTGGGAGGGAGAGAGAGAAAGAGAGAGAGAGAGAAGGAGAGAGAGAAAGGGAGAGAGAGAGAGAGAAGAGAGAGAGAGAGCGAAGCGTATTGTAACGCGACAAAGGGCGCAAGCCCTATTGAAAGTAGTCCAGTTCTCTGTTGACAAGAGGGGCTTTTGCTATTGGACAGGAGAGGGGTGAGTGCGAGGAAAATATGGTTTGCGACGCAGTGCTGCTTGATGCCGATGGTGATAGTGATGGTGAGGCGCGGTGACGCGCTCTTGATGGGTCTAGTTGGTACGGTACTCTGGATGGTGATGGTGGTATGGATAGCGACGCTGGTAATGGTGGTGGTGGTGACGAAGCCGCTGCCTGGGGATGCACAATAGCCCCGTTTAAATTAAATTTAAAGTGTTATCCCCCTGCGGCATATAGGTGGCCATTGTATACAGAAGCGGCTCGGTATGTCGCCTGAGAACGCGAAGGGAGATCCTTAAAGTTGTCCCCATCGAGCATACTCAAGTCCTTGTTGGCCTATGGATCATGCGACAATCTCTACGAATCCTGCCTACCGTCCGGCTACGTCGAGTTACCGCTCGAGAAATTATTTATCAGCGATTTACCGATTGACAGCCATCTCAGTAGACGCGCGGCTTCGATTTTTCGAGTCGCCGGTTAAATTAACCTTTTGAGGCTTATGTTATTTTAGGCCTTGGTAAACTACTCTTTTGGATTGTAAATGCAAGTATAATTGCTTGACATGGCTCCACTATGGAAGTTGTTGGCTCAGCAGGCCCGGATCTGCCTCAAAGTTGTGCTCGCAAATAATCCTAGGGAGCAGCAAACAACCCTCCAACTTCGCTCTGCAGTGAGCAATGAGCCTTTTATGGATTCGGGGTAAACGGATGGCTTTGCACAATTGTGGAGCGATTATGCCTAACAGTGTTCCGAAAATAAAATGGTCATGAAAGTATATTCGTACATTGAGTTGATAATGGGTAATGGGAAGCTGCATGACTTATCAGGCATTACAACGATAGCTACTAATGGAAATCAAACTATTACCCAAGGGCGTATCCAGTGAGCGGCAGGGGGAAGGCGGCGAAGCTGTCTCACCTATGAAGAAAAAATGAAGTATGTTGTCCCCGCCCCTCTTCCTCGAAGCTAATATGAGCTGCCCGCCTCTCCCTACTTTAGAGCCCTTGGCGTTATCCACTACTTCGATAAAGAATCAGCGAAACGCATATGGCTATCTACTACTTGCGGGTAGTGAAGTTGCAAACCATCATTCGCTACGTTAGTGATGTATCATGGAAATGCAAACAGTTATCCATTACTTTAGTACTAAGTGTTAGAATCAACAACTGCTCTCCATTGTATTGGTGATGTATGATGGAGATGCCACCGTTGAATCTGCTTTTTCAGTTTATTTCCAGTGTTATGTCAGTGGGTTTGGTATGATAGGTAACAGACATACAACGCTCTGTCCATCATTGTAATTCATAATAAAATCGATAATGCATTGCCTGATCAGTGCGTCATCAGGAAGCCGATGCCCAATGAGTTTCTACAAAATTTCAACATTTGAGAAACTTTTTGGAGACCCCACATATCCTTCAGCAGTAGAGCCATTTTCGTGCCGTGAATGTTCCAACTGGAGAACATCCTCTAAGCTATTACCGCTGCAATGTTTTTGTGACAGTATCCCATGAAAAAATTGCCGACACGAACAATACGGCCGATGTCCGGCCCAGTATTGGCTAACCGATTGTTGGCAACCAATGTTGGCCCGACATTGAAACAACAGTTCTGCCATTTTTCAGTCGACCCTCTTTTCGGAGCCCGGCATCCGACATCGAGCCGATGTGGGGACAGTACCGGTTAACGACCTAGGGCCGACTGTTGGCGTAGACGGATGTGCCGACCGTGGGCCAATACTGTCTGCCGTTAATTGTCCTGCGTTCATTTCTAATCCCGGCAACCGGTACTATACCAATGTCGGGCCAGTATCGGCTGCCCTGGAGAGCCGACTGTTGGGGTGGATTACTGGAGCCGACCATGGGCCAATACTGTTCGTCAATAACTGTCCTACGTTCATGCGTAATCTCGGCATACCGCAATATGCCAATGTCGGGACAGTATCGGCTAACGACGAAGAACCGACTGTTCGCGTGAATAGGTTGAACCAATCACGAGCCGGCATCACTCCACGTTACGTGTCTTATGAATTGCCCGCCAGTCGCTATTCAGTGTCGTATCGATGCAGACCGCGAACAAAGAGTAGCGTCCATCGTCGCTTTTTCGTGCAACAGTAATTTTTTCCCTTATGCTCCTACCGTATTCTCAATATGAATAAGCAAAAGAAATATGATAAACTGAAAAAAGTGCGAAAAAAATTATGTTGGAATAAACTGTTATTGAAGCACGAAAAATGTGTCATGAATCAAGAGTCATGTTTGACAGAGAAAAAAATCCTCGAAAATAATGTTAAAAATCGGAGTGTGAGAACACTCTTGAGTATGTGGAAGAAATTATTGAACACGGGGACGATAAAAATGATGAAAATGAACAACTAAAAAATTGTATCACGAGTGACCGATAATGCCCTGAGTTGTATCGGTCGATACTCGGGGCATTATCGTACCACTGTTGGTTATGGACTGGACCAGAGTTGGTACGATATTGGCTTGAACTTGGGCCAATGTTGGCACAGGCGTCGGGCCGCTCTTAATACCAACGATGGCATAGTCTTGGGCCGACCTTGGCACGAGCGACAGCACCAACGCTGGTACGATATTGGCTGTAACTTGGGCCAACCTTGGCACTACCATCGGGCCGGTGTTGAGTCCAACGTCGGTACGATATCGGTAGCCAGCCTTGGCCCGAGGATATCATTCCGACAACGGACCATTAATGGACCGACATTCATGCCAGAGAACGGCCAACCATACAGGAGAGTTGGCGCATTACTGGGCCAATGTCGGACCAGTTGTACATTTTTTCATGGGATGTAATAATTTCATACCCTGGATCCACATGCAGCTTGGGTCGGGTCTCCGGAACCGTATTCTCGTAAGAATCATTCGGCTTTTGCTTGCCTGTCAGAGACAGAACGATCTACCCGCCTGCGCTGCACCGTTAGGGAAAGCATCACAAAAGCGAAGGACAAGTATTCGGCCGACCCTACAATGGCAGCAGGGCGAGGGGATTACACGGCCGTTACTCAATGCGTTGACGAGTTTGCACGTAGCGTCAAATTTAACCCGCATATATCGGTCAACATGGTTTGGATTTTTTAGTGCATCCACCGTACACTTTCGAACTATCATTTCAGAAGTTTGCAGAACTCCGTTGGTGGTGTTCATTAATCGGACTTGAAGTCTTCCCCGGACCATTAGGATAAATTTTTCTGCGCATTAACCTGGAATTCTATTTCGAAACATGTCCGAACTGCCGGATATGTTTAGGAATAAGATGTTACGAATTTACAGCTAGGCATAGAAACCCCCACATCAAATCGAATGATCACAATCAGAATTACAAACCACGTCTTCAGTAAACGAGTCATTCGTCACTGCTGAAGAAAACCTTGTCGTTCCAGACCTGTATAGTATAAGACCACGGTGGCAAGTGAAGTGACTTTGGTGCTCGGTGTAGGGAAAAGCACCTGCAGGCCAAGGTGTCATCCAAGGTGGCGCCGTCAATGGCACAGCGGTGGAGTGGCCCGGTGAATGCCCCGAGTGGGAGAAGAGACTGAGGATGTGCAACGAGGGAAAAGAAGAGCTGGAGGAAAAGGAGGCGCGTGGAGATGAGGGAGAGGGACCAGGGCAAACTAAGCGAAATAAAGAGCCCGAACGAAGTGACGTTATGGGGGCGTAGAGTGAAGCTGGGAGGAGGAAAGGGTGGCAGGGAATGGAGAAAGAAGCAAAGAAGGCGGGCGTAATCGGCAAAGAGGGAGTGACGACGATTGAGGAGAGAAAGAGGCGCCCGGAACGTCCTGAGGTGTAGTGGTGGGGGTTCGGCACGTCGTGCGAGGAGGTCAACAAGAGGAAGGGATAAAAGTTATGGAAGTAGGATTTTGTGGAGAAAACGCTTTCGAGCCGGAAGGGGCAAAGGGACGCTTCGATCCGCGGAGGAGAAGAAATCTGGTAGATGGCTCTTCGGTCCACGTACGCTCGATTTCATGACGTTACCTACACATATCGTATACGTGCGAAGCTGCCGGCGCAGCGCTTGTGCGACGGCTCATGATAGCGTGAAGGTAACTTTCCATCCGTTACATCATGGATGCTATAGAAGAAGGAATTCATGCTGCCAGGGCAAAATTGAAAAGAAAGTGGCTACAAAACTTGAAAAAAATACTACAACTCCGATTTTCTAGAATAATTACCAGTCACGTGGGATTAACATTTCCTCTTAGAATCAGCCCGAAATGTTGACCCTTTTGAGTGAAATTATAAAATAATTCACCATTACACTTTTCGTCAGGTGAAAATCGTTTATAAACTACGTTATCGCGTGAACTTTTCAAAGAACTCAAAATGCCTCCGTCAACGTTTGGATATCAAAGTATATTTCGTACAAGATTTTTTTTGTTTCGGATCCTTCAAAAACTAGAATTACCCCCTGTCCGTCAGTCCACACAGATAAGTTCTTCATCCGGAGGTGGGAAGAAATCCACCAGTCGAAATGGTCAATGACGAAATGGCCGGCTTGGGGGTTTGTGTATGTGTGTCGGTGGTCTGCTTTTGCTGGATACGGGATTCACTAAGGGCGTTTGAACCAAACTGCCTGAGTGGCTTCTTTATTATCGCGACGTGACAAAAACGAATTGAATGGGGACCGGAGAAAAGGACGAGGAGGGGGGGGCATAAGGGGAGATACATTTGGCGAGATAATAAGTGCGTGTACTCCATCTCTCGCAAACAGCAACTCGGAAACCACACTAGCTCTCTCTCTCTCTCTCTCTCTCTGTCTCTCTCTCTCTCTCTCTCTCTCTCTCTCACACACACACACACACACACACACACACACACACACACACACACACACACACACACACACACACACACACACACACACACACACACACACACACACACAGCTTTTCTCAACTGCTGCTGTCTCTTTTATCGTCGAACAATGGGAACGTATTAAACTAACAGTGCACTGGCAATTGACACAAGTGGCTTGCGTTTGTGTGCCGAAGACCGACTCGCTTTTCTATCTGCGACAACGCGCGTTCACAGTTACTATATTTCTGAGGGCGCGCCCAAGAGGGCACCCATTGCAGCCGCGAGAACGCCCGGTTGCGTAATAGGGTCAGTGCACTGTATTGAAGTTTCCGCAGTTGTCACAGGTGCGAGAAACCCTTTGTTTCCTGCTATTAACGTATCCTCTTGTTTCACCTGTACGGGGGCAGGGGTGTTTACCTGCCGTGAGAGCCAATGACAGAAATGGAACTTGGTTATGACAAAATCAGTGGATTTTCAAATGGTTGAATGCATAAGTATAATAAGTGTGCCCTCTGTCCTTTTATGGACTGCCAATTGATGTAAAAGTTACACAGTCATTGCCCATCATTTTATCCCGTTTAGGGATCCTCCTCCACGTGCCAATCGAATTTGAAAATTCGATTCCTTATGGTATCCAACCCAATCGAACCCAAGCAATGTGCAAGTTTCCAATTTAGAGCATTTTGCTTTACAGAAATGTATTTGGTTAATCGATCTGTTGCGTAATATTGTAGGCACTGATATTCATCTGGATACCTTAAATTGTAAGGAAGTTGTAGCACGAAAAGACAAAGTCTCGCGGATAGAAATTCATTGGAAGATTTTATCAAAATTCTATTCTGACATATCGCGTACGAGTTTGGTGAATGGTTTGGCGATCTATAATTGATCTTAACGATACTAGAATTTTAGTAAGTGAAAACCAGCGGGGCAATTCTAATTTTGCAAAAGTACTGCGTAAAAAGTGAATGTGAGGAAGTCCTACTGTCCACTAAAAGTATTATTTAATCAGTATGGTTGTTTACTCTACGAATCGATACAGCTCGAGCAAAAAACTATCTCGCTTCACGTATAAATGAATGAAAGTATTTGAGTTTAAAATACATTATGGTATATTAATTCATAAGTATTGAGTGTTGAAAAAGAACTCTTATCTTGTATCAGTTAGCGAGGCCTGAAGGTAAGAAACATACGCATTGAAAAATGATGTGAATATTCATACGCGTCGTTCGAAGCCCCATGGGTTATATCGTTGTATCACACGGAAAAACCTTCGCGACATAACGTATACGCACGGAAATAAAAACATGTTTGCGTGATTTCGTTGTTACGACAGCAATGCTCGGTGATATAAAAAGTTCTTTAATGGACGATAACCTTTTGGATCTCAATATCCGACCAAACGTAGAACCGCGATTATTTATTTTCCGAACGACCCATTAATCAATATTGATTAATTCAGCCTGTGTAGCGATTTTTCTCCAAAGCCTAACGATTTAATCCGTAGCAGGCTAAAATGCCCCCTGAAACATCTTTTAAAAGTAATTACAAAGTTACTCTTCCCCCAGTTGACTTCAAGTGACTAGGCAAAAGTGGCTTCCCCCGCAGTATTCAAAGAGTAACCTGGGCCAACTGTTTCTAGTCCGCAAAAAGTAACCAGAGACTCACTTTATGGGGCTGATGAATTTGGGCATCACGCTATCTTGCCTCATCTCCCAACAGTTGCCTATTCCAGGTCCCTTATCCGCGACTCTCTCCTCACTCAAAGATTCACTCATACCACGCATCTTTCGTAAGGTCTTTTTCAACTTGCCGAACGTAGAATTGTCCTATGCTACCCAGCTCCAACGTCTCAGCAGCCCTGTGCCAAACAACTCCCCAAAAGAAGGTCACCCAATGTTCTCGACCGATGTGATTGCGGTTGAATGGTAGGCAATAACTTGCATCGCGTTGAGGTTAGTAGCGACGGGTGGTGGTTATGTGTCTGCCACCACGGCGCGTATGACGATAATAATATGACAACGTTGCCAAACGCGAGAAATCCAAAGCTTTTGAATATGTCGGACAGACGAAGGGTGTGTGCTGGTGGCATGTATGGAAATGAACTCGTTGTAACGCCGCCTTTGCAGTTGAAAGTAGAGATCCCAGCACCTCAAAGTTTAGGCAAGTTCTTCATCGTGGGGGAGGGATGTTTAGATGGGGGGTGAAGGAGGATTGGGAGGGGGGGGGGGGGTATTTTCACACATTACTGTTACCCCAGCTTCATTCGCCTGGTGATGGAGGCACCCCAACCATATGCGATTACGCGTATGTGCCCATATACGACATATCCACATATGCGGATATGTGGTGTCTCCTGCATTCGCCACGGGAGTGCGAACTTCCCCATCCCGTTCGCCTCGGCTCTTTTGTACGTAGAACCCGACCTAATATTCGGATATACGAGCTCGGCTTACCTCTCGCGCACGCGTTTCAGAAGTGGAAGTGTCTATCTACACCTATACAGAATACACCTAACTCAAGCGTGATGGTGTTCGGGTCGGGGGGGGGGGGGGGGCGTGTTGTATTCGCGCCCGAGTACGTCTACAGCTCGGAGAGAGAATTGTATTTGCTATTCGGGCCTGAACAAATAGTAGCCCTGCCACATGCGACACATCCCGGTACGACTCGTCGACGTGGGTACACTGTGCAAACACCTATTTTCTAAGCCCTGCTCCACTTGTAAGCTACGACGCATTGTCGGGAGATAGCTTGCGTCATGAAGAGAGAAAAAAGTAGGAAACGACTGCTACTGATGTCTATGGGATGAGCGTATGTGGTATGGTGTGCACTTCAAGCAAGCCTTACACTACTGGTGTCTCAGGATCCCAAAGACTCTGAAGAGCTGGGACTGTAGGTCTGGATATGTTGGATTGAGTTTGAATGGCTGTGTGGCTTACGTAAGCGCTCGGGTCACACTGATTTGCGGCTTGCTCTGCTTGACCCTGGCTCCAGCTAGTTGCATCGTTTAGCACAATGACCCAATCCGGATGTGACCATACTCAGGAGCGTGGGCATGTGTATGTATGTGTGTGTGCGTGGTAAGTGTGTGGAGACCCAGTTGCGGAGGGAGTGTCGTCAGGGACGGGTCGGACAAGGTTCGGACGCAAGGTCTTCATCGCGGTTTGCAGGGGTACTTCAGGCTAGGAATAAGCGCAAATCATTGGTCGATCAATCTAGTAGTAGTTACTTGGAACACTTTTTGAGTATCGGGACAATATAAGCATCTTGCTCCTTGCTTACCAGTTTGTATACTTTTCTTAACCTCACGTACCCAGTTTCAGTAGTATAACTACTCTTCTTTCCATCAGCTTAACTCATCCTTTTTCACCCCAGGAAGTATCATCCCTTGATGGCAAAGTCACCAAAGGGGGAACTCGCTGGAGAAAAAAAATTCTTGCGGAATAATAAATCTTGTAGCGAGCAGTCCACGCGTTGTTGGTCGGATGATCCATTGATTAAAAAGACGAGAGTCGTTCGGAAAAAAAGTAAAGGCTCATAGACCGGAACTTTTATTGTGCGGCTCGTTCGCAAAACAAGATGAGGCCCGAGGAGTAGCCAGGTCGATTGGAGTCAACCGCGCGTTCATCCACCCTTCCTCCAATCCCTTTCTATCCATTACCAAGTACTTGGGATCACCCTCCCTTCCGCTGAAGAGAGAAAGACAGAGAGAAAGAAAAAGAGAGAGAGGGGGGTGAGCAACGATCCAGTATTTCATGGCTCGTAGCATATTGCTAGCCGCGTTAACGTGGTCATATTCCTTTCGGAGTTTACACGCTAATGCAGTTTGGATTCACTCGCCGCCACGTGCACGAGTGGAGGTCCTCCGATTTTTGTCAGAAAAGTTCCGAGCGAATCAAGTAGCTTGCTTACATGCGACGTCGGTCTTTCTTTCTTCTCTCTCCCGAGGGAAGCGGTTTTTCGCGCACTAAAATGCTTGTCGTTACTGCTTAATGGTTCTCAAGTAGCGGACACATATGGTTGCTTTGCTCATTTATGCTATATGAGGATTGACGAGTGCGCACGTGCATAATTGTCAATGGCAACGTAAATGGGAACTCGTTGCCGAAGAGTACGGTTATATCCTTTTAATTACTTGGCAGAACCGTAAGAACCGAACGTTTGCAGTTATGTTGTTAAATAGGCTACATCTACCTAGGTGGGTCAAAAAATAGCAATTGAAATATTTCTATTCGACAGTATCATCTTCAAGCTATATTCCCTGAAAATTAAATTGAAATATTTTAAAAATTGAATGCGCTACACCTTCTAATAGTTGGCCGGGTGAGCGGTAGGAGGATCAAACTTTAAGGTATTCTTTTCGCGGAAGGCCGTATTTACGATAAACTGGATATAACGATGGACTATAACGATAAACTGGAATTAAACATTTTGCGCGAATTTAGTAAATTTAAATATTTTGTCTGAAAGGTCGCGGCTACGAAAATTCTTCTGCTGGACACATTATTTTAAGTCTTATCGTTAATATTTTCTTTAGACGTGGGCGAACCCTCTAATTTTATTGCCGTTACGGAATGTTTACATTTTTTCACACGCTCGAGTAGGGGAGGCCTGAGAGGGGTGAAACAACTTTCACATTTCACCCCATGTCTCGGAATCAAAACGAGAGATTCGGGCAAAACTAAAGGCGTTTGATAGCTTTTTAAATCAACTAATCGATCTTGTACTAAAAATTACTCCGGGAATCATGGAACCTGTAATATTATCATTGAAGCACAATAAGTCGTTTGATTTCGACTTTCCTCATATCGAGGTACGTTGAAAAGGCTCTCGAGGTTCGTTGAAACGTCTGGAACTTGTTACAAAATATGGGTGTAAATGATGTCAAACACACATTGTAATTTAAAAACTTTATTAAAAATTAAGGTAATTATGCAACTTGAGGACTTTTCCGGAAAATAAGGAGTTTTTTCGCCATTATTCCATATTTCATTATAGTAAATGATATTCCGTCGGGGAAGGCTGACATTTCTCGTTAATTCCATACGTTATGGGGTTTTCAAGATTGCGGAAGCGGGGGACAAAATAGCGCAATTACGGACATTTCAAGGCCCATATTGAGAGTGGGGAGTGGGAGGATTTGTAAACAAAAACCTTCCTGAATTCAATGCCGATGAGATATTGGCACGTTTGCGTGCGTGCGTGCGTGCCTTGGTGTGTGTGTGTGTGCGCGCGTGCGTGCGTGCGTGTGTGTGGGTGTGTGTATGTGTGTGTTTGGGTTTGTTTGGGGCTTTTGAGAAGTCTTTTTCAGGACTTCCATCTTTGTAATGGGAAATGGGAATTAGGGTCCCAAAAATTATCAATGTAGTACGATCTGCACACACACACACACACACACACACGCGCGCGCGCGCGCACGCACGCACGCGCTTCCAAACAACACTCGCAAAAATACTTTTCCTTGTCTTCACTTTCCACGTTCTCTTTATGGTTGATCAATCGTCCCGTAAAGTAACGTCTTCAGCGGCGAGCTCATATATTTCTCTCCTCGCCATGCCTCTATCCGTTTTCCTAATATATTTATTCGGCACCTAAAATAAAACCAACACAAACCTTGCAAACCAGAAAACAAAATATATATTTTGTTTTCTGGTTTTCTGGTATAACAGTGTTAAGACATTACTGCAACTGAGGTAAGTTGAAACACCTTGTTTCAACCTTGTTTCAACCCTCAATAATGCAATGCCACTTGATTCGGAACTCACTATTAATAAAGAGAGTCTGCAAAATAACAAATTCAATATGGCGAATCGAATGCTACGTTAATAAGCTTTAAAACAATGCATATTACATATCATCAAATCCACAAACAAGGTAACTAAAGCTTAAGGGAAGGGTAGAGGTTTCAGCATGAAAGAAAACACTTTTTTGCGATCTTTTTTCATCTATATGGATAGAGTAAATTTATTGAAACCTTTAGTAAATTGTTAAGTGTCATTTGAAGAACATTCCGTGTTTGTACGTGAAAATATCCACAAAGAAGCCGGTGACAAAGCTTTTCCAAGAACGCCTTTGGAAAAACACGATTTGCGGTGTTCACTGTATCTCAGCTAGAAATTATCTGAAATCAAGTACTATTAAAATTTAGTCAATCTATCATCAAATCCTCCCCCAACGGTCTTTGATATTTTTTTTTTCATTTCTAAATGTTTGGTAGTCATGTAAAGTGAAAAGTGTTATTTTTCACGAACAATTCCGCCATTTTTTGGGCGGAAAACCCCCTCAATGTAAAAAAAAATCTCAATCTAACCGTTGGGGGGAGGTATTTTATATGTAGAAAGTGTGTACCAAGTTTGAAATAAATCGGTCATGTAGTTTTCAAATGGCAGTGAACACGGACTTTGAAAAAGTGGTTTCGAGAAAAACGCGTTTGAAGTGTTAGCTACAGTGTGAAACGCGAGCTACAGTGTTAGAGGAGCGGGAGTAAATAGTCAATAACTTCGAGAGTTTTGCTCTGATTTACTTGAAATTTTGAAATTATGTTCTTGAAACGTTTAACTATAAGAAAAGACAAAAAAAATCGATTTTTCAAAAGTGCGAACCCCTACCATACCCTTAATTAAAAATACGACAAATACTCACGTTTGCCAGCTTTTTGGCGCAAGTGTCGATGTGACGCAATTGAACTCGCAAGAGCACCGGAGTGAACTAACAAGTGGCGCGCGTCGCAGGAATGAAAGAATTACATTGTTGCCAGCTCGTTAATAATCACATCTACCGAGTATTGACATTGTTTCAACCTACCTCTATGTCGACCGTCCTGGGTCTCCCCTAGTTCATATCAGGCGTCTAGAGTTATTTAGTGTATAAATTATTAGATAGAAACGTGGCCAGCGTGTCATCTCCATAAAATGCCGTTCAAATGAGACGATTTTTAGAGTCGTAATTTTTTGTTTAAAGTTTGGTAACGTGGCTTGAAATTTGATCAGTATGCTGGGGTATATTTTTACTTCATTATGAACGAAAATAAGTTACCCGCTAAATATTCGGGTTCGCGAAAGAAATTCGTTGAACGCGTTTTTCTCGAAACACTGTTGTCACAGTCGGTCGACATATCTCGAGAACCCGTTGATGGATTCTTTCCAAATTTACAGGAGATACGATGAGAAACATCCAAAGATCGTTGATGATCTCACTTTTTTTAACTCGGGCTTCACGTTTCAACAGTTACGTAAAAATTACGACTTTTTGACTACCCTTGTATGGTCAGGTTTTAAGTTGTCGCCACGTTGTTATAAATAATTGTTTTTTAAATCGACGATCGTCAGCAACTCGTATTTATTATTCACTTGCATAACCCGTTTACATTTCAGATTGAAGATGGACCGTTTTAGCTGGAGAGTGTCCACCGCCAAACGTCGCAAAAAAGGTGATCGTCTGCCGGCAGCCATATTTTTGATTTTTTTTCTGCATTTTTGATCATTTTTTTGGCTGCCAATAGGCTATCAATATACGTGCCTTGGTGTTAAAAAATACGTTTCTTTTTCACCAAGCGTCTTCCAGGAAAGAAATCGGTATTTGGCCATTTTTCCGGGCTCTAGGTAGATGTAGCCCCTTAACCCTAATTTGGATAGCCGGTGAGTACTGTCGGTTTCCAAGCCTGTTGTGTTTCAAAAACATGTAATGATAGGACATCTCTTTCGAAAGAATTGCAACAATTTAGTCAGTTGCTATTTCTTTGAGTAGTATTTGGTTGAACGCACTTTTGATCGCTTCGGATTTCTGCACGATATATATACCCTGATTGAAGGCTGATGTCGTTACCTAATAGGTACAAGAGGACCGATCCGACTGACAATTTGGCCCTGGTGTGTTTCCATAGCACAATGAATCTGCGATGCATCGTTGGAGACACATCCGGGAGTGCCGATGGTTATTGAGTTCACACAATAACCACCGGCACTCTACATACCACGAAACATAAACGTCCAGTTTTCATCAATAAATTATGAATATAAACCCAAACAAATCTGCACTAACTTCATCAATAAATTATGCATATTAGACCAAACGAATACTCATAAGTGATTCTGCACATAAACCCAAACACAGGCGTAAAACTCTATTCAAGAAAGAAAAGCAGAAAAAACAAACCCAAACACGCCGAAACAAACCTCTACAGAATCTCATCAATGATGATGCATGTTAACACGAAGATAGTCTCATTATTTATTACTGACGTAAACCCGAACAAACTCTCTGTTAAGTAATGCATATACGAGGTGTGGCTATTATATAACCGGACTGAAGTCATACCACTTTTTATTGGTCACCAATCACAGCAGAAGTTTTATCGCCTTCAATGTACTCCCCTTGGCGATCCCTACACCGCTCCATACGACGTTTCCATTGATGAAAGCAGTGCTGGAATTTCTCTTCCGTCAGATGGTTGAGAACCTCCAGCGCTTTTGCTTTAACCGCGTCCACACTTTCAAATCTTGTCCCCTTCAGCGCCGACTTGACCTTGGGAAATAGAAAAAAGTTACAGGGGGCAAGGTCGGGCGAGTACGGTGGATGTTCCAGCACGGCGATGCCGTATTTTGCGAGGAATGCTTTCACAGACAAGGCAGAATGAGCTGGTGCAATGGCTTGGTGAAGGATCCAGGACTTGGTCTTCCACAAATCGGATCTTCGACTTCTCACACGCTCCCGTAGGGCCGTCATAACCTCGATGTAGAAATGTTGATTGACCGTCTGACCCTCGGGAACTCAGTGAACGAGGACAATGCCACGAATGGCGAAAAAGACGATCATCATTGCTTTGAATTTGGATTGGCTCATTCTGGCTTTTTTGCCTTGGCGAGCTTGGGCTCTGCCAATGCATGGATTGCCTCTTTGTTTCGGAATCGTAAGTAAAACACCACGATTCATCACAAGTAATCACCTTGTGTACCGAATCTGGATCAGTGGCGATGTTGTTTAGGATATCAGTACAAATGTTCTGTCTTGACTCCTTGTGCTCAGGAGTGAGGAGTTTCGGCACCATTTTTGGGCAAACCTTCCGCTTGTTAAATGATTCATGTAAAATCTGGAGAACACTTTCTTTGTCGATTCTTGTAATTTCAGCAAGCCCGCGAATGCTCAGACGACGATCAGCGCGGATTAATTTACCAATTTTTTCAATGTTTTCGTCCGTTTTTGCCGTTGAGGGCCGTCCTGGGTGCCGATCGTCTTCGGTCGTTTCACGCCCTTCTTTAAACCGTTTAAACCACTCAAAAATTTGTGTGCGGGATAAACATTCAATCCCGTAGACTTTTTTCAACATTGCATAAGCTTCTGTGCCAGTTTTCCCTATTTTAACAAGAATTTTGAGGTTAACCCGTTGCTCCGTCTGACCACTTGGCATTTTTCCGACGCGTCACTAGTGCATAGACTAATTCAATCAACTGCTACAGTCAAACTGAGCGACCCGCTGGCTTGTCTAGCGAGCTCAGGGTGCGAGAAGGACCATCAGACATGTTCAAATATGTCGCGGCAAGCTCGCAATTTGCTGGGAGCAGCATCAGTCCGGTTATTTAATATCCACACCTCGTATATCCAATTGAATCCAAATAACCTGCCATCGAAGATCCCATGAAAAAATTGTCGACACGAACAATACGGTCAATGTTCGGCCCAGTAGTGGCTAACCGATTGTTGGCAACCAATGTTGGCCCAACATTAAAACAACGGTTTTGTTATTTTTCAGTCGACCCTCTTTTCGGAGCCCGGCATCCGACATTAAGCCGATGTGGGGACAGTACCGGTTAACGACCTAGGGCCGACTGTTGGCGTAGACGAAAGAAGCCGACCATGGGCCAATACTGTCTGCCGTTAATTGTCCTGCGTTCATTTCTAATCCCGGCTACCGGTACTATACCAATGTCGGGCCAGTATCGGCTGCCCCGGAGAGCCGACTGTTGGGGGGGACTACTGGAGCCGACCATGGGCCAATACCGTTCGCCAATAACTGTCCTACGTTCATACGTAATCTCGGCATACCGCAATATGCCAATGTCGGGACACTATCGACTAATGACGAAGAACCGACTGTTAGCGTGAATAGGTTGAATCAATCACGAGCCTGTAACACTCCCCGGTAGGTATCTCATGAATTGCTCGCCAGTCGCCATTCAGTGTCGTATCGATGTAGACCGCGAACAAAGAGTAGAGTCTATCGTCGCTTTTTTGTTCAATAGGAATTTTTTCCCTTATGCTCCTACCGTATTCTCAATATGAATAAACAAAAGAGATATGATAAACTGAAAAAAGTGCGAAAAAAATTATGTTGGAATACACTGTTATTGAAGCACGAAAAATGTGTCATGAATGAAGAGTCACGTTTGACAGAGAAAAAAATCCCCGACAATAATAAAAAAAGCGAAATGTGAAAACACTCTTGAGTATGTGGAAAAACTGATTGAACACGGGGACGATAAAAATGATGAAAATGAACAACTAAAAAATTGTAACACGAGTGACCGATAATGCCCCGAGTTATATGGGTCGATACTCGGGGCATTATCGTCCCACTGTTGGTTATGGACTGGACCAACGTTGGTATGATATTGGCTTGAACTTGGGCCAATGGTGGCACAAGCGTCGGCCAACTCTTAATACCAACGATGGCATAGTCTTGCCTGACTTGGGCCAACCTTGGTACTACTGTCGGGCCGGTTCTGAGCCCAAAGTCGGTACGATATCGGTAGCCAGCCTTGATCCCAGGATATCATTCCGACAACAGTCCATTAATGGACGGACATTCATGCCAGAGAACGGCCAACCATACAGGAGAGTTGGCGCACTACTGGGCCAATGTCGGACCAGTTGTAAATTTTTTCATGGGATATGATGTACATCGATTCAATTAAATTCATCAACTCTGCTTACCGAATCTTCCCAGTGATTTATCAACAAACAAGTATAATCAAACATCAGCATACGAAGCGAAACATCAGAAAACAAAGATTAATTAATTAGGGCAGATATGGTCACTGTCACACAGGGATTCATGTAACAAAAGTGTAACGATGTTCACGCCTACCGTGCCTTGCTCCAGTCGAATTTTCAAGAAGTTAGCCACTCGTATGTACCCCCCGATCCCTGCGTTCAACTTCTACGTCCGGTGACTCAAAAGTGGAAGTAAAGAGGGTTCGATTGACCCTACTTCAGTCCCACTCAAGGCGTGTCTAGGGTGCCGCGCATTGCGGCGTTTGGTATATGTGCAAAAGAGGGCTGTAAAACCAGGCCCTCGTCCGAAACGGTCAGCTGACACCAAAGGATGAAGTACTTGGCCACTTTTTCCCTACAATATCGCATTGATGCATGAGATATCAGCCCCATAGTTTGGGTACTGATGCAACTGAGGCTGTCTTGTCGTGATCAGCTTAAAATAGCCCCATCTTAAGTAACTTACCATACTTCTTCTACTATTAGCTATTATCCAACCGCAGTAAATTAGGGTTAGATGATAGATCATAGTTCGAGGTTAGGCAATAGATACTAACGCGAAGTTACATCATAGATAGAATCTGGAGGTTACGTGACAGATACTAGATTGGAGTTGGCTAGAAGTGAAGCGTTATAGTGAACATTTACCAGCCTCCGTAACATATATGTGGTAAACTGGCTCGGTTAAGCAGCAGCCCTACTTGTTTACCACAAAGTCGCAGCCTTATCAAGATACAAAGTCCGGACGTTCATCCTTCATTCTCAATCGCGACACGTAACGATCCAGGCACCCGGTATCAGTCGACAAAATGGGTACAGGAGAGTACTGATACGATAGTGCTATAAGGAGACGCTCGTCCTGTCGCTTACACGACCAGCTGTGAGGAAAAGTGTCCCTCGTAGTAGCTGATCCGTCGTTGAACCAGGAGTCTTGAGAGAGGGAGAGAGTTATAACAACGACGGAGAGATCTTTCGATTAGTAGCTGAAACGATTGGGTTCGGATTTGAAAAGTAACGATCCACACCCACGTCTCTTATACCTCATCTACACAAACATTGCTATACGATGTGTTATGGTTCCGCATTCGAGACGCGCATGCGGATGCTCCTACACAGCAGCGATACAAGAACTCTGATCGGAGTTGATATCCAATCCGAGGATCTAAATGTTACACGACATATACGGAACGTTGTACAACGCACAGACATCCAATGCCTCGCCCTGGTGTTCTTGCCCACATGTACTTTTGGCTTCTTCTCATAACTCATCGCATAGATCACCGCTGTCATTTGAACAGCAGCTCTCTCTCTCTCTCTCTCTCGTGTTTGAGTCGGAACCTACTCCATAGTCGTCTTAAAAAAATTGGCGACTAGAACGATTCGCGAAAACTTGAAAAAAAAAATTATAGATTAGATTTATATTTTAGATTAGATCTATATAAAAATTGTAGATAGAATTATAAAATTATTACGACTGGTTAGGACCAGTGGTAATTTATTTATAGTAAAAAATCAATGTTCGGAATTGCTGTACAAGGGGCAAATCCTTTCAAGAATTATAATTTCTTCGAAATTTCGAGATTTTCGAAATCTTTCGAAATCTCTTAAACCTCGCCTAGCGAAGTTTACGATATTACGATATTTAACGACACTTTGTATCAACTTAAAAAACATCCCTAAAAATTTCAATAATTTTCCCACTTATACAGCGATTTTGAAAATGAAAAAAAGTGCAGCTGTTAATAATTTCACCGATTTTTGCAAAACTTTGTCAATTTTCCGCGACGATTTTTAGAAAGATAAACAAAGGATTCTGGAAAAAGTTTTAAAACTTTGACAACACTGAGGCTACGTTTAGGTCTTTCAAGACAATTCTCTCTTGTCGAAAAAAATGTAATCAACTGGTGATTTTCATTAGCACTCTTTCAGCCGAGATTCTCGAGCACTTTCCCTAAATCTTCCGATTTCCGTAGACAGCCACGGACAGCCGGGTCTGGAAACTCGAGCCATGGAGGAATTTAAATAACTCGGGTTTTCTGGGACGTCCAGTCAACATTTTTCAGACGAAGAAATAATGAAGTCGGTGTATAAACTGCATTGGTTGGTAATGCAAATAAATGGCATTGGCATTCCCACACGAAAATAAGTATATGTACACATATATTTTTCGATATATTGAAAGTAGATGTGAAATGTATTTCAGATATATGTTATACATCTTAGATACATATTAGATATATGCAATATATGCGGGAAATGCATTAAAAATATATTCGTGGTATCAAACTTTTGGGACAAAAATAGATCTTCCGAATCTATAAAAAATATATGTTGGATATGCGATTACATATATTCAAACTATATTGAAAATATACTTTCAACGTACTCGAAATACCTTGAAAATATATTTTAAATGTATTTAAAGTACATCTAACATGTACACGAAATACATCCATACTCCGTTTAAAATATGTTCATACTACATTTCAAATATTATTAAAATATGTTTAAAGCGCATTTGGTATACTTGAAATATATTTAAACTATACACTTGACGTGTACTTTAAATGCCTCTAACCTTTTTTTTGCACATTATTTACATCATTACGCCCTTTGACCATATTCTTCGTTGTTCATTGATTACGATTTGTGCAGCAAAAGATATGATAGCAGCCGCATTATTTTCATGAACAATCGGTCAACGTTTGACTCTTGTTTGTTTCACTGTACCGAAGCGACAGAAACGGTCAGCTAATCGCTTAAAAGCCATGTGCGATTTTTGTTGTGCGTCTTTCGCCGAAAAATGTCAAATAAAAACATTTCACGATGAAAGTACGCGACTGGGATTCGAACCCGTGACCTCCCGGTCCGCTGGCCAGCACGCTAACCACTAGACCAACGTACCGGTTTTGTTTTCTGTGATATCTTTCCTAATAGATAAAACATGCATTCAGTGTGTATGTCTGATATATTTAAGAAATATCTTCAATGTCTTTATATTTATATATCGCATAGGCTTTACTCATATCCAAAAATATAATTGAGATATCTAATTTTTCGAATAAATTATATTTCATATATTTTTTACATATGTTTCGATATATTTTGTATACATTTTATTCCCACGTGGGTTGGTTTCGCAGGTTACGCAAGCAATTGAAAACAATAACGACCGGCCAATACAACGAGAAATAAAATCGCCAAGCTTTTCGAGATCGTCTCTCACCACGCAGCCTAACCTGATTTTCGAGACCCGTAAGGAAGTAAGACCAGTATGGACAGCCAAGAGCCTCCAAAGCAATTTAAAAAAAGATGCCGAACGAATTGCGCTTCCCCTTGAATCCTTGACAACGAGAGGGTGGTAAATGGAAATCAGTGCGAGATAACTCGTTCCGTTTATTCAGCCGATCTATACGTGGCGATCTTAAACCGAAACGAGTATGGGTCTGAGTGGATTTGTTTTCTCAGTGTTCAATCGTCGTTTCGCAATGATGATTTTACTCGAACCCATCACGACCGCCTCCTCCCGTCGACAATACGCGCGATCCTAATCCCCCGAGAGGCGTTCCAGACTAATAGTACTCAGGCGAGCTAAGGGTAGTTCACCCCGAACGTTGAAACGAGCGGGGGGTGGCCGGGGACCGAGGGTGCCGAGGGGTAAGGTGGTTACGAAACGGGGGTGTGAATCGTAGGTGAAATTTTACCCCATCTCGCTCGTGTATACAAAGAAGGTCCTGCTGATTATACTTGAGGTCCTGCAAGTACATATAAAACCACAAATAGGAAACGAGGGTGCGCGAATTGAAAGGCTGGTTAATAATCACGTGACACTTGCACAGAGTACTTGACACGGTTCTCCAGGCGTTTATTTTTCGTATTGACCAAAATATTTAGAGTTCGATAAGATTTGGGTAAGCTACTTGGCGAGGTATGAGGAACCAAATTGACAATGGAGAACGGAAGTCCGAACTTTGTATTCTGTTTTGTTCGTGAAGTTGCGAGAAATGAATGATGTTGCTTTTTTCGTGGGTAGATATATACTCCATATTTATGCATACATTGTTTGGTAAATGCACCGTGATAAGGCTGAGAACTAACGTTCCACACATCGCCAAATTGAGGTTATGAGTGATGACATTGATGACGTTGTCTTTTACACTTGGCAGCTGATACTCCTAACCTCAATTCAAGTAGATCAATTTTCTAACGCCTCGGCGTATCAGCGGGCAAATGATAAAAAAAAAAACAATGTCACTCAGCAAGTAAATGTGATATTTTTGGTAGATTTGACAGCTGATGCTTTCAACCTCAATTCATTGACGATAAAAACATCAAATAACCAAATTTGTAACGGGGCGTTTTTTTTTACAATTGTTGCTGTATTACACAATTAAGCGATGTTTTACTGATATAATCTGCAATAAAAAGACGTTTCGTTAATACCTCTTATCGAAACTTAACGGGTCTACGTAAGTTTGGGGTCCAAAAAAGGTCGATGTTCAATATTTTTTTCTGACGAG
Source organism: Ophion costatus (assembly GCA_951751655.1). Lineage (NCBI taxonomy): Eukaryota > Metazoa > Arthropoda > Insecta > Hymenoptera > Ichneumonidae > Ophion > Ophion costatus. The sequence continues at coordinate 20,262,945 of OX632360.1, read as the reverse complement.
AATTTTGAGATAGTGAAGTCGGGTTCCACACACAATTGATACATAGTCGTGCAAAGTTTGAGTTTGGGTTTTATTAAAATATATTTATAAACAATAGAGTTATTGTTATTTAAACAAAGTTCCGTCGTTGCTGCATGGCCAACCGGTGTAGTGGTTCTGGAAACTAGGGTGATCGGAAGTGAAAAGTAAATAAATGTACTTTTATTATAATAATAAACCTTAGGTATGAACGGATACTTTTTTTTTTAATTTTTAAAATTACTCAAATGACGAGCTGTAGAAAAAAGGTTAGATTTCCGACCAAAAAAATCGCTTCAATAATTTGTTATTAATGGATGAATTGACAGATGAGAAAATGATCTGGTTATACGATAGTTATGCTCTCTCTGAATTTAAAGTGACCCTTACAGATAGCTTTTGAGATGCGACTTACACTGTTTCGTCAACCATAGTTTCAAAAAAAACGCCAACGACAAAAGTTAGCAGTACCGCAGTTCTGACCTATCACAAAAATCGTCATAATGCAATGAATATTTCGAATTTTTATAAAATGTTCGTTTCCAACTGAAGTGAAGTAGGGTCTTACCCTAGACTATAAAACTGGCCGATGAAAAGAAAAAACGTATTTTTATAATTTGAAGCCCACGCAGACCCCTTAATATATTGATGTTGGGAACATTAGTGAGGTTAAAAATCACGACTCATTCAATTTCTTGTGCGGTCCGTGAATATTCAGTAACAGAAAAAGTCCGCCGGCGCTCATTTTTCGCATCAATGGCTCACGATTTTTCTTCTCGATACTTCGGAATCGATGACATTTTTATAAATTGACGCTTCGTTGTAACTGTTTAGCTGCTTCACGTCCTTCACATTACAAAGATTCGTGCTGCAATTAATGGTTGGCTAACGATCGCGCTGGTATCGTACCACAAATCTTCCAACGTTTTTTTTCTTTCTATTCCGGTCAAACTTAGCCTTCCCCAATATTGGTGCGAGGGTGGTGCGAGTCGTTGTGACGTAGCAAAGACCGTGTTCCGGGGGTACACCCTCGTCTTCGTTTTCTAGCCCCTCGTCATCCTTGCTCCCTGCCCCCCCCCTTCCCCAGTCGCATGTACCAGCAAAACTCGTCCGGGGCTTTTGCATTATGTCCATTGCTGCTGATTCACACGTCCTCCTTTGTATAGCTTTTGTGAAGCGCGACAATGCCCGGTGCTTTCTTTCTTTTTTTGTGTATTCAAAATACGGAAGGGTCTAAGAGCAAGGCAAGGATGACAAACGACGCCGCGGCGTCCCGAGAACACGCCGTCGCGCACCCTATATACATCTCCGTTAGAGTGGAAAAACGTCGAAAGTTCGCTAGGCACTAAGCGGGGGTGAACGAGCGACGATTATTGCTTCGTGAAATAATAGATCAGTGATGTAGCTGGTCCTTACTTGGCCGTGAACTGGTTTTATTGGACACAGTTTACAATTTTAGTGGGCCACAATCCAACATGTTTTTTTGAAGCCCAAACATCTTAAGTAATCGTCGCCGAATCCAGTATCAATAACTTATCGACTAAATGGTATTTGTGTTAAAAAACAGACCGATATTTCAACATTTGAGTCAGATGGATAAGACTCGTTAGGCTAATTTTACGAGACTCATTGAACAAATGTTTTTTTTCTTCTAACTACATTACCCTCGTATCAATTTTTGGACCACATTCCTTTGAATTAAAAAAAAGAATAGTTGCACTCCCAATATAACCGACGTATCTGTGTTAAAACTTTATCCGGGCTCGTTGTCACGTCCAGTACATTACGTTGAATGTAACACTGCGTTGTGACTTCGGTTGGGCAAACTTAAGCCGGTGAGGAGCTCAGGAGACTGAGGTTGGGATGCATTGACGAAAACGCTCTTGACATATCAGCCATAAGAATTGGGAGGTGTTGGATTATCTACAGTAAATTCGCCTTCGAAGAAAAAATGTCGACGGCTGGCTCTTTGATGATGACATCAAGTCATCATCAACAGCCGTCTGCTTTCTTTGATGAAGACCCGAATGGAAAACGTAACTCATCACCACCTGGCCACAAGCTAGTAAAGTTATGTTTCGAATCGCCATTAGCTAGCGATTAGGTAGGTAAGCCACTAGGTAGTTCGTATGATATCAATTGGCCAAACCAGTTACTAGCATGTAACTCAGACAGGCTAGCGCAATTTCTGCTGAGGAAGCCACCATCTTAGAGAGAAGAAGGCTTTCCAGATTCCAGTGATAAGGATTGAAAAGCCTTGAACCGTCTGCGAGAATTTCTCCTTTGGAGACATGTTGAAGGCTTCCTCTTCGATGACGACTCAATAACGCTTGCATAAAAAATGTTGATTAGGCGCATCCTTTAATGGTGAGCTTTTGGTTGAGGGCTTCTTACTCTGATCAGGTTATGAATAGTGACCCCAATTAGATTTTGTTTTGGAGCTTTTTCGTCTAATCGGGTTTTGGTTGGGGATATCCACTGATCAGATATTGATTCATCGACACACAAAATTCTTCTTTCCTCTAACTTAGCTGGTTTCCTTTTAACATCTAATTACTAGACCAACCGTGCCATTAGCCACGTCACCATTAAAAGCAGATATTGGAGGAATACGAATTTCCAACTCATCGACAATTACGTCGTATGTCATACAGATATATATATATATATATATATATATATATATATATATATATATATATATATATCGGACATCGTCCAACTACGATCGAACTGTGAAAGCGGACTGCGAACCTCTTCACAATCGACGACGAGCCTTTAGGAGACGTACTCGACTGAAGTATAGTGTCGTGGTGTGTTTTCGTCAGGGTCAATTCAATTTTGATTCAGTGTCGTGTCTGCCGTTCAAGATTGTTTGCGCGTCTAAACTCATCAAGTGGACCCTCGATTCCGTCTTCCTTCGACTTTTCGTGCGACAACATCGATAGACCTTCGTTACTTAGGACTGGTTCTCGTGTTCTTCGATTCAATACAATGGAAATGGCACGATCGAGTAGCATGACCGTTTATCGAATGTAAGTAGGGCGGCGTGCCAATTGACTTCCGGGGACAGTTGAATGCAGTTAGATTTGCAAATAGCTTTATTGACGGCCAATGGAAACGTCATCCATTCACTGTTACTTCGGTAATCACTATCGAGTTTGTTTGGGTTTGTTTGGGTTGACGGGGTGTGGTTTGCTGTCGGCTTTGCCCAGGATCTCGGAAACGACTCATGGAGACACAAAGGGATCGTCTATAACTGCGATACTAATTATTTCAAACCTAAACTATTGCCCATTACTTTCGCAATGACCATACCTTCAAGGTTTTATGTCAAATCAAGCAATATGGCCTGCAGTAGCAGATTACTGAAGAACCAATAGGGTCCATTGCATTTCTATGATTTATTGGCAAAGAACTGGATAAGTGGATGGAAATAATAAATAATGTACTTGTGTGCACATTATTATTTTCGCAACCCTGATTCGAATCGCCATTCCCGTAATCGGATCACCCCTACTGTTCATTGGTACCCTGAGGGGATCGAAAAATTCTACGACTTCCGAGTTTGCACGGCTACTGGGGTTTTTTCTCGCGCTTGAATTAGTCGATAATGCGAACGCGTACGAAGCGAAAGAAAACGTCCGGCATTTAACGTCTCGAGCGGCCTGATGGAGAAACTGACCAGGGTCAAAAGTCGCCGTGCCGGGGGAAGGGGAAGAGAGGGATTTGGAACGGAGACAGTGTTGGGGAGCCAGGCAGTATTCGTGAGCATCGAGATCGCTGTGTGACGCCCACCCATTGTCTGGGACATACGGGGGCTAGATGCCGTCTGTACAATGTGAATGTGCTTCAATGCTATATTGATTCAGGAAGAGATTGACTTTTCATCTCCCGGAGTAATCTCGAAGAAAGGATATTGTTTGAGCTGCTGGATGCTGCTGCTGTTGCTGCAATGGGATAAAGTGGAATGGGAGCCCTAATTGGTTGGGAGCATTTCTGCTGGAGTACACTCCAAGCTCTTCTACGACTCGTTCGGAGCTATTCATCGCTGCACTCGGTTTAACCTCATCTCTACCCTGACAAGGTAGGTGAGGTGTTGTTGGGGCCTTTAATGCGCTAGAAGTGTTCTTTCGCAGACTCCTAGCAATATTGAAGACAGTGGTGAATGAAAGGTGTTCGGACATGGTCATCTTCAAACTTGTTCCAACCACCTGGTACCCCAGCTGAACAATGGGGCGCTTACGTCTTCAGCAATTTTGAATATACGCATGGGTACTGTTTCGAGTGTCCTGACTCATTGGCATGTACCACAAAACATTCCTAAGACTTCTGGGACTCAGGCATGGGACCTGCTCGAACTGCTAGACCCAATGCCGAAGCAAGTTCTCGGGACGTTAGGCACGGATTTTTATTTAACAGTTACTCTAGCTTATAGTCCTCCAACTTGTGTGGTTGTCCTAACCGTCGAGCTTCTTCGAGGTTAAAATTTCCAGTGTGCAGCATGCGGATCCACTTCCCGCCAGTCCTTCTGATGCCGTGGTGTAGAAACTTGAGTTGAAATATATGCTTCAGAAAATCAGAAGAATATAGAGCCGTCGATTCCGGTATCGGTTTTCCACAGTTTCCCCGTACCCTCGGCAAATGCGGTATAGTGTAGCTGAAGAAGGCTGTGGACGCAACCGATGTTAGATTAAATTAGCGAAGTACAGGTAGGGAGTGATTGGAAAGGGTTCAATAGGGAAGGGTTATACGTAAAAACCCGCAAGGGTATATACGTTGGAACTCAGGAACTAATTGAGACCTCAACATTAGGATTACTAGAGACGAGAGTCAATTTGTACACCCAACCTACAATGTGTCCATTTGTTTGACTCTTCTATGTATAGATTGAACAAAAAGAAAAAACATTCTGCGTAAGATTTCGCACACCTTTATCCTATAAAGACCCACTCAACGGGATGCGCAAATTTTTCTTTCCCTCATCACTCTCCGCAAGCCGGAAAAAAACATGCATAAAATGTCCAAACGAATTTCCTGTAAATTTATCTTCATTGACATACAGATGGTTAGGCGGACACGACGAAATTACCAGGGTTTCTTATAGCAACTAGGCCGACAAAAAAACAAATTCGTCTCTCGAGCTCTCATTAATGGGCCGAGCTTCCGTGGCTCCGGAGCTGAACGATATGTGGAGCACAAAAGATGCTGACGAGTACAGCTCGATAAAAATTCGTCAGTCCTGCGAGCCCCTCTCCGCCCTTAGAACTATGTTGAGTTGTTTTTTCTTTCTTTTCGTTGGTAGCAAAGGCGGTAAACTTGTTAACCTTAAGGGGGCCGCACAGGGGCCTCCCAACGTGAGGCCCGATCTATTCGGTAGCTTAGAGGCTATATATACAACGAGAGTCTCTCGCGTCATGTACAAAGATAAAGCTAAAGTTTTTCGAGTGAAAGCATAAGATTCGTATATATATATATGTGCGTGTGTACGGCTATATAGTGAGTGAGTATGGAGCCCAGACAGCAGGGCTCGCGGTGGCCACCTGGGAATCGGACTCGATCGAATAATGTGGAACAATCGTATCGCACAGTCACGATTGCCTCTCGGAAACTCATCCTTCCTCGTCTTATTGTATCGTCGATGTATGCCTCCACGACGATGCCCAAGATGAATCAAAATTCGTATATACGGGCGGCTCTTAGAGGGGAAAACAAAAAAGATAGAACATCTCTCAAACTCACGTCCATTGTGTATGGACGCGGCACAATTAATGTACGTGTGCAGACTCGTATGTGAGATTCCAGAGAGTGCATTCTTTCAAGTTTTTCCGACATGCGCTCAAAGCAGCTACTGTTACTACTGTTTTTCAAGGGGGTGTATGGTCCAGAGGCTTGCCAAAAATCGGTGAACATATTGAGTTTTCTTTTTGGTAACCGATTGTACGAAAAGTAGCTAGGCTACTTACTTTTTTGAGAATTAAAGATTAACTTTTATTTGTTGTATTCTTTTTTGGTATTTGCTACATTTTCGTCCTTCTACCTTCCGAACACACTCCTTAAAACCACTCGAGACCGTGTATCTCATACACTTTTCTCGCAAAGAATTTCCGACAAGAAAGACTTAAAAAAAAACGCAAACCCAAAAACGAAGTCGTTTGCCTCGATGATATTTTTATCATCATTGAGCAGGGATGAAAAATTGTTCCGTGGTCCGAGTACCCGCAGGTTTTCATTCGCACGAGTCAATAAGATACAACGATAGGTTAAAAATAATTAAACGAGTTTCACATTGATGTAAGATATCACGACGAGAAAACTGTACAATTGTACGGTCGGGGAAGTTTGCCGAGATGCAAGTCGGCGAAAGCTTAATAACGACTCCTAACCGGTTATTAGGGCATTCTTGCGTGAGTGTCTAATTAATTAACAGCCCTAATCGAAGCACAGGTGGTCACACGGGTGATGTGACTCTCGAGGCGTAAACGGGTTTCTTGCTCTCGCCGGTCGCATGAAGCGTAGCAATTATGTGCTGCGGTCTTAATTGGTCTCACGTGGCGATAAAATACTACGATAAGCGAAGCTTGCTCTCGCGACCCGCCCGGAAAACGTATTACGTACACAGGGTGTCCGTTTTTTAAGGAATCGACAAATATCCTGGGTCCGGACCTACCGATCGAAAGAAAATGTCAATAAACCGTTGAAGAGTTTGAACGGAATCTACCGATGGTCTTTTTGCGACACATAATTGTAGACGAATTGGAGATAAGTCTCTCGAAAAAAGAAAATAGCTAAAGTTGGATTGCGTCACAACTCCGGCAATTGTGAAGCTACGAACGAATTTCATTTTCTTTGAACTTGTCTCAGAACCAATTACAAGTGCGTGTCATAAAAAATGCAGCGTGACGTCTAAAAAACTTCAGATGTTTTTCGTTCGACCGTCAACGGAATAGTTGAGACTATGTTCATGGTATTGACCAATAAATATCCTGCAACTTCTGTTCAGAAATGTTTTCGTTCAGTCATGCTGTTCTTGAGATATTCCAACATTCCGTTAAAAATGGGACACCCTGTATACATTCGTATATATATATATATGTATATATGCATAGGGGACGCAGTTCACTTGTCTGCCGGCACGTACACACGGGGCGCAAGAGCGTCAACCCCCGCACAAATTGGCCGGTGTGCACGATATGTATGTGCGCGTGTGTGTGTCACTAACTCGAATAACAACTCGAGCCTCGCCATTCAAACCGAGCCGCCAAGTGCCACAAAAGGCCCAGGAACAAGGATTACCCGCTTTGGAGTTATACCGTATCATCCTTCCGTAAATCGGCCAGACCGGGGATCTTTCCGGTGTGCTTTGCAGACCGAGACTTTGTGGTGCGGTAGTCCACACTCATGTGCAAAGTTGTACTGGCAAAAAAGGCCCAGTGGTTACGCGACTTTAAAGTGCGATGTTGATTTCGCTCGAACTATTTTGATTTCGAGCGTACTAGTCCGCGCGGTGGCGCTGAACGTCATTGGCGTAGCTAGAATTTTTTTCTGAGGTCATGCCCTGAGAAAAAAGTGGTTCTGGCCACAATCATCTTTTTTCATGTAGAAATTACGTAATAGTGTTTAGTCACGTATATTTTAATCCAGTTACCAGTCTTCAAACTTTATTTTCAGTAGGTACTCAATTGAATAAATCGTAGTTTTCTATTTTGGTAAATATTCAGAAGTGGGGCTCCTGCTAGAAGCAGGCTAATTTTTGTTGGGGTTTGTTTTGGGTTGTTTGAGGTTGTTTAGGGTTGTTCGGGGTTGTTTGAGGTTGTTTAAGGTTGTTTGGGGTGGTTTGGGTTTGTTTGAACGCTTGAAGAAAATTGGCCTGATTCTAATAGGAGCCCCACTTCCGAATATTTACCTCTATTTTATATACATATACACCACTGGCGAAAAGCTTCTGGAGAAAAATTCTAAAAAGTTCCGGAACGATTTTTTATGCCATTTCGCCGATAGTTGACATAAATGAATTTCATAAACGGCATTTTGGAGGGGAGGAATTCACTTTCAATCCGTTTTTTTTTTAAATTTATTTTGCTATTTTTTTTACGACCAGTACCCTTTTTCGGAAACTACCATTTTTCACCTTTTATTGGTTCCTTTTCTGGTGGACCCCGTTCACAGTCAACATTTTTAATGCATTTCTTTGACCGGAATAATGAAGGGAGAAGATCAAGCTTTAACTTTGTTGTTTTTTTACAGCGCCGTACGATTTTTTTTTTAAGATACTATTTTTAAAATACCGTGTAACGCGAAGGCAACAAGGATTCAAGAAGAACCTCGAGACAGTAAAAAGTTGAATCGGTTTTCATTGAGATCGCAAGAATTTTTTCAGATTGTTCTTTCGAAAAATAAATGTCACCTATTTTCGGTAAAAAATCAAATGATTTAATTACCGTAACTCGAGAATTAAGGGGTTTGTGGTAACATTTCAAGAGAGAACAAAATTGTATTTTCCTATTTTCAACGCAATAGAATCGGTTGAAATCAAACGATTGACGTGACTAGAAAACTCTAAAGTTTTAACGGGGAAGAAATGTCGACAAAAATCTGAAACAATTCTATTGCGTTGAAAATAGAAAAATACAATTTTTTCCTCTTTTGAAATTTCACCACAAACCCCTTAGTCCTTGAGTTACGGTAATTAAATCATCCGATTTTTTACCGAAAATAGGTGAAAAAAAAATTCGAAAAAAATCTGAAAAAATTCTCGTGAACTCAACGAAAACCGCTTCAACTACTTACTATATTGAGGTTTTCCTTGAATCCTTGTCGTTTTCGCGTTACGCGTTATTTTTCGAATTATCTCTTTTTTTAAATTAAAATATTGAAAGCGACGATGTCTTTCGGCGCTCACGTTGGAGATAGAGACGTGGTTACCGACGTCTCGGCTCAAGTAGCGATCACCCGAGCTGTTTATTCGAAGGCGATAACTGCTTAGCGAGCGGTACAAAGGGCTCTTGGGCTCCACGGCTCGCAAAGGGATCGACGTTTCGACCATCGAGGCGACGATCACTTCGCGAGAGACTTCCAAACCCGACACATCTTCTGATTTCTATTCATATTAGTGCATACGAAACTGTACGATTCCAAAATGCACAACTTTACCACTATGACATAATTAAAATGTCTATCATTGTAATCAGCAATTAAACAACGTTCTGCTTGTATCTTTACCGTAACTCTGCTAAATTGACGTTGAGAAGATGTGCTCAGCTTAACAGCCTATACTGACAGCAAAGTCAGCTGCTGCTCACAATTTTACGGACGGTTAAGAGCAGGGCTTTCGGATTTCGGTACTCTAGTTTTCACGCCGAGGTAGTATGATCATCGGCAATTGGCACGGCCGGATGAGCCTCGGTCGTTAGTGAACGGTCCAGCCCCGAGAGCCCAGTTGACCCAAGACGGTGGGTCAGACCCTTTAGTTATCGCATCCGGGATTACGGGTGTGTATATTCATAGGGGAATATAATAACCAGGAGGAAGAAGCTGTACAACAAATTCCACATTTCGCAACCGCGATCACGAACAATCAGCTTTCCCAACGATTCCGGTTGGCGCACTTGGCGAATGGTGCCAACACAATTGGACCCGTTTCTGTACGACGCAAAGCCCGTTGTCTGTCGGACAATGAGCAGGAATATAATATAAGGAATGAGAGAGATGAGAGAGCGAAAGAGAGAGACGTGAGGAAGAGAGCCATAGCTGAGCAGAGTGTGCATCAAAGCACAATGCAGTGATAAGTCGGATTGTGCGTTGATGAACAGTATGCACCAATGAGGCCACTGTATATACTCTATGCTCCTTCGTCATCGTCGTTGTATGCGGACCATCCAGCAATTTTCCCTCTTTACATAGCGAAGCTTTGGTTTTGACGTACGAACGGGAACACATATGTCCTTACACGTAAATAAAAGAAGACAAAGAGCTTCTGTCTTTGCGTCTCTACACCCTTCTGTCTCTTTCGCCATCCGTATGCCATTCCACACCCTCAAGAAATGTATTGACGAAGGTTTTCCTAGCTAGCCTTGTTCCCGAAATCGCGATCTACCATTGTTCTTCTGAATCTGATTAGTTTTAGGGTGACCTAGTAGGAATGAGCTGTGCACGAGAAAAAAAGCTTTCTGCGATGACAATGGGTACCCGAATAAATCGATAATGAATAATTTATCAGTTGCGAGACGTCGTTTCAAAAATTTGCTATCGTTGCCTGTAAAATGTCAATGCTTTCGAAAACCAATCATAATCCGCAGCTCAATATGATGGTTTGAGATGATGATTTAGGCGAGGAGGTAAGCGGTGAAAGATTTTTGAAATAATAGTGATAGTTTAGTCTCGGCAATTCCATTTAATAAAAAGTTACGTACACAGATATAGATCACACGACATCAATTCCTATTTTGAGACGCCCCAATAAGTGACAGCGACTGATTGAGTAAAGGTATCCATGACCCTCGATACCACTACTCGAGGATGCCGACAAAATGCCACTTGACCAAACGCCGGCACCAAAGAAAACCAGCCCTTAATCCTTATTTCGCCACGTCACGTGACACTCGCCGAGCAGGTATTCGTCATCGCCGAACTCCGTACTTGATCGATACGGAGGCTGCAAACCTCTTCCACGACTCGCCATCACCAACAAGCATCTTCCGTCGAAGCCATTCCGGTGTTAATTCGCAGCTTGCGTCGGTGCGGGACAGGATATCAGCCCGTCCAGGATTCGAAGCCTCGAGTGTTAATGACGTTTATTGGAAATTCAGCGTTAGACTCGGCACTCACGGTGCTCGGGGCAAAGTAAGTAGCTGCGTAGGGTGGGTAAGGGACGATGGAATGAGAGCGAGAGAAGGAAAGACGAAAAGAGAGAGGGATAGTAAGGCGCGGGAGGGTGGGTGGCAGCAATCGATATCTCTATGGCAGTGGTGATGCCGTGTGTATACAAAGGGTGCGCGGAGAAGGACAGGACAAGCGGGTAGAAGGGTGGAGGGAGTTGCGCGACAAAGAAGGCATCGGGGTGTGGGTTCGCCTGATTAATGAACGCGACGAGAGCAACCCTTGGAGCCGGGCCACCCCCTGACAAACGTCACAGCTCTATATCGGCAATCCTTCAGTCGTCGAGCATAGTCTATGCGATGCAATCGGCATTAGATGGAGAGAGACGCTGATCTGCCAATTACTGATTCGTCGCGGCTCCTTGAGCCGTCGATTATCGGATCCCCTCCCTCCCCTGTCCCGTACCACCCTTCTGCACCCGCAGCATCCTCGATCGGTGGCTGCTCGTACACATCGACGAGGTGATGTAATTTTTATCCAATCGTACATCGTCGCTTCCATTTTACCCGACCAATTGCTGTAACCACGCGTGTGTACGGCTGCACCCCATTAGTGTACATATAGGCAATGTTGCTGGTACATGCAACCGGTACTTTATCGTTTTGGTTGCGAGCGAACCGTATTGCTCGAGTCAAGGGCTTCCTGGGTTCAGCAGTCCAGCTAATAAGCGGAAAACCTTAGCACATCGGACTGGTTGCGATGCCTTCAAGAAGAAAAAATGAAACAGGGGACTAATTCACTACGTGATAAATTCAGCATGAGGTTCATTGCACTTGGCTCTAAAGACCCTTAGCTGTGCCTTATTTCGCACATTAGTTGGACCACTTCAGACCACTTGCACTTGTGATAATCGATGACAAGTTTTTAACCGAATGCGTTATCTTTTTATACTGTTGGTACATAGAAGGTTTGGGATTATTTACTGCTGATCATTGCCCGTGAAATACGATGCCGTCAAAGCAAGCCACAAACTGGCTGGCTGAGCTTCGCATGATGGATCGATAGGTTGGGTCTGATGGCTCTAGAAGCGAGGGGCGGCTGGAATATTTTTTGCAAGAATGGTGACAATTTTGTGTTGGAGGGTGTATTCAATAGACACTAATTCAGAGAGGAAAGTAGAATAAATGAAACTAATCAGAGATAAGATGACAAGAAAGACAATGGAGGCAGCAACATTTTTACACCAATCTCCATTGTTTACTCGATACAGGTCCCAATAACCCATTACGTCTGGATAAGGATACCAATGATAAGAAAATTATCGAGGTCCACTATGGATGACGGCACATGCATTCATCGCATGAGATTAATCGACTATTACAGAAAAAAGGCTACCGATTCGATTGATCGACTAGCATGTCGCCCATCCCTGCGTTACCCACGTCGGATAGTTCAAACGCGTAATATTCATATTTATACCGTGAAATCACCCGGAGATATACAGTTGAGTCGGGCCTCAGAGGTGATTCGTTTCGCTGGAAGCGTGATGTAAAAAAGAAAAGGGTTTCTTATACGAGCACCAGCTCCACAAACTTCTCGCACAGTTTCCCTCGTTTTTTTCCTCTTTTCTCTTCCCCCGTCATTCGTCGATACACTATTCAATACGTCGTGACAATAAGCCGTGGCATACGACTCAAGGCCGAAACTTCCAGGTGTAATACAATGACAGACGGAATCAATCGATTGAACCCAGAATTTCACAGGGCGTTATATATCCACATATATATACACATATATACGAAGATCGAAATAGAACACAATTGTTCTGCCGGAAGAAAAAGAGCAGGTAGTATATTTTATTCGCGCTTTGGACCGATCAGACTCTCCGACAGGATTCATTGTAATTTAGCGAATGGGACTCTTTTTTGCCAAACGATCGTGGTGATCCGTGCTCCCCTTTTGCCCCTTTCTTCCTTCCTTTCCTTTTTTTCTTATGCTTTATGTATGTCGCCCTCTTGGTCTCGAGCTGTATCGTGCCAGTACTGGGTGACGCGTTTGTACGTTCATTAACCAAGTCGAGGGGTCGAGAACCGGATTGAAGGAATTATTCGTGCAAGGGGCGCTCTCACCCTGCGTCATTTTATATAGCTGGCGCGAGTACCGAGGGCAATGAAATAAAGTTTTACCTGCGGGAATCGTCACACGCCGCTGCTCCAGGGGCCAAACGATGTCCCATTGAGGATAAAAATTGGCCGGGTATTAGTTTCTGATCCTTTGGCAGCTAACGTGTGGGGCTTCTTTGTAGAAATCCTATATATATATATATATATATATATATATATATATATATATATATATATATATATATATATATATATATGCATGTGTGTGTGTGTGTGCGAGGGCTCGCCAGTAACTGTGCTGACATTTACACCCCATACCTGTATCTACCACGTAGACGAGCGATCAATGAGGTATTACGGAAACTCACGTCATGTGCCTGTCGTACAAGCATAGGTGATAAGGCGAATTGCAATATGGTCCAAAAGCCTGCCTAATGAGTTGCACAAAAACAGAACGTTGGACCGGTCAAATGAAAAATAAAGGACCTCTGGTTCTTTGGATTGCTTAAGAATCTTCAAGTGGCAGTGGTGCTTGTAGTCCTTGCTTATCGCAGTCGGGACCAGCCATTGTTTGGGCTTCATTGAGCTTCATTGGGTTCTGATTTTGCCATTGAGGCAGATGCGACTAGTGGCATTGCGTGGAAGACTTTTTGGATAAGGAGTGCTACAAAACCTTTCTGCGTCAAGTGGAAATTCTCGAAAAGTCATGTTGTGCCTCAAGCCCAATAGTCGTTTGAGGCCTATTGGTTTCTGATGTTGATTTTTTGGTCCAGCTAATGACTGCCGTATGTAGCTGAAAGAGTTTTAGATAAGGGGTATCATAGTATCTTTCAGCGAAAGGTCGAAATTCTGGTACTCACGTTGTACCTCATGCTCGACAGTTGGTTAGGCTGTATTGGTTTCTGAATTTTCTATATCGGTTTAGCTGACGAGTGCCGCACGTAGCTGGAAGAGATCTTGAATAACGGGTACCATGGTACCTTCTTTGCGATAAGTAAATATTGTGGCAAAGTGATATCATAAATCACGTCCAACTCTTGTTTGGGTCCTATTAGTTTCTGAAGTTGTTATTTATTCGATAAGGAAGTACCATGGTATCGACCTGCGACGAGTAAGAATTCTGGCAAACTCTTGTTGTGACTCATGCCCAACAATCGTTTAAGTTCCATTGCAGGATTGATACGCATATGGAAACCAGGGGAAACCGGGAAAACTCAGGGAATTTCGTTCCTCCCGGAATAAGCAGGGAAAGTCAGGGCATTTTGGACATTTTCAGAAATTTTCTCACAATTTACTTTCTGAAAGAGATACGAAAAATGAAACCGACTTGACAAAAAAAAACTGAACAGTATAAACATCAATATTTTTGTATATCTTTAATATTTATATTATTCCTCATTATACACAAAAGAAAGTTATGTCAGTGCCCAACATTGAGGATTTAAAAAACTGTAAACTAATTTACTGTAAAGCTACATTTGTAAATTAAAGTAAATTAAAAGTAAAGCTACAAAAATACATTTGCATTCGATCTGTCTATACACAACCACATCATTATAGATAAGAATGTATATTTATTGTTTTGTTTATTTTGACCGGCGTACAAATTTTTGTTTATAATGAAGAACAGGTTCTGTATTTGCTTTCAATGTCTTTTTTTTACTTTATAATGTTTAAATTATGTTTCGAATTTCAGTTTAAAAAAAACAAATGTCAATTTTATCCGATTTCCATATATTTGGTTTTAAAAAAATTATCAACACCAGTTCAACACAATTCTTCAATAACTTTGTTTCTTCAAGTCGGTTAAAAATGTTGTTTTTTTTCACAAAAATCAGTCATTGCTATTTTTATATATATAATTTTCCCGTATAGTTTGTAACGTTTACAAAGACTAAGATCTCTCTAACACAAAAAATATATGTTTGATGAAAAGAAAGTGTTCTTTATTTGACCCTGATCTGGCTAGTCTGCAAAACCTGGAATTTTTGCAAAACCTGTATGGAAAAGTTGGAAAAGTCAAGGAATTTCTGAGTAAATAATGCGTAACAACCCTGCATTGGTTTCTGATGTTGCCATTTCGGTCTGTTAGACGATAACTGCCGCGTGTAGCAAGAAGAGTTCATGGATCACAGGTACGGTGGTACGTTTCTGCGCCGCGTTAAGCTGTTTTAGAGTGACTGATGAAGCGAAGTTCCGGCTGGAGTTTCAGCTGCGTCTTAGGGTCTCCGAAGCAACCACGCGTGCTCGGTGGATGAGAAGGTCCAGGATTCCGTGAGAGAAGGAACCAGTCACGACGGCTCTTTACACGCAAGGTTTCTCTTCGTTCGATCCCGTGAGTTCTTTACCGTACGGTTACTATCGCGCGTTTTTCCGCATAGATTGCGAGTGTGGTGTACTCGATGGCTTATTGCGATAGGTGGTCGTCGATCCTCATCCAATAAGGGTTGTGTACAAATTAATAGCGTTGCCCTTGAGCCGAAGAACCTGAAGCTGCACCGTCCACGGAGAGCCTGAAGTATGCCGGCGCAACCCCATGCCGAAATAAATTCGAACGATCGTGTAGGGGCAATGCAGAGCCATTATAGCGCCCTCCCCTGATCCCCGCGACTCCTCCCTCAGGAAATAAAGATTTCAAGTCATCCTCGATGGTGTACGGTGCGCGATACGAGAACGCGAACAAAAGGGATGAATACTCGCGTGGCTACCTTGTGACATTTGTTACGCGCCGCGAACTATGGAGTGATACAAGCCGGGATGAATCGAGCAAACAAACGATCGGTTCGTTGGCGAGAGCGCCATTATTATGGTTGGCGAAACGATCGGGGAAGAAAACTCTAGACCTATGCAGCCAGGCAAATCCGAATTTTTATCGAGAGAATCCGCAGACTCCCTCTCTCTCTCTCTCCCTCTCTCTCGCTCTCTCTTTCTCGATTCTCTCTCTCGCACTGGGTCCGCTCGTAAGCGGGGAAGCAACCGATTCGCTTCAGCCTCGCGCAGTTTCCGAACAATGTCCTTTAATTCCTCCGCCTACGTGTCGTTGCAAAATCTCATAAATCGCCAAAAATTCCCATCGTGCGAAGCCTCCATATGTGAGAGTATCCGGTGGTGTGCTGGGAGATGGCAGCAAACTCTCGATATTGGTCTCTCTCTCTCTCTCTCTCTCTCTCTCTCTCTCTCTCTCTCTCTCTCTCTCTCTCTCTCTCTCACACACACACACTTCAAGCGAGCGTGCCTGGCCGGCCGAGGGTGTAAATTACCAGCTTATTCTCGCGGACAGTCTACCGGATAAATAAAAATATTTATACCGCGACAGCGTGCATGCGAACACTAAATTAAACTCGTTTTGCTTCACGCCGGAGGTTATACGACAAGAGGGGCACTCTCACTCTCTCTCTTTCTCTCTTGCCGACTTTTCGTATTCCTGACAGCGATATACTGCACACATGACTTCAACGCAACTTATAGACCGGTGTGTGCTAGGTCATTCCACATTATTTAACATCCCGGGATGCATTTCTTCGCACACGGAACATTCTACCGGTCTCTTCACAATCGAGAAGCACAAAAGATCGTCGTCGGCGGCAACAAAATTTAATATTATTTTTACATCATTTAGCGTATTACTCATGCAAATAAGTCGGGTGAATGTTGAACTCTTTTTAAATAAACACATTTTTTAAGCAATTGAATCCAAAGTGAATTATTACTCAAAATTGTTAACTCTAAAATGAGAAACTGTGTGAAACCATTTAATGTTAAATTAATCATTTTTTCATGTCAATGAATGTAATGTTTAACTGAATATGAAGGAATAAGAAAATTGGACAAAAAACAAGACACTTTTAATTGCGAAATGATTTTTTCGAGAATATCACCCCCCCCCCCCCCCCCCCTCGTCTAACGATCATGTTTGTGGCCGTGCAGGATAATCCTATGACAGATAATTGACCCCAAGATCACCATCATTGCGGGTGTGCAATTTGATACTGGGTTTACCGTGGAAGATTACTTTTCGAGCGTGAGGCAAGTTGAGGGCCAATCGAAATCGTGCACGAACGCCACAGGTAGGTACTTCTTCATTTAGCGTCGTAATCGACGTGCCGCGGTTAGAAGTGAGACACGTTTCCGCACAAAAGATTTTCCAAATGGTGCGCGCAATAGAGTGGACAATGCTACACGACGGTGCCCCGCACCGATGCTCACCTTGCCGATTTCATCCGCAAGTGACAAACATCCACTATTGCGATTACCCGATGACAATACAATACCGCGGTTTTCTTTTTAACTACATTCCGTACGAACTTTCCTAGTCAAATGTGATCTTTGATGAGAATGACGGTGCTACGCGATTTAGTGGAAGTGTTAAAAAAATCGAATAAATTCAAGAAGTCGTTAACGTATATTTTAAAGAAATTATTGTTGAATAAATAACCGGTAAACATGGGTCTTCGAATGCAAGGGGGCCATAGATTTTTCAAAATTTCTATGAATTTATTTAGGGCTCTCTTTCTCTCTCACTCGCTCTCGTTCATCGTAACATTACAGAAACAGCATACTAATGGTACAATAACGGTCCAGGGATATCACAATGAACGGACTAGTACAGCCTAGCAATAAAAAATAACAGTGCATTGACAGCAGAGTAATTAAATAACAAAAGTACAGTAACAGTACGATAATAGTACACTAACTATACGGTAATAGTATAGTAACGGCACAGTAATAGTACGGTAATAGTACAGTAATAGAATAGTAATGGTACATTCATAGTACAGTAGGGGTACAGTAATAATATAGCAACAGTACAGTACAGTACGGTAACGGTTTATCGACGTTACAGTAACAGTATAGTTATGGTACAGTAAAGGTAAAGTAACAGTACAATAATAGTACAGTTACACTGAGAGAAATGTGCATGGTATTTACAACGAACACGCATGGTAAAAGAGAGTATAGTCGAATTCCTTATAGTTTATTGTCAGCGCAGTCATAATATGGTTAACACAACTATAAGCAGAAAGTATAGGTAAACATGCGACTTTGGTGGCGTGTTTGACTATCTATCGTTTATTGGCACCGTAATCATAATATCGTTAACGCAACTATAAGCGAAAAATATATCTAAACATGCAACTTTGGTAGCATGCTCAACTATCTGTTGTCCCCGAAAAAACTACTAACTATTGTAAAAATATCAACTGAATTAACTATATCGATATTGTAAAGTCTTTCACAGTAGTTACTAGTTATTTCAGGGATACTAGATAAAAAAACACACTGCCAGAGGGCATGATTAGATAAACGCTTATAGTTGTGTTATGATTGTGGTAGCAATAAGCTATATGAATTTTACTGTACCCACTTTTACCATAGGTGTTTTTTTTTATATTATAAATACTATGGACATTTTTCTCAGTGCAAGGTTGTACTATTTATATGGTTGGCATTAACACTTGTTGAGTATAAACTGTTACAAGATCTTACGAAAAGTGACTATACGAACAACATTATGGTAATCATATAGTGAAGACGCAATGAAAACCAACTATATTATATAGCATTGACAAACAACGTATGCTTGAAAAATTGTTGGTTGCGGTTAACATATGATCATAGTTAACACCACTGCTAAGATATCATAAGCAGTACTATATTTTCGGCAGTAACCATGAGTATAAAATATTATTGTCCCCTCAGGGTAATATGAAATATGGTTGAAATATGGTTGAGGTTACTATACATTTCTCTCTGTGTACATAGTACAGTAGAGTAATAGTACAGTAATTGTAACAACACAGTAATAGTACGATCCAGTAACACTACCGTCGCGCTGCAGTGGCGGTGCAGTAACGGTTATGTAAGGGTACAGTACAGTAATAGCAGAGTAACATAACGGTAACAGTACATAATGGTACTATAACGGAACGGTAACGGTAACGGTTGCAATTTCTTTGCAAGATTGTTGATGACCCCGTACCCTCGTCACGAAAACATTGCGAAAAGTTTGGGTGAGTTCGACGCTGCTCACATTCAAGCCATCGAAAATCGTGCTGCTCAGACGAACACATAGCGTAACATGTGAAATTCCATATAAATAACCCAAACCAATTTAAACGGCACTGCCGTAAAGTGTGCTTACTAATAATGAAGAACTAGGAGAACACTTCTCCGTGTATCGTTTCATATTCACTCTCTATGTACCCTTCTCTTATCGGAGTTGAATGAAACGCGAACTACGCATATCTATTTACCACAGAAAAATACATATATGTGTAGACCATACATATCTCGTTCCTTGGCACTCGAATCGGTCTGCTATCGAGTGCTTATCAAGTTCCAAGGTTCTTTCGCATTTCTGGCTCCATACACCCCGATGCTTTTCGCTTATCCCTCGGCTTGATCTTCCCCATTGAAGTTATTCGGAACCGTCTTGAGGGCATATATACGTATTATTGTTGGAAAAAGAAAACCACACGAGCGAATCGATGAAGTGCAAGTCCCGTACATTCTTTCACCACATGGCGAAACTCGACGGCAGCACAGTAAATGCGTACGACGAAATACTTTGCATTCACTTTTATTCCCTTTCAGTCCCGAAGCGATCAATGCCTCACTGATTCTCTCTCTCTCTCTCTCTCTCTCTCTCTCTCTCTCTCTCTCTCTCTCTCTCTCTCTCTCTCTCCCCTCTCTTTCTGTCGACTTGAGTCGACTCTCAAAAACTTAGATACCCTCATATATGCTCATGCATGACCACACGCGTCGAATATTTACCCTCAACGTTTGTGCATCGTCGTCGTAGCGTGAGACGCCTCAACCCGTAACGCGGGATCCTGTATTGGCTGCGTCTCGTCACAAAACGAGAACCAACCGATTACCATTCGATGATAATTTTCCTTCTGGCCTTTTATCGCGTTCTCACGAACAAAATACGTCGCGCAACTCTAGCTGAACAACGTCCCATGAAAAAATTGCCGACACGAACAATACGGCCGATGTCCGGCCCAGTATTGGCTAACCGATTGTTGGCAACCAATGTTGGCCCGACATTGAAACAACGGTTCTGCCATTTTTCAGTCGACCCTCTTTTCGGAGCCCGGCATCCGACATCGAGCCGATGTGGGGACAGTACCGGTTAACGACCTAGGGCCGACTGTTGGCGTAGACGGATGTGCCGACCGTGGGCCAATACTGTCTGCCGTTAATTGTCCTGCGTTCATTTCTAATCCCGGCAACCGGTACTATACCAATGTCGGGCCAGTATCGGCTGCCCTGGAGAGCCGACTGTTGGGGTGGACTACTGGAGCCGACCATGGGCCAATACTGTTCGTCAATAACTGTCCTACGTTCATGCGTAATCTCGGCATACCGCAATATGCCAATGTCGGGACAGTATCGGCTAACGACGAAGAACCGACTGTTCGCGTGAATAGGTTGAACCAATCACGAGCCGGCATCACTCCACGTTACGTGTCTTATGAATTGCCCGCCAGTCGCTATTCAGTGTCGTATCGATGCAGACCGCGAACAAAGAGTAGCGTCCATCGTCGCTTTTTCGTGCAACAGTAATTTTTTCCCTTATGCTCCTACCGTATTCTCAATATGAATAAGCAAAAGAGATATGATAAACTGAAAAAAGTGCGAAAAAAATTATGTTGGAATAAACTGTTATTGAAGCACGAAAAATGTGTCATGAATCAAGAGTCATGTTTGACAGAGAAAAAAATCCTCGAAAATAATGTTAAAAATCGGAGTGTGAGAACACTCTTGAGTATGTGGAAGAAATTATTGAACACGGGGACGATAAAAATGATGAAAATGAACAACTAAAAAATTGTAACACGAGTGACCGATAATGCCCTGAGTTGTATCGGTCGATACTCGGGGCATTATCGTACCACTGTTGGTTATGGACTGGACCAGAGTTGGTACGATATTGGCTTGAACTTGGGCCAATGTTGGCACAGGCGTCGGGCCGCTCTTAATACCAACGATGGCATAGTCTTGGGCCGACCTTGGCACGAGCGACAGCACCAACGCTGGTACGATATTGGCTGTAACTTGGGCCAACCTTGGCACTACCATCGGGCCGGTGTTGAGTCCAACGTCGGTACGATATCGGTAGCCAGCCTTGGCCCGAGGATATCATTCCGACAACGGACCATTAATGGACCGACATTCATGCCAGAGAACGGCCAACCATACAGGAGAGTTGGCGCATTACTGGGCCAATGTCGGACCAGTTGTACATTTTTTCATGGGGTCAGAAGTATAATAGTCATACTGTAGTGGCTCTCGAATTACCCAAATGTGAATCCGCTAGTTATCCGTGAAAACTTAGATCCACATTATTGGTATTCTCGATGCTACCGGCAAAAGTACTTGCTGGTAATTTTCAGCTGCAAAGAGAAAACTGCCGTGCAGTCGGATGCAGCGCGGCAATGCTGTTAAATTCCGTCGATAATCTGACAACGCACGAAAAAAAAACTGGAAAATCCGCAGAAGGCGATGACATATCGTTGATGGAGCCTCAATGTTTTCAATTGTGTCCTATTCAATTCTGCCTTATGTCCAATTGGGCACTCATTTTTATCTCTTTTTTCACTATTATTTTGTTTGCGTATTTTTTTGTATTGTTTACTAACATATAATATTAACTATGTAACATCAAATTACCAGTACAGGTACAGTACGAAAACAGCAAAGTAAGAGTACAGTTCAGTTAACAATACAGTATAGTAACAGTACAGTCAAGTAGGGTAAGACCGGGGTAGTTGGCGTCAGTTTTTTCAAGGATCCGTAAAAATTAAAGTACAGACGTTTCTTGACTTATCTTCGTTTGTAATTAAACTTTGAACATTTAACTTTAAGATAATTTACGAAATTGAAACAACCTCCCATCAGATCAACCTTAAAATGACTATTTGTTTAAAATTACGATTGGCTATCTCTCCCGGAGTATTCGGGTGAGATGGCCATAGGAGTAGAGGTGAGATGGCCAGCATTATGCTCTCGGTTTTTTCTTCGGTTTTATGTTTTGATTCTTTTTTCTCTTTCTGCCTCATCTACAACACATATCATCGAAATCCGCATAATTTTTGTGTACTCCAAGTTGGCACACTATCCACTGAAGCCAGTATTCGATGAGGCGAGTTTCGTAATAATTTTCTCCGCAACATTTTGTGTCATTGTTCTTATATCGTCTTTTTAAGGTCTTGCTAGGTATTCCGTCGGTCCCAGCGGCTGCACGAACCAATAATTCATTATTTTTTACAGCACCACTAGTTGCTTGTAATTATTTTTTGTATCCAGTTCCTTCGTAGAGCAATTGCTTTTTTTTCTTGTACTTATTAGGCATCCAAAACAAATGTAGGACCAATGAATTACTTGAACACATTACAACTAATACTATGGCCATCATACATCGACTGTACGTGGCCATCTCTCCCAATCTCCCGGGAGAGATGGCCACATCTAAAATGTAAACAAATAATAACAGTACATGCAAAATCGTGATGTTAATACAAAGCACTGTTCGTGAACTATTCAAGAAATACAAAAGTAGCCATTAATTTTACAAAATAACATCACCACAACGTAAAACATGAAACCTTCAAACATTTTTAGCAGTAGCCAGAATAATTAAAGGCAGCCGTTTTTCCGGCACACCTAGAAGCCGGAAAAACGGTCATTTTCGTGAATTTTTTAAAGGAACACTATTTGAAATTACGGATTGGGGTCTTAATTATCTAAAAGTATATAGATTAAAAAATATGTTTAATTTCCTTTATATAAAAATATCAAAAATATACAAAGATGTTGTATGATCCTTGGAGCGTCGTGAAAAAATCGGTACCCAAATTTTCTCGAAAACCAATGAACCGATTGCCTTGAGGTTTTTTGTGGTTATTCTATACACCATTATCTAGTACTTGTCATACGATTTTTTTTCCGCTACTTAGTTTTTGTTTTATAGGCAAAATAATAACTAATTTTTGGCCCAAAAATCACTATTTATGTTCAAACGTCCGCCATTTTGTCATAAATCGATATTTTCACAATTGGCTATGACAAGTACTAGATAATGGTGTATAGAATAACCACGAAAAACCTCAAGGCAATCGGTTCATTGGTTTTCGAGAAATGTTGGGTACCGATGTTTTTACGACGCTCTAAGGATCATACAATATCCTTGTATATTTTTGATAATTGTAATAAAGAAAATTAAGGAAGCTTTCCAGTGTGACAGCCCGAAAAATCACTGTGTTTCGCGATTTTTTTTTTTAAAGAAAAAATAATCTAATCGGTCTGGTTTTTTTGTTGTATATTAATTGGGTATTGAAGAATACAAAACAATTTTTTAAAGATCGATTTATTAATTAATTAATATCTATAAAAATGATGAAACAATTGTTGCAGAAAATGCACTTGGATGTGGTGTCCACGTTGGGGGTCACAACTTTGATCTGAAACAAAAAACACAAAAAGATTATTGATCGGTATATAATTGGCTTTCGTGCTATGGAGGCTTTTTTTTTTTTTTGCAAAAATGGCGCCGGTTTGAACAAAAAGTATCGATTTTAGCATTTTTTTGGCAGTTTTTTTTACAAAAAAATAGGAAGATGTCAAAAAAAAAAAAAGCTTCCATAGCACGATAAACAATGACGTTAAGAATATTGTGTAAAAAATTCAACTCGATAGCTTTAAAACTCTGCCCTCCAAGTTGGACACCGTTTTGAAAAATGCTGTTTCGAGAAAAACGCGTTCAAAGTTTCGCTGTAGCTGTAGCGCTCCGTTGCCTTCTTCCAAGAAATGCTGTACAGTAACCGAAATAATCTGAATTTCGGCATGAAAATTTCAGGGAATATTCGGAAGAGTGTATACTATTCGATAAAGCAAAAAAAAAAAAATCGATTTTTTGAAAATTTCACACTGGAAAGCTCCCTTAAACCATTTTTTGAATGTATATACTTTTAGATAATTAAAACCCCAATCCGAAATTTCAAATAGTTTTCCTTGAAAAAATTCACAAAAATGACCGTTTTTCCGGCTCCTAGGTGTATATCTGCTCTTAAAAAGGATTTTACTTACTTAACATTTGTTTGCCACACTTTTGCTTGTACCCTTACACCTGCGTACGACGCGAAATGAATTAAGCAGTAACAGGTGAAATCTAGTGCGTGGCTCTACGAAATATTTCTATTGGCCATCTCTCCCTTATGGCCAACTCCCCCGAAATTACCCTAACAGTACACTGAGAGAAAAGTCCATGGTATTTACAACAAACGCCCATGGTAAAAGAGGGGATGGTCAAATTCGTTGTAGTTTATTGACACCACAATCATAATATGGTCTACACGACTATAAGCGAAAAGTATATCTATACATGCGATTTGGGTGGCGTGTTTGACTATCCATTATCCCCGAAATGAATAGGCACTATTGTAAAAGGTTTGACAATATAGATATGGTTAATTCAGTGCTACAACAAAGTCGGCATACACATAATAATGTTGTACGCTGTACATTAAGTTTTGTTCAGTCAAACTTCTATTCTTTTCAAGTTTGTACAATTTATATGGTTAATATTAACGTTTTTCGAGTATTATTTGTCAGAAGACCTTATGAAAAGTGACTATTCGAAAAAAATATAGAGTAAAGTTTACTTACAGCGAAGACGTAAATCATTTGCAGTTCGAGCAACCGCAGCTTAATAGCTTAAAGAACTACGCATGTCTCACGAACTGTTACAGTATGTTTGTACTAGTTTGTACAGTAGTAGTATGTTTGTTGCATTACAAAAATAAGATATCAGTTCAACAATTTTCTTGTAGTTAACCTCGGGTTCTTGTAGGACACACATGACTATGCATTTAACAGGTCGTGTCGTGTAATATGGGGGCATCCATAAATTGCGCAACGCAATTGAGGAGGGGGGGGGGGTTCAGCCTGGCGTTACGGTCTACGTTCGTGGGGGGGGGGGGGGGGGAGGGGAGATCGAGGTTTGCGTTACGTCACGATTTTAGAACTGTCCGAAATTGCAAAATATCTGCATGTTCAAGTTTTGTAATTTAAAACCCATCGTTCAGAATAAACGAAGTGTTTATTCTGAGAATAAACACTTGTTTATTCTCAGTGTTTATTCTGAGAATAAACACGTGTTTATATCCAAGTGTTTATTCTGAGAATAAACACTCTTATTATTTTGAGAAATATAATGACGACGAAAAACCGTCATATCGCCCGCGACTTGATACTTTAATGTAAGTATCAATATTCTAGCAAACAACATATATTTCTCAAAACCATGTTTTTGAAATCGACACGCAGCAGAACTCGAACAATTTTCGTCCAATCGACATGGAATTTTAACTGTAGCTTCTTAGATTGCATTAACAGTAGGGGTGTGCGGGTACCCGATTGACTCGGGTACCCGATGTTCGGGTCGGGTCGGGTACCCGACGGGCTTCGTTTTTGCATTACCCGCCTCTATCGGGTAGCCCGAATTTTTCGGGTAGCCCGAATTTTGCGGGCAGCCCGAATTTTTCGGGTAGCCCGAATTGTTCGGGTAAATTCGGGTTCAAAAAAATCAGTTGGCACTGAACAATTCATAAAAACTCACCGGGTGGGTCGATTTCAGCCCCCCCCCTGTGCTTATTCGAAGTGAGAAGAATGTAACTTTTATTTGACGTTTTGAAATTAAAAATACGCTAGAAGAACTCCTAGCGAAAATATGTTTAAAATTGAAATACTATTTCGATACGATCCGCGAAAATTGACCTTTTTCACTCCACCCTACGGACACACACACAAACAACACACACACACACACACACACACACACACACACACACACACACACACACACACACACACACACACACACACAATAACCGCACTAGTCGAAATCGCCAAATCGGAATCGGTATGATTTGCCTCGTACATCTCCAAATTAAATTTTACTTGCGAATGAGACGCATAGTTTTAATTTTGATGTTAAATTAAAAGAAAAATTAAAGCTATACGTCTACGTATCAAATCAACCAAACAATATATGCTTCAAAGGTATGTCCGGTTTCGCTGCCAATCTCAATCGAGCAACTCGATTTACCCGACGGGCTTCGTTTTTGCATTACCCGCCTCTATCGGATACCCGAATTTAGTTTTCGGGTATTCGTAACAGACTCAGAGATCCGTATCTATTATTTATGTTTATTATTATTTTTTATCTAGGTGTATCGATCGAATAATGGGAGAAAACGAAAACTCGAAGAAGGCGATAAATCGAATAAATCATAATGCTGTAAAGATCTTTTTTCGTCTCACTTCTCTATTCTTTATTCTTTCATTCTTTGTCTTGTTTATGTTTCGTATTTCGCTTGCATACAATGTAAACACTGGGAGCTTGGAAGCAAATGGCCACAGCTACTTCTCTTCTTCTGGCGCTCACCACCGCGAGAGTTCTCTCCCGCGTGTTGTCCCCACGCGTCGCCGCACCACTCTTATAATCTTTGTCTGTCTCGTGCACGTACTATTCGGTTTTTTTCGATTTGTGTGACAATCGTTAAATTGCTGAGCAAGCGAGCACTCGTAAACGTCTCTTTATTGTTTCTTGTTTCACCTAATCTTAATAATTTAATAATGTCAGTCGCGAAATCTTCAGAATCGAGTGATAATCGATTGATCGTTAGTAAAATTAAATCTGACTGTGATACTGAAGAAGAATCCGAAAAAAGTGGCGGTACGGAAGGTGGTAGCCACTCGGAGCCTGTGAAAATATTGAAGGAAAAGAAAAGGAGTCCCGTATGGGATTTTTTCGTTGCGGTTGATTCGACAGGTAAGTTGAATTTGATCAACACAAAAAATTGTTCAATGATTGTTATTATTACATTCATTCAACTAGCATCTTCTTTACAGTAATCCATGTATTCGTGAAACTTTTGCGTAGGTATTGTAAGTGACTCTCGAAGTGTATTTTTTTATGAACTTCTAATTTTTCATTTTCAACCCTCTTCTCTGTCACTTTATCTTTGCAATTCAATATAAGCCGTTACACCTTAATTATTAGTCGAAGATTGCAGAAGACGACGATAGATTTACTTTTATAGTTTAGATATTTCTATATCCACGAGTTGCTCGATTGAGATTGGCAGCGAAACCGGATATACCTTTGAAGCATATATTGTTTGGTTGATTTGATACGTAGACGTATAGTTTTAATTTTTCTTTTAATTTAACATCAAAATTGTGTGTGTGTGTGTGTGTGTGTGTGTGTGTGTGTGTGTGTGTGTGTGTGTGTGTGTGTGTGTGTGTGTGTGTGCGTGTGTGCGTGCGTGCGTGCGTGCGTGCGTGCGTGCGTGCGTGCGTGCGTGCGTGCGTGCGTGCGTGCGTGCGTGCGTGCGTGCGTGCGTGCGTGCGTGCGTGCGTGCGTGCGCGCGCGCGCGTGTGTGTGTGTGTGTGTGTGTTTGTGTGTGTGTCCGTAGGGTGGAGTGAAAAACGTCAATTTTCGCGGATCGTATCGAAATAGTATTTCAATTTTAAACATATTTTCGCTAGGAGTTCTTCTAGCGTATTTTTAATTTCAAAACGTCAAATAAAAGTTACATTCTTCTCGCTTCGAATAAGCACAGGGGGGGGGCTGAAATCGACCCACCCGGTGAGTTTTTATGAATTGTTCAGTGCCAACTGGTTTTTTTGAACCCGAATTTACCCGAACAATTCGGGCTACCCGAAAAATTCGGGTACCCGATCCGAATCATAGTCTAATTACCCGACCCGACCCGACCCGACCAATTCTGCTACCCGCACACCCCTAATTAACAGTCAAATATACGAGCGCTTTTTCGATTAATTGAAGATTGTTAAAAATATATCACTTTTCATATGGAAATTATGGTCGAAAAAAAACCAACTTTTTTTCAAACTCGTCTCTATTCTCTTTTCATTCTTTTTTTATTCCCCCCCCCCCCCCTCCCGTACTTGACTGCTATTACTAATATAATTAACCAAAATATTTCACTCTTAGTCCCAGGATTAATTTTACGACAGTTCTACTGCGCGCCGCGGAGAGGGCTGGCTGAAAACCAGTAGTGCTATAGCGACTCGTGAGCCGCCATTTTCTATTCGTTAAAAAAAAAAAAAATTCACAACCTCCAATACATATATACCTAATAAAGTCCAAAAGTTCTTTTGACATGTATTTTATTTCGTTCTTTAAAAAAAATTCCAAAGAAAACGGTCGAAAATAGGCAGTTACAGTGGTGTCCTCCCTTAAGTTCAAAGTCAAGTTCCAACCTACTGCCACAGACTTGCGCATTTGTGCTCACGTCTCAATCGCGTGAACATGGCGAAATAATTTCCCGAACTCAAATTTCCGCTCAGAACCTTTAGATTTAACACGAAAATTTCGAAAACTTCACAATTGTAGTGAAACTGAACTCATTCCCCTATCATTGTGTTACATTGATAAAGTCCGTTCGACGATAATGGGATTAAATCACATAACGACGTCCATGGGAACGATTGTATTATGGAAAAAGTTTTCGCGAAATACTACCTTGTATTGGGTCACGGATTAAATTATATCTCAGGCAGAACGAGAGAAAAGGAGGGAAAAAGGAAAAGATCTGGAACGTCAATGTGGAATGTTAACGGGCTACACGCCAACTCCAGCCGATCGTAATATAGCGAAATCTTAGCAGCACAACAAGGGTCGCCCTTCCGAGTCTCATTCATGTCGCGCGTTTTATTAACTCTCGTCTGAATGCCTCCTCGTTTTTACTCGATACAACTATCTGAATGGGCTTAACAAGATATTTCGCCATTCGGGGAAGAAAAAAAAAGTGCAAAAGTCGCCTGTAATTATCCGGCCAAGCTGTAATCAACAGGATGTCTCAACGGTCTTTCAGTCACGGCGAGAAGAGTATTTTGATGCTTTGATTGCTGGGTGGGGATATCGCAGTCGTATAGAATCATGGATCGAACGAAAAGCAGTGGAGGTGAATCCTAACGTGACGCAAGAACACTTAGGGGCAGATTAAAGTACTTTGCATAACTATAATGATTAATGAAAAAAAAAAACGTACAGGGCAGGAGAAAACAAGACAAAATGATATTTTGATGGATCCGAATGAATATCCGATGGAGAAGATGAGCTTGTAAAATAACGACTCGGTCCGGTCATTCAGGATGAACCACCTATTGTTTTAAATTAAAATGGATACGCGGTTCTCTGTTGAAATGCAAGAATTGTCGTTGCCAGTAAACCGACTTCGATGAATAAAACGCTAGGGTCGAGGGCGAATCACCTTGCACCTGAACTACTAGCATATTTCAATTAATCCAAACTAAGGTAATCACTCGAACGAAGACTCATCTTCGAAAAATGAGCAGATGTGCTCGTGGCGTCAGTAAGCTCCTGCGGCTTCCGTGGGATTTTCAGACAGATGTTACATAACCGCGACGATTCTTTTGGTTCCGCTTTACGCATTAGGATGCAGTAACAGACAGTTATAAGCGAATGAGGCGCGCATATACGTTTATTGAGGTAGAAGAGTACGCTGAGAGGCAAGGAGAGAGAGAGGGAACAAGGATACCCTGGGATGCTCGAAGATCCTCGTTACCATACGGCTGATCCCCTTGTGTGTTGGCGTTGTTGTATCGGAGGAGGCAAGTGTAATGCTGGATCGGGGAGACTGATAAATAGACGAGCGTCCGTGTAAGTGGCCACGCGCGACGTTAAAGACGGAGCGGGAACTGGCGACCGGGGCTTACCCCGATTGCCGTTTGGCTGCAGTAGCACAGGAAATGGTTTTGGCATGCAGATTCAATCCCACACGTATAGCCGTTTCTTCTACGTATACTTCAACAGTCTCAATATCTTTCTCCTCTTCTCTCGCTCTGTCTCTTCGAGCTTGGCATTCTCGCGGCCGTACACGCCTCGCTACACAAGATGCTTTCTACCCTGTATACGGGCTCGTTCGGCCGAAAGTCCGCGAGTTACTCCACTTTGATGCACAGTTCCCATAGTGGCTGATACAACCGACCGCGGTGTTCGTGAATAACACACACTTTTCACGCTCACCGAGGCATTTTGTTTTTCTCCCGAAGCGCTCTCATCCGACATCGGCCCCGGCCGAACGTCCATTTTTTACTACTTCTTCCTCTCATTCGCCACTCGAGTCCAATTGTTCGCGAGCATCCGGAAACTGGAGATGCTCGAAGATTACATTGGGAGCATATGTGCCAATGTCCTACTTTCATTGACGTATCAAAGTAGTGATGATGCTGGGCAGGACAATGGCTGTTGCGACTGGGTAGCGATCGTTACCTGGCCGTAACATGCTACCTACGTTATTACGTTGTAACATACTTGAAGCACCAGACGCACCATCAAGAGGCTGGGGCCCGGCTCTTGAATTTGCATTTGCATGAACTCGTGAACGTCATCAACCTCTGGACCATCACACGATCCATCTGAGACTCACTCACTTAAAGTACACGGGGAACACTGCGTAATCGCACGATTAGCATATTTTTCTCGAATTTAAAGACTATCGGATGATGCCGGAGAGTATATGGTCGCGTGGCGCTCCGTTACACCCCTCCAAGCCCACTCTCAGCCTATCAATTTAACGTTCATAACCGCAGCAGGGTTCCGGTATACGGTAATTAACCATTGTATGGTGTGCCCCGCCACACATGCGGATCCACCACTTTGATCCTCCACCATCCAGCCGCTTCTCACCGCGCCCAAGGGTAGATCGAGGCGGTTAAGCTTCGGCTCGAACATAACCCTCCAATCTGTGTGTACTCTTTCCGTAATCATCGTACGGCGATTGTGACGATGAGAGCCCATGGCGTGAATAAATCTACCTCAGGATCCACCTGATCTATCTGCCGGAAACTAAAATCTGCACGCCGAACGCCGTACACAGATAGAAATGTATAGTAACCTCAACCAAAATTCAACCATATTTTATATTACCCCTTTAGGGTAATACTTTTATATTATTAGGAGACAATAATATTTTATAGTCATGCTTACTGCCGAAAATATAGTACTGCTCACGATATTTCAGCAGTGTGTTAACTATGATCATATGTCAACCGCAACCAACAATCTTTCAAGCATACGTTGTTTGTCAGCCCCGAGTCAAAATTTTCCACCCGCAAAATGAAGGCTTCTTTTCCCGAGCGAAAATCGGCGATAGCAGATTATCGGGGATCTAAAGGAGGGTACAGTGATTGGAAACTCTATGCGTTAGGGCCTCCGTTGAACCTTCGGTATGGCAGAAAGTAGACTTTTTGACTCAAAGGAGGTCAATGAGGTCGACAACTCAACCTACGGAACCTTAGATGGGCCTACGTTGAGCGATCCCGCCGAACCTACTGGCTCCCTTTTCGACCTACTGTACACTACCAATATAAATCTTTATTTTTGCTTACAATATACACTGTACGTCTACGTGTACTATATGCATAAAATATTTGATAATCCAAAATAAAATGAATCTCTCAATTCAGAGTTTTACCACAACGATTTTTCATCGTAATTCGTCATTCCCTAGCCTATTGATATGATTTTGTTCGAAGAAAATATTTCACCTACCTATATGAGATTCGAACCAAGTACCTTCCTATTCATAGCTACGCACGTTGCCCCTATGCTATCGAGTGCTTATAACATTTTAGTATCAGATATGGGATGGGAGACCAAATAAATACCTATAATTGTTTGTTGTATCACATGATCTATATCAATTAGTTAATATCATTGTGATAGATAGAGAGTTTTATCGGATAACATCCTATACATTTTTCAAACATAACCTATATATATGTATATAATTTCTCGCTCGACCCTTTCTACCCCCATGCCCCTTTGACATAAGTGTTCCAAGAAAGACAGACCATTAGTTGAATCAAATTTGAAAAAAAAATGGTTTGCTCTACGAAAATTGTATTTAATTTAAATTTAAAAAATTACTAGATCCATTTAGTGAATTCAACTAAATTTTTTTTTGAACAGATCTAACGAAATCACAAATGGATGGAAATCAAATGAAATATTCAACTATTAGACGTTATTAAATTTTTATTTGAATGGATCAATCATTTGAATATATTGAAATAAATAATTATAATAATGGATTGCAATAGGAAAAATTTAGTTCTACGAAGAACCTAGTTAAATAAAAGAAAATGAAATAGACGCGGTCAGTTAAAATAAATAGCGTTTTTCTGTCAGTGTAGGCGAACTGTAAACGCTCTGGACCCTCCATCTATACATAGAGGCTCCAGGGGTTTATCTATATCGTCCATAAACGTTAGGGTATTATTATTAATACGCTAACGTTTTATATAGATATCAACATTATATCTCATTTAGATATACACTGCCAGCCAAAAGTTTTCGGACACTTCACATAATTGCAAAACTGGTGAGCACTGGATAATTGCCAAATAATGTTAGAGTAATATACAACAAAGTATGAAATCAATAATTTAGTATTTTACGAAGATACTATAGAGCTCTATGTAATTAATTATTCTAACATAATTTTGCAATTATCCAAAGTTATTGAAAGTTTTGCGATTATCTGAAGTGTCCGAAATTTTTTACCAGTAATGTATATTCGAATATATTAATGCAAACACATATTTCAAGTACAATATATGTATATATAGTATTATATAATATAAACTGCCGCTCAAAAGTTTGGATACGCCAGTCGATATTTCTTGCCGCACTAAAAGTTACATAGCTACGTAAAAAAAAGATAACCAAATTTACCGAACAGCGCTTTGGAGGGAACAAATCCAGCTTTATTTTGCTTTTTTGAAATATTTTTTTAATGCATTTTTTTTACCCAGTACGCATTTTTGTACATGACTGTTTTTCGGCTTTTTTTCGACCATAGAAAATTGAGCATTGTGGGAAATTTTTGTGTCATGTATATCCATGATAAACTTGAACGAGGTAGCAGGAGCTCCATTTTCATTTTTTGAAAAGTTTCGTACAATTCTTTTTCGCAAAGGTATTTCATTTTTGGCTAAAAAAAAGACATTCTGGCAAATTCAATGTAACGCAAGAACTATAGGGTTTAAGAGGAAATATCAAAGATGTAAAAAAGCAGCGTAAGTTTATACTGGATAGCCTGGAATTTTTGGAGAATTTTCCTGTGAGATTTTTTCTCACCGGAAAACTTGTGATGTCCATAAATTCGATGGAACTGGAGTAAGACTGCATATGCGAGCATTCTTCTATGAATCACCTACAAAATGATAATAAACCGATATTGAGAAAATTAGATTGTTTTCGCATATTAATATTACACTAATAATTTGATAAGGTGACGATGTATTTGTATTAATTGTGTAGTATTTATTCATCATCCGATAACGCATAATTACATGTGCCGATCTTCGGGGAATCAGGGAAAACGCGTATCTTTTTCGTCATCGAACGGGTTATCGATCAGGCCACAATGGAATGATGATGGAGGAGATATGGATTTTGAGCCGCAAGCAGGTTAGGTGGGGTCGAGGCAACGGATTTGAGATCGAAAACAGGGTAAGAAGGCCTGTACTCTGCACGTTCACTGAAACTGGCGGTCGAAAGAAGGTTTGGGAGGTCTAATAGAGGCTACACTGGACGAAGGGGAGGTCTCTTCATGGCACTCAACTCGACAAATGGGGTTTGGTAGGTTCAACGAAGGCCGGCGGCTTGTGTATTACAAAAGAAATAGGCCCTGCGAGGGTTCAGAGGAGGCTAAAAATTTCGACTCGGGAGTGCTATATAATATAGGAGGTTTTCATAAAGTAAATGATTCCTTACACTATCAAACAATAGTGGTTTTTACCACATTGAATGGTATGTGTACTAAATGTATATATGATATCGCATAAATTCAAAAATTCAAAAATGTTCAATTGAGAGTACTACCTGTATGATTGTTTATTCACTGACCTCCTGAAATGATTCCTATCGAAGAAAACATTTGACATAACGGATAAAAGTAATTCCAGCTGCATTTCCGAATAGCTTCTACCTCTGATATAGGTAGAATTTTGCACAGATTGCTTTTTTGATAATATATGTCAATGCTTAAATGGATTTTTGACACGGCCCAATAGTTTTCGAAATATCGGATTCTAAAAACTGATAAATGAATGCGTTAATATATCTATATCGATCATAGCGTGCCACCGATGTCTCTACTTTATTGACAAATGATTTACGTCTTCACTATACGATTACGATAATGTTGTTCGTATAGTCACTTTTCGTAAGATCTTGTAACAGTTTATACTTAACAAGTGTTAATGCCAACCATATAAATAGTACAAACTTGCATTGAGAAAAATGTCCATAGTATTTATAATATAAAAAAAACGCCCATGGTAAAAGTGGGCATAGTAAAATTCATATAGCTTATTGCTACCGCAATCATAATATGGTTAAGATAACTATGAGCGTCTATCTAATCATGCCGTTTTGGTAGTGTGCTTTTCTATCTGGTATGCCTGAAATAACGATTAACTACTGTGAAAGACTTTACAATATCGATATAGTTAATTTAGTTAATATTTTTACAATAGTTACTAGTTTTTTCCGGAATAATAGATAGTCGAGCACGCCACCAAAGTTGCATGTTTAGATATATTTTTCGCTTATAGCTGTGTTAACGATATTATGATTACGGTGCCAATAAACTATACAGGATTTTACCATCCTTCCTTTTGGCGTGGGCGTCTTTTATAAATATGTACTTTGCTCTCATTGCAGCATTAGTATTTGTGCGCCGATTTTGTGATATAGCTGAATTAAACATATCGATATTGTGAAGTCTTTTACAATAGCGTATAGTAATTTCGGAGATACTAAATAGTCAAACACGCCACCGTAGTCGCATGTTTACCTATACTTTCCGCTTATAGTTGTGTCAACCATATTGTGATTGCGTTGACAGTAAACTATAGAGAATTCGACTATACTCTCTTTTACCATGCGAGTTTGTTGTAAATACCATGCACTTTTCTCTCAGTGTAGTGTCTCGTGTCGTTTGGTAAGCCTTTGAAAAAAAAACTTGCATATGCCTCGATCATTAGTGTAATTTCTAGATTTCTAATCGTAACCATTTAGCACCATGCGTGAAACAAGAGAGTATCAACGCACCAAAAGTGCGCTTGAGCACCGCGCTAGTAGGAATGTAGATGGGGCTTTGATTAAGTTTTTTTTTATTTGCAACATCTGTTATTTTTTTTAATGAAATACTAGAAATGTTCGGTTAAGAAGTAGTCCACATGTTGCACAGTTCTTTGGAATTTGCGGTTATCCGATGTTGAGCTTGCTGCACTGTTACGATAATATTCTAATAGTATTAATGTCCACTGGCATTGTATAGTTACTTCACTGTTAGTGTACTGTTACTGTGCCGTGAATGTACCGTTATTGTACTGGTAGTATACTATTACTGTACTGGTACTGTACATCTATTATACTATTGTTGAACTATTAGTGTACTATCACTGGCACATTCCACGCCATTTCACCTAGCCCGTGACCCCGACCATTTTTGGTTTTTCTGATTTTCTTTTTTGTAAAATTGTACCCCATGACAGGAATATCCATACCGTTTTTCAGATTTTTATCTTTTCTCTTTGAGGCATTTTAATTTTCCAAAAAATGCCGATTTGGAAAGTTTTGGCAACGGTTAAATGCTGCTAACTCCTGAACTAATTGAGATATCGACAAATGTCAGTACATATTTTTTTTCTTTTTGAAGCATACTTTTGCTAAAAAATATGAAAAATTGTCAACTATCAATGTCAACGTTTTTTTTTCTTCTAAAGTGTAAAATATTTTTTTTGAAGATTTTTGCCTTTTTTCATTTTTTTCCAAAAATTCTCTAAAGTCACGTGACCCATTCTATGATTTTTAAGACTACTCTTGTCGTGGGCCCATTTCCCCTTCTATTTTTTTCGAATTAATCATATTTTTTTAAAAGATTTTTATCATTTCAATCTCCAATAATGCTATTAATGATTTTGTGATGTCCATTTCGGCTTCGAGAGGCCTGAAACGGTTTATTTTGTATTTGTGCTAAATTTAACTGAATTTAACGAAAAAGAATCATCTTTAATGAATAAAAAATTCGTTAAGTTCAGCACAAATTAGCAATAAACCGTTTCAGGCCTGTCGATGCCGAATTGGAAATCACAAAATCATTAATAGCATTATTGGAGATTAAAATGCTAAAAATCTTCTTAAAAAGATATGATTCATACAAAAAAATAGAAGGCAAATGGGCCCACAATGAGAATAGTCTTAAAA
>OX632360.1:20084148-20221648 GCA_951751655.1 Ophion costatus | reverse complement strand
AGTGCCCTGGTGCTGGTCAGGATAACTCATGTTAGCTTTGTCTGAAATTAAAAAATCTGAAATTTTTCCTATTAATAGATAAGTATAGCTCGTGATTGAATGGAGAATTTTTTTTAATTGCCATTTGGATTTTTAGCGGAGTTGTATGCAAAATAGTTTAATTTTTGGTATAATTTGCACTGCGTACCTATAGTTTTGTAAAATTATTTGTAATAGAAAAACACTTTCATTCAATTACTAGGCGATGCTATTTTGCAGAGAGTGCAAAATTTCAATCAGATCGGTGCATTAATACCTGGCCCAGGTTAAGTAGTTCTAGCTCCTCTTTTGATTGCGTTCGAATCTACTGAGCACGTGTCTGCTTCGAGGGTACATATGATCACGAGAATGATAATAATTATTCATTTACTAATGAAGTTAATATTATATAATGAATGCAAAAGTATAGATGTTTGTTTATTTATTTGTTTGTGTGTCCCTTGCTTAATGACGCCAAAACGGTTGAACGGATTTGAACGAAATTTGGCACATTGGTAGAGTATGCCCTGGAACAAGACATGGGATGCTTTTTATCCAAGTAAATAGTTCCACAGGACTTACAGAGCCAGTTTCTTACTCTCAATCACGTCAAAACAACTGAATGGATTTTGATTAAATTTGGTACACAGGTAGAGTATGCCATGGCATAATCGTTCAAACAAATGCTGGTGGAGCAACGTTAGTGTGACGTGCAAAGCAATCGATCTGTCGAAAAACTCGAAATAATGTGGGAGAAAGTCCAAAAGTTGTGATGATTGATGGGGAAACGGTTCGTATCTGCATACCTTTCCTCTTTTTCATCGAGGAAGGATAATGCAAAGTACAGGAAAAAAGGAGGTTGGGTAGTTTTAGGTACTTTAAAAAAAATGGAGGTTCTACCGACGCAAAAAAAACGTAATATTGCTTGCGCGTGGACGGTATAGCAATAAAACATGTCGGCGAAACGTAAGTCTAATCTGTCGTAACGGTTCGAACAAAACTCGAGCTATATATGTAGCTAGAAGTCAAGAAATGTCTCCCGAAGCAGAGCTTACACTGCGAAAAAAATATTTAATTCAAATAGAATCTATTTAAATGGAATACGTTTTTTCATTGTCTCACGGCCTACTACGATCCTATTTGTTTCGAATATAAATATATTTTTTTTTCGGCTATTCTTTTTAAATATTAAATTTATTCACATTAAATGGATAAAAGTTCGATTCGACCGAATCTTTATTTGCTTTTAATAAACACTGAAAATGCAAATGTACTACACTCACCGAAAAATCCTATTGGGATTAACTAACTGCATCTATTTAATAAAAAAAATATAATTAACTAGATTTTTCGTTAAATCAAACCTGTCCAATTGCATTCCACTATTGGAATGATGTATTTCTAATATATTTATTTATTCACATGAAGATTTATTTAATATCGCTTACTAACAAAATATTTTATTTATCCCGAACAAATCTGTGATTCGGTTTCATCTGTTCCTAAAGAATTACGTTGCATCCCGTAAATCTACCTATTTGATTTTATAAAATTTACCTTAAATAGAATTTTTGTAGCGTTAAACATTTTTTTATTGAATTGAATTAATGGTCCGTCTTAATGGCAGCGTACACATCAAAGGGGTGGCGGCAAAGAGGCTCCCCATCACCAACGTCGCATGGTCAATCATATGTGGGCTATTCGAGAGTATCGGATGAAAAAAACTCACGTGCCCCTGCCGAAGACCATAAATCACACAATGTTGTCTACCGAACTATATTGCCAAGCTATAGAATTACATAGATAACCAATCCAACACCTACCTCAGTCCGTCAGTCTGTCAGTCAAGTTTCTCAAGCACAAGCGTGCTCAAGAAACTTTCTTTTCTGTATTTGTTCATCTCCTCTCTCGATGAAATGCTAAAGTCCACGCTGACATAATCTCGGGCACAAGCTAGTTACTAATAAATTAAATTAACGAATTTAATGTCTCTAGAACTTAGATTCAATTATTCATATTTTATCATTGGTGAAGGTTATAAAAATTAAATAAAAATCAACAAGCTTTTTATTTCCAGTTATTTTTTATTAATAGATAACGCAATATAACAATAAATGAAGAAAAAAATCGACAAGGTTTATAATTCTAGGTATTTTTAATTATTAGTTAACGCAACGTATATTTTCTCA
Organism: Ophion costatus; assembly: GCA_951751655.1. Taxonomy (NCBI): domain Eukaryota; kingdom Metazoa; phylum Arthropoda; class Insecta; order Hymenoptera; family Ichneumonidae; genus Ophion; species Ophion costatus. The sequence continues at coordinate 20,219,441 of OX632360.1, read as the reverse complement.
GTGGAATGCGTATAAATGCGAATTGTTACAATAGTTTCGATAAAAGTAGCTCCCATGGCGTCCGTCGTATATGCAATGAATGAATGAACGCATAAATATATTCATGAAAAATTCCATATCTTAATGAATTTTCAACTTGCCTGACAATTCGATTATTCCTACAATTTATCGGTAATAAACGGGAGACTGTTGATAATGCTTCATTGACATGTCGTACTTTTGCTTCTGCATATACGTACGTGTGTCTGTATGCGTAATAAACGTGTAAAATTTGTCGCGTTCAGAAACGGTATATCAACATCCTATTTTGCGTGTAAAAGTGGAGAAAAGGAAAATTTGTTTGCGTTGTAGACGTTAAGTAGACGTCAATTTTACATTCAATTCGAAGCTGCTTTACTACCTTTATATCCTACCACTGTGAGGAGCTGCAGGATCAAAATAGGCTCGGGGCACCCTCACAGGTAATAGATATCGACTCACTCAAACAGCAGTGGCCCTTTTTTTTCGCAATGTTACGAGCGGATCAGCACACGGAGTTCAGGCTCCTGCAGTCTAGTCTTCATGCCGAGAATCTCAAAAGGTCCGGAGAATGTACCGACGAGTGTGGTGGTAGAGGCTTGGGTGTCAGACGAATGGCTGTTGTATGGAAAAGACAGTAGTGGAAAATGAGACAAAGTGAGTTTTATTAACGCAACCATGATTAAAAACACTCCGGTGGCCCTCCCGTTCCTTTTTCATCCTCATACCCCCTTCCCTCTTCTCCAAGTCTGCGAGAGCGTAAAAACGCGAAGGGGAAAGAGTGTCGGAGCGTAAGAATCGAACGAGAGAGGCTCGCGCTACACGCTCATATACGGAAGCCTTTAGCGTTTTACCTCGCTAAAGCCTCGCCTTTCTACGCGTTTTTTGTACGCTTCGCGTCGTCAGCCACGTCGAGGGTGTTACGAGGATTTTGTAGATTCTCATTCACTCGGAGTGGTCGCCGCCGTATACGCATACACACACACAGGAAGAAGGTCCTTCTTGTCGCCCATTCGAGTATTCAACCACCGCGCACTTTGGCGAGAACTATGCGTACGTGCACGGAAACTACCACTGTCATATGTGTGCGAGATTCGGAGGCCCGTGGAGACTTACTTCCGAATTTGTTCCACGCATCCGGAACAATGTGCATTCCTAAGTCTTTGCAGTAATCATTGGTTGGTACAGCTGGTTTCTGCCGCTCGCTACTAGAAGAGGGTGGGGTCTTCATCGCTGGCGATTTTCGACGGTGAAGGCGCTTTTGTAGTTCAGACATTGCTGAAAGGGATTATCCAATCGATTGGAAAATAACCACGATAAACTGTTGCCCCGACATGTGCTTTTTCTCTGCTTCGACCTCAGGTAAACCGCAGCTGACACACATCGCTTTTTATCCGAAGTCTGTCGCGATGTAACTCTACACGGAGAAAAATACGGCCTCAAATTGTAGCACTCGTTGCCAGAATTCGAATATTCAGTGCTAGAAAATATAGCAGTTTACTGCCAGTTCGGAAATTCTAAGACTTGTTGTTATAGAAGTATAAAAATGATTCTCACACCGTATAGTAAAAATGATGCGTGCATATTACATTTGAAACTATTCTCGCATAGGCGCGAGTCCTATACGCTGTATGGTAAAAATAATGCGTGCTTTGTAAAATACCAACCGCCCATAAAAAAATTGCCGACACGAACAATACGGCCGATGTCCGGCCCAGTACTGGCTAACCGATTGTTGGCAACCAATGTTGGCCCGACATTGAAACAACGGTTCTGCCATTTTTCAGTCGACCCTCTTTTCGGAGCCCGGCATCCGACATCGAGCCGATGTGGGGACAGTACCGGTTAACGACCTAGGGCCGACTGTTGGCGTAGACGGAGATGCCGACCGTGCGCCAATACTGTCTGCCGTTAATTGTCCTGCGTTCATTTCTAATCCCGGCAACCGGTACTATACCAATGTCGGGCCAGTATCGGCTGCCCTGGAGAGCCGACTGTTGGGGTGGACTACTGGAGCCGACCATGGGCCAATACTGTTCGTCAATAACTGTCCTACGTTCATGCGTAATCTCGGCATACCGCAATATGCCAATGTCGGGACAGTATCGGCTAAAGACGAAGAACCGACTGTTCGCGTGAATAGGTTGAACCAATCACGAGCCGGCATCACTCCACGTTACGTGTCTTATGAATTGCCCGCCAGTCGCCATTCAGTGTCGTATCGATGCAGCCCGCGAACAAAGAGTAGCGTCCATCGTCGCTTTTTGGTGCAACAGTAATTTTTTCCCTTATGCTCCTACCGTATGCTCAATATGAATAAACAAAAGAGATATGATAAACTGAAAAAAGTGCGAAAAAAATTATGTTGGAATAAACTGTTATTGAAGCACGAAAAATGTGTCATGAATCAAGAGTCATGTTTGACAGAGAAAAAAATCCTCGAAAATAATGTTAAAAAAGCGGAGTGTGAGAACACTCTTGAGTATGTGGAAGAAATTATTGAACACGGGGACGATAAAAATGATGAAAATGAACAACTAAAAAATTGTAACACGAGTGACCGATAATGCCCTGAGTTGTATCGGTCGATACTCGGGGCATTATCGTACCACTGTTGGTTATGGACTGGACCAAAGTTGGTACGATATCGGCTTGAACTTGGGCCAATGTTGGCACAGGCGTCGGGCCGCTCTTAATACCAACGATGGCATAGTCTTGGGCCGATCTTGGCACGAGCGACAGCACCAACGCTGGTACGATATTGGCTGTAACTTGGGCCAACCTTGGCACTACCATCGGGCCGGTGTTGAGTCCAACGTCGGTACGATATCGGTAGCCAGCCTTGGCCCGAGGATATCATTCCGACAACGGACCATTAATGGACCGACATTCATGCCAGAGAACGGCCAACCATACAGGAGAGTTGGCGCATTACTGGGCCAATGTCGGACCAGTTGTACATTTTTTCATGGGCCTTTATTACACGCTATATTTTCATATGGATTTCACTATACGTATAGCATGAATCTTCGTGTATGTATAGATTTTACTATACGCATAGCATTAATCTTCGGCGTATAGCGAAAAATATTACGAAGTTGATTAGTAAAATGTATCTCTTTATACCGCGTACTTTTTGTAGAATACTGGAAACTAATTGTTCCAATTACGTGGGCAAAATATTTTTTGAATACTACGAAAAATCACAATATGCCGAATAAAATGTATTATTCGTGTCAGTTTACGTGCCATATCGTAGGTTAAAATTTAAATTTCTTCATTATTACTATACCATAATTACAATTTTTATCTTCCATTCAATACTTTTTGATATTTAATGATATTTTTTTTAGAAGCATAGTATTAATTCTTAACTCCGAGGCCCCTATTTTCTTCGTGTATCGGAAAGGATATCCAGAGATTGGTTCGAACGCTTTCAAAACGGTGATTTTGACAAGAGACTCAAAGAATATCCTGGACCACTGAAAATGTTTATGTTGACCTACAAAAATTGCACCGAAAGCGTTTACGCTTTTAGCGGCGTCAAAAAAATTTAACGTTACTGCAATCACTATTTCAAATCACTTGTATACCATGGGAAAACTTCATAAGGAGCGGCTATAGCTACCACATGAACGTCAGAAAACACCACTGATCGTTCGGTCATCCTTTCCCAACAAGTCAATTTTGGAAACGAAGAACCGGAACAATTGATTTGGCGACCTAATAAAACATATTTTCACATGGGTGTTTCTTTTTTCATTGAAAACTCTATTTATGATAAACAATTTGGTCAATTTCCTTTCCGAAGAATAATTTTTTTTCAATGCTTCCCATTTCTGTAACAAAACGAAATTTGAAAAATGACCTACACATTTTTCTACCCATTATCATGCAGAGTACAATTTTTTGGTTTTTTCATTTTAATTTTTAAGTTTTAAGTTTTATTAAATTAAATTTCATAAATAATTTAAAAATTCATTTTTTACGGCTCAAAAAATTCTTAAAGTTACGCTTATTTTTTAGCCCTCTGGGCTAGTGTTACACCTTAAAAGAGTACGAATCAAATATTCCACCGCGGCCCTCACGAAGTGCACGTGCTCTCGGACGTTCATGCCGTTCGACTTTGGTAACTGAGATTTTGTTGTTGAACATAGAAAGAAGTAACGTAGAGCTCGCGATACAATAAAATCGACCATCGGCATTTAGGAAGGTATCGCCGCAATACAAAATAAAAGAGGCCTTTTTTTACTGCACGAGACCACGTTATTTGGAAAAACGTCCCGCTCTAGCACTGTCAGACACCTTTTTTTTACATACCCATTGTAGCTCGCCAGTCTTAAGGGGTTACCCCCACTTGCGATTTTGAAAAAATCGATTTTTTTTATTGCATTTTTTTGAAGTATAAGTATCTGAGAATATGTCCTGAATATTTCAAGTCGATCCGAACAAAATTGACTGAGATATGAACGTTGAAACAGAGGAATCCGTGAATTGAAGAACTAAAATTGAAACTTTAAACGCGTTTTTCTCAAAACGGCATTTCTGAAGTCGGTGACCAAGATTACTCGAACACTAATGAACCGATCTTCTTGAAATTTTGCAGGCTTATTTAATACATAAAAATGTAGTCTTTAATCGTTCGATTTTTTCTTTTTGAAAAAAAAAAATAACCGTTTTATAGCCAAAAAACGGCCGTTTTTTTCGTTAAAATCGAACCATTAACTTTGACTGTCCGCCATTTTGTGAAAAATGAATATGTTTTAAAATCCTTCGATTAAAGACTAGTTTATACTTATATTTGACTAAATCCATCCGCATTTTTTTTTATGATGATCCACTTCGCCGCAATGTTGGTCACCGCAAACCGTGTATATAAAAACATTATTTCATTGACGGCCATTTGCCACTAAACAATGTAATATTTTTCAATAAAAAAATTACTGAAAGTTCTTCAAGATGTGTTCTTTAAGATGGTATATTGATCGATTAAAAAAGTATTGTAGTTTTCTTTAAAAAAATTCATGAAAAAGGCTTTTTTTGCGCTACAAGTGGGGGGTAACGCCTTAAGCCCGCTGCACACAACGCTTGTTTTGCTGCTGGATTGCTCGCGAGGACCTAGGATGGCTACTCTGCTAGCAGCGCTGCGGGAAAGTGGCGTCACTGCTGCCTGCGAAGCGTAGCCACGCGCTGGATTTCGGTGATAGAACGGGTGCTATTTTTCGAGACGACTTTGCGTGATTGAATTTTTTTCGTGCTAGGTTGAATTTGCAAAATTACTCAAATGTAGTCTTCCGACCAAATACTCGTCTTGATTGACGCGTGTAAAGAAGAACCATGCTTGTATGCAACAAATACTCCGAATTACCATAATAAACATCTTCGAACTACGGCTGTTAATAGAGTGAACAACGCAGTTTGGAGGCTAAGGCCAACGGTGAGAGCAAAAGAGTGTTCAAACAAATTTCACAATTCGCGGAATCAATTCAGCATTGAGCATTATAACATAAAATTTTCTCTGATAAGCGGGACGAGCGCCGATGACGTGAATATTTCAAACTAAATAAAAAACTTAAGCTAACCTAGACTTAAAAACATAATAAGGAATAAACATTTTCAGGTTTATACACCGAGCCTGTGGTACTACGAGAAGCTCATGTCCCTTGAATCATATGTAGTACCACGTAAGAACAGAATTTCGTTTAGTGGTGAGGTTTCGCTGAAAGATGTGCCGCTGATTGTGAGTCAGGTAATGGCAAAAATGATGAGACTCTTTGAAAAAACCGTACGAATACAAACTGATGTCTTTTTGTTTTCGTGGTGCAGCGACACACATAATTGAAGAGACCTCCCGAAAACGCCAACTGTTACGAAAATATTGAGTACGTGGAGAATGTTTTTATGCCAGAGCTTGATACCGCTTCACGGCGTAGACCTAAATGTTCATCACCATCTCCACAATGGAATCGATCATCACCATTGTCGTAAATCACGCCCACCAACCTGCAAAAAGATTTTCCATTTCCACGTTCCAGCACTTCTACGCAATCCGACCCTTAAACGTCTGGAATATGTAGTACATCAACAAAGCGTAAAAAAAAGAATCCTCGGTTGGACAACAACGATGAATTTCTGATGTCATAAAGTCTTAACAAATGCAATTGAAGAACCTATTTCCGTAAGCATACCTCCGATGAACTAAACTTTGGATCCAGTAGACGGATTTTTAATGCTCATGGGAAACCTGCTGTGAGGATTTAAAAAAGAAGAATTAAAGCTAGAAATAATGAATAAAGTCACTCAATTAATTATTAATGCAAAAACGACAGGCTGTCAACGATCAAAACAGTAATGAGTGAATGAAAAGAATATTCATAACCGGAAAGAAAAGAAATCCACACAAAAATGTGGTATTTTTATATTTATTACAAATAAAATAATATTCTCAACTTATACAAGTGAGTTTATCTCATTTTTCTCGTGTTATAATGATGGTAACTTGTAGATTTTCACCGATGTTTAAAATGCTGCTGCGTATATCAATGCGTATGTATATATATGTATATATATATAATACTATGTATACCGGGTGTAGGAGTATGAAACCGGAATTTCCCTATAGATGGTGCTAGCCATCAGTTTAGGGACCGTAAAACCGCTTCTGCAGCGCCATCATCCCTCTCTACCAGCTGACGAAGATTTTCAACACATAACAACCCAAGTCCCCTACACCGGTATATTTTTCTATAACCTTAAGCATGTCGAGTTTTGTGCCTACGAACCACGATTTGCGGACAGCATTGGTTTTCTGTTATCATTTGAAGAAAACTGCTGCAGAATCGCATCGAATGCTTGTTGAGTGGTTAAAAAATGCGAAAGTGCTGATTTTGCCGTGAGAAACGAAGAGCGCGGGAAACCACCGAAAAAGTTCGCAGTCAATGAATTGCAAGCCTTATCGAATGAAGATGATACTCAAAGTCAACAAAAACTCGCGGATCCATTGAATGTGACGCAGAAAGCCGTCTCCACTCTTTTTTTTATCATTTTCAAACAACAGACGTGTAAATTTTACAAAACAATTCCAGTTTCATAGTTCGACACCTGGTATAATACAAACGGTGTTCAATGGGTATTATCGGGTAATAAAAATCGGCGAAATATCGTGTCTGCGTTGAAATTATTTCTTATTCAAAATATTTGTAATTTGGGAAGGTGAATTTAAAAAAAAATCGTTGATACTGATACTGTTCAAAAACATATTTCCAAAAGTCTATCGTATACAATAAAAAGTTCGAATATGGAGCCGGTAACGACATTTATTTTTGGAAATTTTCGGCCAACTTTTTAAACATTTTAGAAAATGCAGTCAATTCGTAAATAATGTACGTGATATGAACTTGCTTGTAGACTTACTAACAACTAACAGTTGCCTCCTTCAATAGCGGTATACTGAAATGGCACTGTGGCTGCAGTATTGAAGTATTCACAAAATTGATCTCGTATCTCTAATGCCTTGTTACTGCTACGAATACTTAGGTGCTGAGAAGCGTTCTGCATTTCGAACAACTGTACTTCATCACCAATATTGCCGTCACAGCTTCAGATTCTATATTTATAAGGCACGTACCATTGATTAGAACCATTTTTAGATTTATTGATAAAAAATTATGTAAAAGCACACACGCATAAGTTATTGTCGCTACTTTTTTAACGGAACGCTTTCCGTTTAAAAAGTAGAGTGCTTGCTTACATTTTAGAACTCAAGTGCTTGCTTACGTTTTAGAGCAGTCATTGTAGCTGCCGCGATAACTGCTGTTCTACGGCGAATTATTTCAGTCGCGATAATTTGTTGTACTCGAGCGTCCATGATACTGTGGAGGTTAGAAATACTCGTATCTTTAATGGCGGTATCACTTCACATCATGCCACGTGACAAGCACCGCGAGAAGCCAACCCAAGAAGGGAGCCATCATTGCACCCAGCGCCAAAGCTAACTTTGAACCCAGCGGCAAATTCTAGCAAATAATCGAGCAGCAAAACAAGCGTCGTGTGCGTAGGGCTTAACATGCAGGTCTAAGAAATCAGACGGTAAGCGAAGTTTTCTTTCGTAAGCCAAATTTAATTCCCTTCCTGGTTAGAAACAACACTGCTATCGATCGAGGTATTCTGTGCATATTACTTCTCCATTATTTTACCTCGATCGCCAGGCTTCCCCTATGAGCACGTCGTTCCTTTAATAGCGGCTACCTCATAAAGAAGGCTTTGCGCGCTTGACGTAACTATCACCAGCATTTAACATACACGACATATAGGTCTTCGTGTATTCATCAACCCAAACAACCTCGAACAAGATGGATGCCTCATTACTTCTTGCATGCAAGCAAGCCTGCTTTCTATTTTCGCTTAGATATCGGGTTCATTTGGATCATCCGCTACATGCAACTCTGCTTCACATTTTGGTTCGACCTTGAAGACCAGACCCGTCCTCGGCCTCAATTTTATGAATTTGATCCCAGTCACATCGTCCGATTATCTGCGATAAAATTGCTTTACAGCACAAATCGAATTGTTCGTGAAATTGACAGGAAGTCTTTTTCTTAATCAAAAACAGTAGAAAAAGAACAGGATTGTCAGCCTATCGGTGGCCTGAATACGGCAGTTTTTAGATTGAACCGAGGGTAAGTAGAAATTCGTTAAATTTGTGTGTTATCAAGCGAAGTAGTAGATCTGCCAGGCTCGCGCGCTATTGTGAGAGCGCGCACAATGGAGACGGGGGGTTCCATTCAGGCAAAAGGTAGCGTTTTGTCCCACCCTATTTTGAAAACAAAGAACAACAAAGGCATTTTATGAATCGATGTCTGTTTGTGAGATGAGATCTGGTCTTCGTGCCTATATGTATGTATGCAGGACATTTCGTTTTATCTAACGTCTACGTATAAAAACTTCTGTGGACGACACGGCCGAGGGTGTTGGGGGGGGGGGGGGGGGGGGGTGCGAGCTGTAGCGCTATTACGTCATCTAATGGAAAAATAACTTGCCTATTCACCGTTCCCGTCTTATGAGTTAACGCCGTGTACGATACGAGGCTTCAAGACATCCGCAGGGACCAAATTCAAACATCCGCTTGTCAGCTATTTAGGTGATAGATTTCCTCGTACGGGAATTGGAACGAAATAGACCTGATAGAACATAATTTCGCACGTTATGTCATCTAGACAGTTGATGAAGGCAGTGCATAGACCCTAGACAGCTTCACGTGATCTTCTGGTCTCATAGGGTAACAGCTCCAACTGCAGAAACGCGGCTAGACATGTATAGATCTGTAAACTACTTTGCGTGGATGAATGGTAACACTTGGAAAGTTCTGGAAAGTTACGACAACTGACACGTGAAAAAGCCCAAAATATATACTTTTCGGACGATAGTGCTACCCTGATCCGGCAGCACTATGGTCTCCAAACGGATAATTTCCAAGCGGCTCCATTCAAATCAACGGGATACCAACTGCGGATTTTTAATTCCCATGTGAAAGCAGTTGTTACCCTGGGCAATCCGTACATTTGTACAGTTGAAGTTTAGGTAGGACATAAGCAGCCGAAAGCAACCAACCAGTTTGTTTGGGTTATGTAACAATTTGCAAACATGTTCCTCGCGGGCTCAATAAATTGCATATCAGCCTATGATAAGCTACGTCAGTTGCGAGCTTCTGATCCTGGAAAGAAGAGGTGATGTATGCGATGAGAAATCGATTCTTGTGACGGCACAACGGTAGCATCTGCACAATCAAAGAATCGCGAGGGTGTACGGATCCAGGAACTTTCATGACTACACTCGCGGGTTTTGCGCTCTTCCGTTACTTTTGTATGGCGTATACACGTCGCTATTACCACCCGAAAAGCCAGCACCGTCGAGCTACAAGCGTACCGCAAAAAGTCTTTTCCACTCTCCATATTCGCGAGAGACGAAATATGTGGAATAGTGCCATGGTCTCGCGACAAAAAGCGAAAGAATGGATGAGAACAGGCAGGGGGTAGAAAGGAGGAAATAGGAAGGCGGGCGAAGACGAAGAAGAGAAGGAGAAGAAAGCGCGAGAGGAAGGCACGGGGAAAGACCGATACAATGCTATCCTCTCCCGCGAGTCGACTTTCCTTGATACATCGCCATTGAGCCATTGTCCGCTTCCCAATGCCCGAAGGAAAGACTCCGAGGCAAAAAAAATTCAATTCAGCTTTTAAATTATTCTCCCCCGTTTCCTACAACCCCTCTAGCCGCCCTGCACTTGCTCGTGCTCTCTCTCTCTCTCTCTCTCTCTCTCTCTCTCTCTCTCTCTCTCTCTCTCTCTCTCTCTCTCTCATACCAACGACAGCTCTTCGCCACGCGGATCCCTTGCCTCACCCTCTTTCGTCCGGGCCGAAAAGCGTCGCTCTCGACGTTGTTGATGTCGCTTGTCGTCTTTTCGTCCATGGCATCGCCGCCACGTTGTGGCCCATTCTGTTGGACGCAACACGCGTCGACGCCACACGACGGCAACGATCTCTCTTTCCTCTGTATCCGCATCGTACTCACATTTACCATACAGACTTTGCGACTCGAGCGAGTTTCGCCAAAAAGTGTGTATTCCCTTTGTTAAATATAATTCATTTTGGTACCACAAGAATAGAATCGATGCAACTTTAGAATGGTTTTTTTTTTAATACGGAACAGTGCGTAAAATCAGTGCTTGCCATGTTTAAAAAGAATCAGCATTTTTTGGGGCTTTAGAAGTTGAACGTTTAACTATGAAACTGTACCCGTTTTGGGTCTTTTTACTGTTCGTAAAAAATCAAAGACCCTTCGTCGTTGGGCCGTTTTACTATTGATTATAAACAAAGCGTATCTCTAATAGGGGACGTACGGTTGTGATACTGTGAACCAAATTAGCCATACTTGTGAGTACGTCTTCCACTATTTTTGGTGGTCGATTGTAGGACGCTCGAGTCCGATCGGGCGGGATACAACACCCTATTTTATCGATTACAATGGTTAGTGTTTATTAACGGCTCCATTGTGCCGCACACGTACTGGACAGATATAGTTTTGTTTATCGCGGCCTTCGTTTATTTAACAGATCAATCTAAGCATAAATCCAGTAGGTAAATTTGTCTGTACAACGCGTCGCGTGTGTTCCATACCTACCGTCGTCTCTCCTGTTCATAGTCACACCTACTTCCGTCCTTGACAATGAGTGCGCGAACAGTTACGAATCCCAGGTCGAGGAACCATAACAGGATATCGTCAAAAATAAAACCGTAATTCAGCTGAATCGGCGCGTGCTTACACGCACGTGTCAATGAGGTGTAAGATTTTCCTTTGTCGTTATGCTCGCGTCGATTCGTGTATGCCCGTTCCTTATTAATTCTATGAACAACATTGAATGACAAGGCCGTAACGATTGAACAATCAGTCGCATTCGGATATGGCAGCTGAAAGTGTTAAAGGGGAAGAGTGTCAAGGCATCAGGAGTAATCATAGAATCTGGATTTGGGAAACGAAATTCATGACGTCTGCGTGGCAACCCTAATTTTGGAGACACTCGACGATACGTGAATTGGGCAGGAGGAATTAGCGCTGAACGGAAGTTTCCGTATGGGTGGTGGGTGTGTTGCCGATGCAAACTATGTAACGCGGATCGATATTGTGCGGGTGTACAGTTGGGCACATATAGCCGTTCTTATTGACAAAAAAAGATGGCTGCTGCGTAAAGTGGGTGGAGTATACGACGGGCATGATGCAGCTTAGCTGCAAGCTACATGTATGCATGATAAGCACATGACTGACCACATAGCCCACGCTCGTCGATACTGCAAGACGCCAGTATACTCAATTGCGCTAGTTGTGTCTTTCTTTAGTTTAATATGCTTGTCGCGACAGAGCCACGGACAGGAGAGAAGCCGATTAAAGTGCTATACTCAAAAAGGTGTATGTGCTCTCTGCTCCAACACCTATGAGGCCTAAAAACTGCGAAATCTAACACCTCTATTAATACTTACGAAGACTAGAATCTTCATAGGTGTCCACAGTAACATTTCACCGATAAACACTTGAAAGCGCAATTCTTTGAAAAACAATGGAAACAGAGATCACCTTTGCGGTTTTTCAGTTCTTCTCGGGAAGGCAAATGTTTCTTTCACAACTTTGTAGTATGGCATAGCAAAGAGGCGTTTCACGGCGGTCTAAAATTGAAAGCCGTCTCGCTGGTATCTGGGCCTCAATGTTAATAGAGTGAGGACGGGAACATTATAGCCGTTAGATCAATGCCTGCAGCTTTACCAGCGTATGCATATATCCAGCGTAACGGCTTGCGAACGTAGCTGAACAACTTAGAACACGAAATTTTACGGACGGATCGGAATAGGGAGTTCGGACTCCGGTACTCTAGTCGTTATGGTAGTATCCAACGGAGGATCGAACGCGACGTTCGATCCTCAACTGCGATTGGGTGTCTTGCCACCCACCTGCGTGGCAAGCACACGTAAGTGCACCCTAGGAAAGATGTTAGCAGGTGGCACAAGCAAACAGAACCAAGGAGCATCAGCCAGTGCGCAAACGAGAAGGCCCTACATATCGGAAAGTGGAGGGAGGAACGTGGACGTTATCTATGGATGTGTCAGCAAACCAAGGGGCGCGGTGTCGTGTGGTGTTGTGGTCGTGCCTAGTACTTTTACTTACGGGATATATGTTATATGTGTAAGCGGGAGTGAGAGGTGTATTGCAGCCTAAAGAGAGTCTGAATCCCGAGTTGCGTCGATACGAAGGTGTGCGTGGCTGCGAGGATGCGGAACGGCGAGTGAGCCAGGTTGTGCGGGTGAAGAACGCTGATGGGGTGAGTTGGGTTATACGGGAGCATCAATTGATGTCGTCGTGCGCGTCCGTATGCGAGGTATAGGGCGTCGCAGGCGTCACATTGTTTCAGCACAATGTCATCTCACCCTGACTACCCCCCGGGAGGGGAAGGGCCATGGGGTTGGGCAGGAGATCTACCGGAGAGCCTCCACAGCCTCGTTATTTTAATCATCCCCCATTTTATACCCGCGACGCACACTCTGCTCGCGAGCCCTTCGGCACATCGGTTACGAATGCGTCCGGGCGTCGTCGCTTGGCTCCTTCCCCGCACTTCGTCCTACCTCTACCATATCACCAGCCAAAGTGTGTGCGCACGCGCGCACACAGACACACTCACAGACAGACAGACACACACACTCGCCCCGTCTTTTTTGCCCGGAGTTCGAACTTAGTTACCCTGATTTTATAACGATAAGCTTCGACGGTCGTTAGCAGCCGCCAGTCAGTGGCTCCGTTCTTCTGCCTTCGTTTCACGGGGTCTCCGCACATCCTCCGCATCACTGCCACCAGGCGCGCATCTTCCGCAAATCCCGCCTGACACTTCGTTCCGCGTGCACCGTCGACTCTGCATAGCCTATAGCGGCGTTCTCTAGGGATCATATATATTTTTTGTTGTCGCACTCACAGCCTGCAGCGTCTACTACGGGAGCCACGCGAATCGCACCACCTCATTGTCACCCTGGCGAGGACTCTTTTTTCGCTTGTTATTCACTCTGACGCCCCCGCTAGGTGATACTCCCGCTGATGCGCACTGGGGTTGTCGAATTCGCAATGCCGCATTAAAAAATACACACGATGATCCGATGCCCTCTCTTGCTTCGAGCCTGAATAACCGTTGTTACGTGATTTTTTTCTTGCGCCGTCGTTCAACGCAGTCTCGCGAATACCATTTGTATGATTTCAATGAAATGGCCAATACGCCACATAGAACTGCTATTGACATTCGGGTATGGTATTTATCTTCCGGTAATGGTGATGACATTTAGGTAGTAATACTTGTCGTAATTCTATTGGTTTTTCGATTAGGGTGAAAACTAGATCGATAACGCTGCATTCATGGTCTTGTGGATGGTTGTGATGGGGAAGGCCTCTGATGACCAGGATGAGGGCATAAAACGCTTTCGGACCGATATAGGTACCCACCACTGAATTCTGCCGACTATCTGGATCATAGACGTCGGATGATTGTTCTTTCATTGCTCATTTTACCTTTTCTATTGCCACTGTTGAAGGACCCTGACAAATTCCTTGCAAATGTTGAAGGGTCTATCCGAAATGGTCCGGAGGCCTTATCGGGCCTTTGAGGACATTGCATCCTAAGGGCAAAAGACAACACGCGTGAAGAGGTGAACCTGATCTTTAGGGATATAATAAAAGGTTTGATAATATACCCAGGTAATACAAAAGTCGCAGTTACCAGGGTGTGTTTGCACCCAGTACGATGCTGAAAATGCGAATCATTGTAGCACTTTGTTGCGATGTTCACGTTTCTCTACGGCTTACTGGATACGTTGGAGTTGCTTTGGGTTGCGTTTCTTTTTTTGGGACGTTTAAATAAACTAACATTCATGACGCGATGAAGTGCAAATGGTCGCCAATCGAACCTCCGACGTTGTTCCATATTGTGGCGTTACAACGCAATGTTGGAATGCCGCTTGGAATTTCTCCTATATTCGAGCACCACTGAGGGCTTTTTCTCACGTTTAAAGGTGTTCCACAGCAATGTATCTGCGGTTTTTTGGGTATGTTCAACATGGCGCGACGCTAGGTGCATCGCTGACTTTTGCCATTCTCTTGAAGTCACTTGACTATCGGGATAGCTCATACAAATCAAGCTCGGCAGTGACAAGTTTAAGGCAGTTTGCTGAATATAACTGCCAGATCCGGATAAATTGATTGCTTTTTACCATCCCGCAAACACGGAAGTTCTAGGGCTTTTCTCGTTCGCCTAACTCACCGCAGCTCCCAGTTGGCTGCGTATTTGGCTTTTCCAATGCATTCTCCCGTTCGATCTTCCATTCTGTGTATCCCGGCGGATGTAGCTATATATATATATATATATATATATGCGTGTGTATATGTATATGTATATATATATATATATCTACTACCTATCTATATGTGTGTGTGTGTGTTTGTGTGTGCGCGTCGTCGAGCAGGCGAGAGATCCTGCCACGGAAGATACAAAGGGTGGTGACAAAGGGAAGCGCCGCCCCCGCAATACTGAGTTCCAGAAACAATGGAGGTCCGCATCGATGTATAACCCGACGACGAGGCGCACACTGCAAATTCAACCGATAATCGAAGGTGCTCCGGGAACGAGCTAATCTGTTGTTTCACACCCCTCCATCGAATCATACGTTTCATGAATTTTGTCTTTTCACATATTTATCGCCAATGTTTTTCCACATCTGTCGAGGCAACACTACGCAGTAGTCGGTGCACTCGTCTATGCACGGCTGAGCGGTCACCCATCCGAGTATTAGCCAACGCTGCTCGGAAAGGAATATCTTCGAAGTCGCAAGTCCACCGCGCGTCCGCTAACGTCGATCATACGTTCCTTTTCCATTTTCTCCCAGATATATTGCGAATCTCCAAAGGGAATAATCGAATGACGCGTTTCGGCTTCAAATGAGGGCGTCAAACGGCTCCAAAAGAAATTTAAAAAAAAAAACGTGATTCAACAGTCGAAAGAGAATTTTTCACAGTGAATCGGCCGACACACACTGGCCTGCTTCTTTGACACTTCTCATTTCCTCTGGCGGGGCGCGGTGGAACGCGGGGGTCTTCGCGTGCCATTCGCTCGCCCGTTTCACCGTTATGTATACGCCAAACCTTATCTCAATGTTGCACCGTGTGTACGTATGAAAGACAGAAAAATATTTCGTGAACAATTTTGTTGCGGAACCTCCGACACGACAGGCAGAGGAGGATGGAGGAAAACTCTGAATTCCGTCCAACGATCGAAATGACGCATACACACATATCAATCGCGGAAATGAATTTCGGCAGAATGGGAGATTTATATCGACCTGTCCTAAGGTCACCTAAGGGCGTCGAACGCGCTTAGGTGACTTGATTATATATCTATATATTAAACTCTAAAGTTGTGAGCGTCCAGCGCCCTATGGGTGACCTTGATGTATACCCATGAAAAATTGCCAACACACATCACTAGTCGATGCTATTTTGAAGGAGTGTGCAAAATTTCAGTAAGATCGGTGCGTTCGTTTTTGAGAAATAGTGGCTGCCGACTTCAAAAATAGTGTTATAAGAAAAATCCGATATACCCGTCTTCCTCCTAGCCGGTCATTCTCAACGGGAGGAATTCCCAAAGGCTCTCTCTCCTAGACATTTACTTCGATTGACTTAAAACTTTGGAATAATATTTTAGATATATTCCGCTATTAGATAATAACATTTCAAAAATGGATTGCTGAAATTTTCAAACCCACGTCACCACCTTAACGCAAGAAGATTTGGCAGCGTCGTAAATGGGGGTATATGATAATGCTCAGGTTTGCAAAAGTGTCACGAACTCCAAGACATATGCCCATAACCATAAAATCGCCCCGAGAAGCTGTCAACAATGAATATCGGTCTGAGTAAAACATTATTTCGCCGGTAAAGAAAAGGGCTTACTGAAGCTGTCTATATAACCAGAGAGAAATACAGAAACTCTAATAATTTGCCAATAATCTAAAAAATTATTTCACGTTTGAAAAAAATTCCTCTGCATTATGTTTTTTCCTAGATATTTCTAGAAAATTATCATTTCTCAACGGAGATCATAAATGAATATTATGTAATTATTACTAAGAGAATCATAACAAATAATATTTCTCGTTGATTATCCGGACTAGGTAGTTTGAAGTCCCTGGGCACATTTACCGAATGTGGATAAAGTAGGTGGCATGGTGCCATCGTCGACGTTGCCATGTTTGCACAGCCTAATATTTTGTGTTTGCTTATTGCACAAATTCGCGATTAAAAATATGAATGATCTTATCATTTTGCTCTGAATCCTCATTTTCACTGTGCTCCGATTACAAACAACACTATAACAACGATAATACTAACAATAACATAACCGTCTAACAACGGTTAGTCCAATAATTAGTCGAGCCGTTCCTATTTTTTTCAGCTACGTGGTAGCATTTTTTGCCGATATAAATGATGTACTGAGAAATTATCAGTAGGTTCCCATAAGCGTAATGTGATTAGCCCACAAAAAAGGGCAAGCTTTCGATTTTTTCCCTAAAAACGGTACTGGGAATCGTATCCAGCCGGCGCAAAAATTTCATCGCAATGGTAGTTTCTTGACCTGGGCACGTGACCACCGCAAGTAAAAAACGCAACACACCGCCATTCTCTTTCTCTCTCTCGCTCTTATCTATATATGATGAATCCTTTAATTGTTGCGCTTAGAATAGCGCCATCATTAAAGGATCATTTTTTCACCAAAATTTCGATCTTTTTTGAACCGCTATATCTCCGTGAATAATAATGGCAGAAACAAAATAGAAATAGCGATACAAATCGTGATTTATCTTTATCAAAAATGGAGGTCGAAATAACTTATGAATTTTGTAAAGTGAAGTCATCGTTTGTTGAACGACAAAAAGGAAAAATTTTAAGAAATCTTTTTAAGAAAACATTTACAACTGGCGCGACACTGGCCCAGTATACAGGACCGTATACGGCCCAGTACAGGCCCAGTACACAGGACAGAACCATACAGGAGCCAACTCTCCTGTATAGTTGGCCATTCCCTGGCATAAATGTCGGTCCATTGATAGACCATTGTCGGAATGATATCCTCGGGCCAAGACTGGTTACCGAAATCGGACCGACATTGGACTCAAACCCGGCCCGACACTAGGGCCAAGGTTGGCCCAAGTTCTAGACAATATCATATGAAGGTTGGTCCGGTCCGTTATCAATAATAGGTCGATAATGCCCCGAGTTTCGACCATTATTATATTATGTCAGTATTTTATTAATATATATGGTAGTACACAAAAATAAATACAATACTTTATCGGAATTACATAAATATTATAATTCATTATTATTGAATTCAGGTACAAATTTAATAAATTATAACTGAAGCTGGTAAATGTCGGTACGAGAGAATATTGAGTATGGGTGACAATAATGATACGATGATACGACACTTAGAATTATTTCGCAAATAAAATAGTCTTGAAAAATGAAAACCAGAAAAACTGATATGTGGATACACGAGAGATCGGATGTGAATTACGCATTGTTATTCGCATCAACAATGTTTCTTTTGGCGCGTCTTTTTTCGGGTTACACTTACTCGAACACGCGATACAGCAGACTGAGGATGAAGATTTTTTTTTCCCTATATCCAATTTTATATCTAATTTGAACAGGCTAAAATAGTCCGAGCGCGTCATTTTAGGGTGACACTTTCGCAAACACAAAGTCAAGCAAACTGAGCGATCGAGGTTAGGATCACAAACTCTACACGCCTGTCGCACATACGGTTTCGAACACTTGGACAATGGACTAACTGTTCGTTCACATACACCGATACAACACTGAATGGCGATTCGCGAGCAGCGCATGACATACCGTGAAACGGGGCTACTTTGAACAGGTTTTGAAAGTTTTTTGTAGGTAACATTTTTTAACATCCCAAATTCCAACTTTTCTTGTTTCAATAGAGCGATGTGTCCTTTGGCTATAAAATGTAGAACAAAGTCAAGCCCCACCACCACCCACAATTTGATATATATTTTATTTAAAGTGTCAAAGTAGTCCCGAGTGTGAAGTCTTTTGACAGGATATTGAAATGCAACCTATGTCAAAGATTAAGGGTTACTTTGAAATAATTTTGATAAAGAATGTAATATTTTATGCATTATACATGGAATTAAATGAAAAACAATAATTTTTTACAACTAAATCGTCGTCGTTTTTAGCGATTTTATTCCTCGACTGGATTCTTTATTCGTGATTTGGAAATAAAGTAAGTTATTAAGCATACATTTAACTTATTTTGTATGAATTTTTATTTTTTTTACTTCACACGAAAATTTAAGAAATAGTTTTCTCAGAACCATGTTTTTTAAATCGGCACGGAGCAGAACTAGAACAATTTTCGTCCAATCGACTTGAAATGTTAACTGTAGCTTCTTAGATCGCTTCAACAGTTAAGTACGAACGCTTTTTCATGCGATAAATCGAAAATTGTAACAAAGATATCACTTTTCATGTGAAAATTATGGTCGAAACAAGGTTTTTTTTCAATCTCGTCTTTATTTTTTAAATTTCTCCCCGTACTTGATTGCTAAAACTAATCAAGTACGGGGAGAAATTTAAAAAATAAAGACGAGTTTGAAAAAAAACCTTTTTTCGACCATAATTTTAACGAAATTTAAATTATAAAATAAACGAAAAACGAAAACGAAATATTTTCGTTATATATATATATATATATATATATATATATATATATATATATATATATATATATATATATATATATAACGAAAATATTTCACTCTTAGTACTGGGACTAAGTTTACGACAGTTCTGCTGCGTGCCGCAGAGAGGGTTGGTTGAAAACCAGTAGCGCTATAGGGACGCGTGCGCTGCCATTTTGTATTCTTATGACAATTAATTTTTTTTTTTGCATACTTCAATATATACCTTATAAAACCTCAAAGTTATTTTGACCATGAATTTTGCTCCTCTCTTTAAAAAAAAATTCAAAGAAAACGATCGAAAATAGGCGGTTACAGTGGTCCCCGCCTTTAAGGAAACATTTTACATAAAAATGTCAAGTACCTGGGGTGCTATTATAGGCACTTAAGGATGTTGAGTCCCTATGAAACATGTTAATGTTAATTGTTCAATAAATAGCTTCTTAATCGTCATGAAATTTTTACACGGCCTCCTGAATACTTCATGTAAAAACATACCAAATTTTCAGAATTCTATCATCATTACTTCAACCTCCTTAAGGGTTGAAATAAAAAATTATAAGAAAATTCTGAAAATTTGGTATGTTTTTGTATGGAGTATTTAAGAGGTCGTGTTAAAATTTCACGACGATTGGGAAGCTCGTTATTAAAACATCAACATTTTGTTAAGAACAATTTTTAAAAGAAATCAAAAAAAATTTATCAATAAACTTCGTTTTGTTTCCGTTGCTTTCAGTATATTGTAGATATTATAAAATTAAGAGGTCAAAAAAAAAACTTATTGCAAAGTTACATCAGTTTCCATAAAACAACATTTAATTTGTGAATGTTAATTGTTCAATGACGAGCTTCCTAATTGTCGTGAAATTTTTACACGACCTCTGAAATACTTCATACAAAAACATACCAAATTTTCAGAATTTTATCATCATTTGCGATTTGGGACTCAACATCCTTAATGAGTCTTATAATTGTCATTGAGATCAAAATCAACTTGAGCAACATTACAATCAACTTTAGCAACATTATAATAAACTTGAACAACAAATTGTTTTTCCAGTTTGAATCTTGAACAACAATAGATTCAAGTTTGAAACTTGAACAATAATTGATTCCACTTTATTACCCTCCCCCGTATTTTGTCGCTCTATTTAAGTAGCCCCAAAACTGTCCAAGTTTCCACGCATGTCAACGTAGCCCCGTTTTACGGTAATTAACGGGGAATGTTACTGGCACATGGTCGGTTCGACCTGTCCCCGCCAATAGTCGATTTTCCTTAATCAGTCGACACAGTCCCGACGTTGGCATATTGCTGTATTCCTGTCCTAGAAATAAACGTAGGGGAATTAATGGCAGACAGTACTGGTCCATTATCGGCTCCAGTAGTCTAGCCCAACAGTCGGCTTTCAGGCGATAGCCGATACTGGTCCGACATTGGTATAATACTGGTTGTCGGGATTATACATGACCGCGGAGCAATCAATGGCGAACATTACTGGCCCAAGATCGGCTCCAGCAATCTTCCCCAGCGGTCAGCTCTCGGTCGTTAACCGCAACTGTCCCAACGTTGGCGTTATGCTGTATGCCGGGTTTCGAAAAGAGGATCGGTTGAGAAATGGCAGAACCATTGTTTCGACGTTGTGCCAACACTGGTTGCCCACAGTCGGTTAGCCTATACTGGACCAGGCATCGGCCGTATTGTTTGTGTTGGCAATTTTTTCATGGGTAGTTTTATAAATTGGTGTACAAAAATTGTTCGAAAACCTGCGTTGAGTATGACGATTATTTTGTAGCTAACAACAGTCTATCGGCTCCTTGCATAAGCATAGGGCACTCCCCTTGTACTTCACTCCCGACGGCTCGACCCTGCAACAGCCGTAAATGTTTTATTTGAAAATAACTTCAATCTCTATACAAACCGCTTTCGTGAAATTGTTTAGAATATTAAATGGTAAAACAAATTAACACACACACACACACACACAAATGTACTTAATTTTTCACACCCCTGAACACGTAACGTATACTACAAGGAAATAGCACAGATAACTGAATTAAAATTACGCACGGCGGATTTGCAGTGAGCCCGTGAACAGATAAAACAATGAGAGGGCGACGGAGAGACAGAGAGAGAGAGGAGAATCCCGCGAGTACTGTGGTAAGCGCGCAAGCGGATCTGGTTCCGCCGCACACACACACACACACGTCAATGTTGCGAAATGAAGATGAACGGTCTCGAGCACAATGCCCTCCCGCGTATGTATTCACATAGCGTGTACAAATATACGCGCGGCGCCCAAACACGTGAAATCGATTTCGAACAAATAATCGGATACTCGATTCCGGGGTATGAGAAGGAGAAAGAGAAGGATGCGAAGTGGAGGAGGGCGGTTGAGAATCGGCGGCGGAAAAGGCGACGGCGGGAGGGAGAGTTGAGGGGCCAGCAGGAGCATAGTCGCATAATTCAGAATCGACAAAGCAGCAGATTATGGAAATAGAGTCCCTGAGTCGGAGCCGAAGCGCTCTGTCGCCATCTCCCTTTCTATCTCTCTCTCTCGCTCTCTTTCTCTCTCTTCTTCGTCGTTCGCGTACACATTCAATGTAACCGGCACACACACACACACACACAAAACACGCGGAGCCAGGAAGTATGTATGTATATTCCGTAAGGTGTTGCCATGCCGACCATTGTCGTACTCGTTTCGTCCGTTTCTCCGCTTCGGTCCCGCACGGCATGTCTCCTCGCGTCCCTCAGCATCTCCTCGCAACCCTTCGCGTCGTTTCACCCGCGCGGCCTCGAGTAGCCCATCTCCTGGCATAGGAGGGAAAGAGGGAGAGAGAGAGTGAGAGAGAGAGAGAGAGAGAGAGAGAGAGAGAGAGGAGAGTATTCCGCGGCACTGTAGAGCTGCCGTAGGTGCACACGGGGATGTCGTTGCCACCTCTACCACCGGCTCCAATGTGGAGCTTCGGCTCACGCAAGAGCCTCCGCCACGTTCCCCGAGCTGTGTACGACAAGCTGTGCCGATGCCGTTATAACGGCGCGCATGAGAACGCGGGAGTATCGGGTGGCCGCCCACTATCCAACGGCAACAAGCTCCCGCAACAGCCCACACTCTCTTCTCAGCACTTCTTCGCGAAAACGACGAGCCAACCCTCTCTCTACTCCCTCTTCTGTTCCTTCCTCTCCCTGTCTCTCCCTCCCTCCTCCTCGTCCTCTCCTCTCGTGCGTTCCTCATCTCTCTCTAACGTGTTGTTGTTAATTTTGTACCAACTCGACCCTCCGAACAAGCTTGGACTGCACCATAAAGGACCGGGTGCACACGCATAGCAAATGTATCCTGGATAGCCGGATGAGTCTCATAACCTCAATGCGCGAAGCATCTCACACACGGAACGAATGCACTCACCGAACAGGAATCCTCACGACCACGAAGAGTTGTGTAGGTTCGCGCGTATGTGTACCATCCAAATGATTGTTGGAGATAAGTCAGCCATGTTGGCTGACCAATCGGAAAGCTCGATTGTTCTTTTGTGATGCGGTCGATCAGCCCGGGCTGCTTAGATTACCGGAGTCTGAATTCATAAGCTATGGTAAAACGCTTTCCGAAATATGGTCTTACGATGTACATAACTCGAAATTACTCGATTTCGGGTGGGCAATCCTCCTGTTGAAGAGTTTGCCTAGAGCTCATACCTAGACGCGACCGCAGGTCTACGTAACTTCAAAATCAACGAAGGTCAACTTTGTAATGATACTGACGTTTGTTTTCAATCTTGATTTAACTATAAGCAACGGGCGAGAAATGTTATAAAGGTAAAGTGGAAAAGTTATACAGGATATGCTTACGTAGTTAGGTTTTACAATGGATCACTAATCGTTTGAATGGTAAACACACAGTTGTATTGTATTGTATAGGCTCACATCAACAACGGCACCATTTACGTCTCATCAATTTACGGACGGATCGAAATGCGGGGTCCGGATACCTGTATCTAGTCTTAACCGCAGCTCAACTTATCTCGATCCTCATTAAGATCATAATCCAAGTGGTGACAGAGGAAAGTTAATTATGATAACTTGGATCACGATCCAAGTGATGATAGACATAAGTTGGATAACTCGGGTAACTAGAGACATGATTCAAGTAATAATTAGCATAAGCTGGATCCTTAGGATAGCTAGGATCACGATTCAAACGATAATGGAGATAATTTTGATAACTAGGATCGTGATCCAAATGTTTATAGAGACAAGTTGGATAATGGGAATAACTAGAATAATGAGCCAAGTGATGATAGAGATGGGATTGGCTGCTGAGGTAAGAAGCGATGTTGGCTGATCAATTGCAAAGTTAGGTTGTTCTTTTGTGGTATGATCGATGAGCCTCAACGATATTTTCTATATCGTTCAACGTTCAACGATCTATATTTATCGTACCCAAAAAGTAACTACGAAGTTATCTTTCCCCCAGTTCCTAAAAAGTATCTAGGGAAGTGATGCTGGACATGATAGATGTGGTATTCGTGCTAACGAATCACACTTTTTCGGTGTTTGAAACCTTGATGTTTAATACCTCGTATTAGGCATCGATCATTCTCCTACCGGGCTTGCTGAAATAATAATGGATGAAATAGTACAATCGACGTTATTGAGGCGATTGAAAATGATCACGGAAATGGACTACCAACAATCTATTGTCAACCCAATGGGTAGTGTTTTGAACATGAAGTTTTTTTGATGATGAACCTTTTAAATGTAAAAACAAAGGAAACAAAATACTAGGGCCGAAATAGTGATGTGCGCATACTCTAGCCAATCAAGGATCCCTAGCGATGAAAGCTACGACGCGGAAGTTACCAGAAGCGCTGTTGGCAGTTATAAGGAAATTTACACATTTTGCGTACTGCAGGCAATGGTCATCCGTAAATAATTCTCAACATTCTTTGCGCCGACAGTAAATATCTGGATAAGGCGTTGCATCTTTTCAAAAATCTGCCAGCGACAGTAAGTCTTTCAAACGACGAACCGATTAAATTTATCGGGCTTAACACGCGTACATAGCCCAGCTATAACTTCAACGATGAGAATCCTTTGACGCGTTCCTTTTTTCACGGGCTCGTGTCTTTAAATGTCGCGTTGTACGCGCATTTTGCGCGTTTACACTAACCCGAAAGGAGACGAATAGCGCCCTTTACCAACTTTTAATGGCACGAATGTATTGGTCGTTGCGCTTATCTTCTACTTGCTTTGCCCACACGTATTGACGCCTCCTCAGTGTTGGGTTTACACTGAAAGACACCCTACCACTTGGCCTACGTGACGCAAAGAGTTCGCGCCGCCCTTTTTTCGTTTACAGTCTAAAGCGACACGGGGTACACTCTTATTTGCCACGTACTCTAACATAGCGCGGGAGCGCAATTGTCTGTCGTGTTGGTTCGAATTCAGCACAACTGCGGATGATGGAAGATTTATTTCACGGTATTTCACTCTGCTGCTGATAAGTCCAGCTGCTCAAACGGCAAAGCAGCATGGAGAAACGACGCGGGCAAAGAAAGGCGCCTGAACCTAGGTTTGTTTATGCGCTTTGTTGAAGGCGAAGTGCAAAACTAATGACTAACTTTAATGAAAATTTACGATTGGTCCATCAGAATTAACTCAAAAAAAAAAAGGAACTGATGAAAGACAACTGTGTGGTCGGCGCGGTCTTTTTCGCTAGACGTGTCAGCGGTGGGATTTGTACTTTTAGAGTCGTCCGATAGATTGCGCATGCATCATGCAGACTATAGATACCAGGAGAACAAACTCCCGTGCAAAGCCACTGAAAAAAGTGTCCCCGAAAATGGCTCCAACATAGACGGCGCTGGGGTGCTGCGGACGCTATGTATAGTAATATATTGGTCGACGAGGTGAAAGTGATCGGATGAGACTAACCTTACGACAGACCGAGCGTGACAGCAAACGTCAAAATTTCGGGCGATCACTGCTCGGTAATTTCCCCATGTCCATTTGAAGAAAAACTTTTTTGAAAGCGAGAAAACGTAAGTCTTTTGTTTGGGTATACTAAATATTCCGACTGAAAACTTTGTCGCCCGTACAGTAATTTATTCAATAATTGATGACAAAATAAATTTCCTTGTTCACTGAGAGTCTGAATATAAATTAGTATGTTTTCCATGATAAATGTTACGAATATTATACCCTATTCGATAATTGAGAAATATTATCATTTTTTCATTCTTGTAATTCAATTTTAGTGTGTGCAATATGGCGAAAGTGTGCACTCTACTTTGGTCGTACATACTCGTTTTGTACTCTGAAAAATGACACAAGAATTAAAATCTAAAGTGTTTGATTTTAAAAACTACGCTTTATCTGTACTGTATGCGTATTAATCAAATACCGTATCACTTTGTCTTAAATTTTATTACTCTGACACTTAAAGATGAATGAAGGTTAAGTACATCAGCTGTGAACCGTCTTCATCGGACCCATGTTTTGCGTATATCTATACATATACTCCGGAGCACCCCAGCGCCGTCTATCTCGGATACCGTTTTGGGGACGAGTTGAAAGGCCGAGTGTGGCTTTCTGTATCTATTCTCCACGGCATGCATGTTCACAGATTCGTCAGCCAGTAGCGACACCACGTAGCAGATACCGCAACGAATGCCTTCACTTACGGGGCGAATCGCTACAGCCAAGTGCCCGGATCATGGAGACTAGATACAGGAGGCCACACTCGGCCTTTCAGCTCGTCCCCAGACGGTATCACGATAGATGGCGCTGGGGTGCTCCGGACCACGTGTATAGATATACGCAAACATGAGTCCGATCAGGGAGGCAAGCCTCCATGACATTACTATACATAGGGCCCGCGGCATCTATGTTGGAGCCATTTTTGGGGACGCTTTTTTCGCCGACTTTGCACGGGAGTTTGGTCTCCTGGTATCTAGTCTCCATACCCCGGATCTAAAGACGTCGGGCTGGAAAAAGGATTTCGGACTTCGATAGGTGAGTTTTCCTTCAAGCGGAACTTTTACTCATGTTAACCTAAAGTCCAGCTCATTCATTGTGTAAAAAAATCAACGTCACGTACCATTAGTAACTAAGCTGTATATCGGCAATGTGGGGTCGTGGAAAGATTTTATTTATTTTCCATAACCACCACCATTTGCTACGAAGAAGCACGGGGGGAGCGGGGGGGCGTGGGTTCCCGAACAATGGCCCGTTTGCCCGGTAAATCTAGAGTTCGGTTGTACGAAAAAATGGAAACGGATGTAGCCAAAACGTTGTTGGCGTCGAGAGGACCAGAAAGGAAGGAAGGTCGAGAGGTTATATACGCAGGAGAGCGCGAGCACGTGGACCAAGTATTTATCGGAAAAGAAATGCTGCCCACTGCCGCGCTTCAACCAATTGTGGCAACCTTTTTCGAATGTCCTTTCCCCCAACTAGCCAAATTCCACCCTTTGGTAGCATTTGTCCTTTCACGTACACCGGACTTTGAACCCCACTGATGCGCAATATGTACCATTGTGACGAGTACGCAGTATAGCTGTAAGCCGACCGCTGTGCCACAGTCATACGGAATCCATAAGTATTGTGCGCGACGGACAATGTTGCGACGTATACAATGTTCTCGGTCGACGACTTATTGTGGTCGCATCGGTTTGCTATTTACGAACAAACGCCAATGGTCATTTTCGCCAAAAGTGTATGTTTCTGCTTTGGTATACTTCAATTTTTGGTGCATCTAGTCTAGCCTCGTTCCGACGTGAATACGAATACCTGCCGGGGATGCGGAAAAGAAAGCGGAATCTAGTCTTTACGCAATGGAGAATGAAAGGATTCCGAAATTTGTACTATACAGGTTAGTGTTACGAACTGGTTTGGATGTGTGTAAAACGCAGAATGCACAAATTTATATACGAAAAATAACGTTTACTGTAAAAGACAATATTACGACACGTGGATCCTATCGGCCATCTTGGCAAGAACTTTAGAGCGGAAGTCAAAAGAAAAAGCGTCTCCAGGCACGCGCAACAGTGTGTTGCACTGACGAGAGAAAGCAAAACCGATGTTATAACATCCTCGCACCTTAAGTTGCAAAGTGTGTTTGCAACTCAAAAACAATTATACATAAAAACAAAATCTAATGCCCCAAAGGTTTCTTTAAGTCGCATGTGACTCAAAGATTCAATTCCTTCGGAACGTTGGCGCGACGTCTGCTTCTGACGCTCGTTTCAACCTTTGAGTTTTCTTCTTTTGACGATAAGGACTAAACCGAGTAAGTTTCGGTGTTCTCAGTGTGCAGCAAATCCTGTATTTCCTCGGGCAGCGATTTTCGTGCAATAGTATTTTTTTCCCTTATGCTTCTACCGTATTCTCAATATGAATAAACAAAAGCGATATGATAAACTGAAAAACGTGCGAAAAAAATTATGTTGGAATACACTGTTAGTGAAGCACGAAAAATGTGTCATGAATCAGAAGTGTCATGTTTGACTGAGAAAAAAATCCCCGAAAATAATTTAAAAAAAAACGCAATGTGAAAACACTGATGTGAAAGAACTGATTGAACATGGGGACGATAAAAATGACGAAAACGAACAGGGTGAAAATGAACAACGAAAAATTGTAATACGAGTGAACCAGATACGAGGGACGATGATAGTAAATTTGAAGCTAGTGCCAAATGTTTTTTTTATTGCTGCGCATTACCATATATATTAAACAAAAAACGGCCATAATATACTTAATATCGGCCGACACTCAAGGCATTATCGTATCACTGTTGGTTATGGACTGGACCAACGTTGGTACGATATTGGCTTGAACTTGGGCCGACCTTGAGTCCAACGGCGGTACGATATCGGTAGCCAGTCTTGGCCCGAGGATACCATTCCAACAATGGTCCATTAATGTACCGACATTCATGTCAGAGAACGGCCAACCATACGGGAGAGTTGGCGCAGTGCTGGGCCAATTTCGAACCAGTCGTAATTTTTTTCCTGGGATCTTTTATTTCGACAGCTGCTTCGCTCAACATCTTAGCTTCGTCGGGTGGTTGCCATCTGGAGTGGGTACAGTCGTTGAACGGGACATACGAGTTTGCTTGTCGCAGTGTTCGGTCCGACAACGCGTAATTCACCATCTCTTCCCAGAATCACCTTGATTACCTAGCTAGAAGTCAGTCTAGTCGTTTCTGATTAGCATGGCCTACGAAAACTACGTCCCCTTCTTGTAGAGTTTGAGTGGGGTAAGCCCAGGGAGATGGCCGTAAGGGAGAGATAGCCAACTCAAAAAAATGCTACAAACACTCGCTAGGAGTCGCTAGCTATCACTCAGTTCACTTCAAGTCGTGCCTACGAAGAGGTGCATGCAAAAATATTTGCGAAAAAAACACCAAAGGTAAGTGAAACCCACCTCTTTCCTTTTGCCTAGTGTGGAAATTATTCAAGGAGTTCATGATACAAGTTGCGGTTGTGTAGTTTTTGAAAAATAATGTGTTTTTAAGTGATTTAGGGATGACTTGTGAGTCGTGATTAAACGTTACCGCAAAATAACCACAAGGACTCATAAATGTTGTCAAGTAGCTGGTGTGGCCATCTCTCCCGAAAAATTAGGAGAGATGGCCACATGCGGTCAGGATGTGATGGCCATATTATTACTAGCGATGTTTTCGTATCTTTTGGACTAAGATAAGCATGTTTGTGTTAATTTCAGATGCCAAATAAATACAAAAGAAAAGCATTAGCTACCCGAGGGAATTAGAGCGCAGAGTCGTTAAAGTCCGCAATAAACGCTTTGAAAAATGGTGAAATGTCAATTCATGCAGCTGCTAATGCTTGTCAAATTCCAAGGAAAACCTGAGAAAGGCGTTTCAAAAACAATAATGACAAAAAAGGACCTCTGGGACCAACATCCGTTTTTGACGAAGAAAATGAAAAGAAGCTCGCAACCCACATTAAAGCCATGCAAGCGGAAGGTTTTCCTTTAACGATCGATGATGTCAGAAAGATCGCATACCTGCTGGCTGAACAAATAAATTTAAAACACAGGTTCAATAAGGAAACTGAAAAAGTAAGCTACGACTTCATACAATTGTTTTTGAGCAGGCACCCTGATATTGCAATCAGAAAGTCAGAAGGTGTTTCCTCAGCGCGATCGACTGCTATGACCAAGCCGGAGGTGGATGCTTATTTGAAGCTTCTGGAAAATGACTTGATGGTCGACAATATGATGTTTGAACCAAGTAAGATCTTCGAAATGGACGAGACAGGACTCCAATTGAATAATCGTCCTGGACATATACTTGCTAAGAAGGGGTCCAAAGCTGTATCCACAGTTACATCGACTGAAAAAGGAGAGACAATAACTTTTGTCTCTCCTTGTGGCAGGTGGCAAAAAAGTAGACAACTACTTTTTTGCCACCTGCTTGCATCATAAAAGGTAAAAACAAAAAAACTGAGTTTGCGGACGGAATGCCTCCTGGATCGAAGATTTTTATGTCTCAGAAGTCCGCATACATAACTTCAACCATATTTTTGGAATGGCTGAAAACACACTTCGCCCCGAGGAAGCCTGCAGGGAAAATTCTTCTGTTGTTGGATGGCCATTCGACTCACTGCAATTCTGTTGAAATGTTGAAAAACGCAAAACAAAATAACATAATTTTGCTTTGAATGCCAACCCATGAAAATATTGCCGACACAAACAATACGGCCGATGTCCGGCCCAGTACTGGCTAACCGATCGTTGGCAACCAATGTTGGCCCAACATTGAAACAACGGTTCTGCCATTTTTCGGTCGCCCCTCTTTTCGGAGCCCGGCATCCGACATCAGGCCGATGTGCGGACAGTACCGGTTAACGACCTAGGGCCGACTGTTGGCGTAGACGGAGAAGCCGACCGTGGGCCAATACTGTCTGCCATTATTTGTCCTGCGTTCATTTCTAATCCCGGCAACCGGTACTATACCAATGTCGGGCCAGTATCGGCTGCCCCGGTGAGCCGACTGTTGGGGGGGACTACTGGAGCCGACCATGGGCCAATACTGTTCGCCAATAACTGTCCTACGTTCATACGTAATCTCGGCATACCGCAATATACCAATGTCGGGACAGTATCGACTAACGACGAAGAACCGACTGTTCGAGTGAATATGTTGAACCAATCACGAGCCGGCATCACTCCCCGTTACGTGTCTTATGAATTGCTCGCTAGTCGCCATTCGGTGTCGTATCGATGCAGACCGCGAACTAAGAGTAGCGTCCATCGTCGCTTTTTCGTGCAACAGTAATTTTTTCCCTTATGCTCCTACCGTATTTTCAATATGAATAAACAAAAGAGATATGATAAACTGAAAAAAGTGCGAAAAAAATTATGTTGGAATAAACTGTTATTGAAGCACGAAAAATGTGTCATGAATCAGGAGTCATGTTTAACAGAAAAAAAAATCCTCGAAAATAATATTAAAAAAGCGAACTGTGAGAACACTATCGAGTATGTGGAAGAAATTATTGAACACGGGGACGATAAAAATGATGAAAATGAACAACTAAAAAATTGTAACACGAGTGACCGATAATGCCCTGAGTTGTATCGGTCGATACTCGGGGCATTATCGTACCACTGTTGGTTATGGACTAGACCAAAGTTGGTACGATATTGGCTTGAACTTGGGCCAATGTTGGCACAGGCGTCTGGCCGCTCTTAATACCAACGATGGCATAGTCTTGGGCCGACCTTGGCACGAGTGTCAGCACCAACGCTGGTACGATATTGGCTGTAACTTGGGCCAACCTTGGCACTACTGTCGGGCCGGTGTTGAGTCCAACGTCGGTTCGATATCGGTAGCCAGCCTTGGCCCGAGGATATCATTCCGACAACGGTCCATTAATGGACCGACATTCATGCCAGAGAACGGCCAACAATACAGGAGAGTTGGCGCACTACTGGGCCAATGTCGGACCAGTTGTACATTTTTTCATGGGCAGTAGCGACGATGATGAGCAGCCAGTTTTTTGCGATGCATGAAGTAAAGAGGGTAAAGGGAGAGAAGAAGACAACTGTATAGGCTGTGGAGAGAACTATTTCGAAACACGACTTATCGAAGACTGGCTTCAGTGTATCATTTGTCAACTCTGGGTGCATGAAAATTGCACTGTATTTAACGACATGTGTTCGATGTCTGGACAAAAGAAAAAAAAAGATCTAAAACGCAAAAAATACACGATGAAAAAAGAAAATTAGTAGAATCAAGTACTGGCCAACTCTCCCGTACTACTAAGGCCATCCGTCCCGGAGCGTCCGAGAGAGATCGCCAGTTCTGATTTTTAAATTTTATCATTTTCAACGTTGATCCTCTTAGACGTGATTAGATATTTATTGATTAACCTGTAGTTGAACATGCAAAGATTAATTTTTTTAAATATTATAATCTCCATACATGTAGTTTTGTTTTAATTGGACCTCACAAAAACTATGGCCAACTACCCCGGACTTACTCTATTTCTTCTTGAACTTTTTGCTCGTGATAGTTGGCCCAGATACTCCGATCGTAAGCGATTATGCATATCTTGTAATTTTTAACAATAACGACGTCTCTTACACAGCAAGTTTTCTTCGTTGTGTTGGAGATCGAAAACTCCTATTTCTTCAATGTCTTGCAGAAACATTGCTGGTATCAGCGGAACCAACTCGTCGGATTTTCCGGATACGTAAGTTATCCGGAACGTCCGGCTGACGTCCTCGAACGTTAAACAAGCTCGGCCCAACACCTTTCTTAGCATTTCTAAATACGATAGAGAGGGGGCTTCGGCGTGCGATAAATCGTTAAAAAAAACTCCCATAAAGGCTTCAGTAGACAGAGAGGTGGCCAATTTGAGATGAATGGCTTTGTATACGCCACATGTGAAGAGGCAGAGCCACGCCTTTTCGCCACCGTTCAGGTAGTCTGTACTTCATCAGTTTCGATACCAAGGGATGCTGCGGATCCAAAACTATTGGATAACGAAACCCAAACTGGTCGTCTCTGCTCAAAACCAGTGTCTTTAAACTAATAAGTCCCGATTCAGATCCCCGCGGAAGACGTAACCGCTCTTTCTTAAGGAGCATGCATGGGCTTCAAATTTCAATGATACGTTTTTTGTCGTATCGTTTTATCGCCGAAGGTATCAAGTTTAATTGGCAAACAAAATTTCGATCATATTCCAAAAGTTAAGCGAGCGAAGACAATTGTTGTTTGAATAGGTTTGGGTTTTTCTTTAGCATTCTTCTGAAAACTGCTTTTATGGAGTGGTGTACGTCTTATCTTCAAATCTATTCATCTGATTCACTTCAAATGCGGACGGAGCAAGGTTCATGACGTTGTCTATCGTATGACCGGATGACTGCTTATCCATTTGGCAATCACAAATGCTAAGTTTTTCTTGTCGAAAATCGAACTTCTGTTTCTCGAGCTTGTATTGTTCGTAATTTTTAAAAATTCAAATAGTACCGGGACATGCGAAAACGTTATAGTTATACTAGAAGCATATTTTGTATTTTCCATTTCAGATAACCCCAATCGTCAAAACTACCTACACCGATTACCCATACAGTAACGACGGCGCTTTTTAAAATAAGCACTACTTCATTGTTCACCAAAATTAAAAAAAAAAAGCAACTACCTTGGCAAGATTATGTAATAATTGTGTGCAAAGTCCCGATCTCGACATCCCAGTAACCTCATTTAAAAAATATTTAAAACCGACCTGTTTTTTGTGCCCCAAGCTTATGGAGCCCAAAAGACCCGTTAGTTTTAAATTCTTGCGGGAGATCAGCGCACAATTAAGCGCTCGTAAAAACACGATCATAGGGCTATTACGATATCAAAAGTACGCGATGTAGTAAAATAAAAAGTCATCGTTGTTACGAAACCCAACCTTTGTAAATTGCGATTGGGGACATCAGCTGATAGACTTATCGCTGCAGGTTGACCAAATCGTTATACACGTTACAAGTCTATAGTATAGACAATTGGAACCACTAATTCCTTAAAATTGTAGTGATGGACCAGAATACGGAGTAGTCCGGTACTCTCGTCTCCGCATAAAGGGATCCCGTAACCTCCGTAACAGCCACGGACGGTGTTTTTGCTGATCTGTCGTTTACAATTTTCTTCCCGAGACACGCGTGAGACGGTTCTTTAGCATTCAATATATTTCCATCAATGTCACGAACACATTACGCACGGTTGCCCAACAAGTCCCCCCCTCTCTTTCTCTCTCTTTTTCTCTGTTACTTCGACGGATCGCCGATCTTTTCTTTCAACATCGGCCAATAACAACGTAGCCATTGTGGTGTCGCCTTTCGTACTCAACAAGAGAGCGAGATGGGCTTTAAGGAAAAAAAAGAGCAGAGAAGCTGCGATCGAGAGAGCGCGGTGCGCGGTAAACGCGGGCGAGTGAGGCAAAGAGACGTATGACTTGTTGAGAGAGGGGCGAAGGGGAAGAGAAGTGCGCAGGGAGGACCTTTGCAGATGCTTTGTCTTTGCGCTTTAGCGTACGACGATGTTGCGACAATGAGAACAATGACGGCATTACGGGGACTGTCGGGACTAGAATGGCCTTTCTGTCTCCGAGGAAAGACAGGAAGGACGTCGCACAAAAATACTGAACGAACAATAGATTTATAATTAGAAGCCCGTCCGATGCGTCTTCCACAGTACAGGAGAGCTTGGCCCCATTCGCTCCGTCGTGGCACCTTCTCTCGCCTGCCCACTCCCGCTCACAATCTTCCTCCGTGTCCTTTCGCGAGGGTACAACAGCCTGGATAACGACGTTATCGCGTAATCACGAAAAGCTCAATTTAATATTTTCTCGACGGTTTTCTTTCGCGTGGCTGTTGTACGATCGTAACTGTCCCAGTTCGCAATCTGTGTAAAGTGGATAAAGTAGAGCTTGCACAACTCCCCTCGACAGCTGAAAGTCTGAAACCAACAGGAGTCCAGAGCCGTAGCAATATCTCCTATCGTTTTTGGGCTGCGGTACTCAATCGTCTGGTCTTGTTTGGTTTTGTGTTGTCTGGATTGAAGCTGGTAACTTCAAATTGAATTGAACGAAGATATTTTTTTAATGGTCCACTTTGTATACATCTACGTCCGATCTGTACAAGCATCAAGGGTAATGGTATTATGTTTTACCCGCAATAATCCTTGCTCTATCCCGAAACACGGATTGTTCAATACGCGCGCAAAAGTTTCTTTGCCTTTCGTCCTAGCATTTATCTCCGTACATCTCCGTTGTGGGGACAAATCGTCGTGGTTTCCGAAGTCCTTAAGAGCTTTACGTATTGGCAACGCTGCGCAATGAACCAATACGGAGGAGTAATCGTCAGCTGGTAACCTGCCACGACCAATTCCCGATTATGAGCTGATATCAGTTGCATAATTCGACAATAAATATCATGGGTAGATGTTATTTGTCCGATAAGCCGGATGAGAAAATTCAGCACGTTTCGCATCTGCCATCCACCTACGTGGAGACTTCATCTATGGTGAGAATCGTTCCGATCGACCATTGGACTCATGCTTCGGGTGTATAATCCCGTCTGTAATTCGATCGGATTAGCGATAAATTGCGAACTATATGGAAGCATTGCCGACGAAACCATCGTCTCATCGACGATCGATTGTACAAACGTGGTAAATTATGCACACGCGCGCTAGCAGAGGGCTACACCAGCTTGACGCAGCTAGAGGTTCGTGCGTTTGTTGTCCGAGCCCCAGATAGGAGTTCCGCGTACCTTGATAGCTTCACCCTTTCCCTTTCGAGCTGGTTGAGAATGCCCTTTCAGTGCAACCCCCAACGGCCCATCACCACCTCCGGTAGCCTGGAACGTCGGACAACAATCGACAAAAACTGACAGCGAAGCGATCGGGCATTGTTGTATGCTGAGTGTAGACAGTAAACAGGCATTGTGTAGTCATAGAGCACATTGATGGCCAGGCGTTCGACTCCTTTTGCGGGATAGTTGCCCGTAATGGCGTATACGGCCCCACCACATCAAGCCGAGCGCTCTTTTTCATCCTCAATGCAAAAGCGTTCTGAGGCACGATGAGGCATCGAACTGCCTGAAGCTGCCTGCGCCATCGCAATGTACACCTAGCGAGGAGGGAGGGTTACAGGTAGGGAAGACATAGCCCATGGAGGCAGGAGTCTTCGACTTTTGTGCAAGGAAGATGAGGCTACAGCAATCCTCACTCTGTAGTGAAGATATTGGGAAAAGGTGGAACTGGTTGATTTCATGATGTTGGATTTTATGACTGGCGTCAATCCGACCCAAGTGACCTTATTGATATACTGATGACTCAGTCGTCGCAAGGAAGGTGATCATTACTTTTCCATGAAAAAATGTATTTGTAATTAGTACATCATGAAGCTCATCGAAATACTGTGCAGTGATGTAAACAACGTCCGAAAAAAGTTCTAGCTATATCTAGCCGTTGTCTAACTTCAGCTGGGTAGCAAGTTCAGCTGGGTAGCACTTCAGTAGCAACGATACAATTTTATTTTTTTTCGAACGAAAAGCAAAACTTATCACTGTCTATCATCACTGTCTAGCCGGAAATAAATATTCTTAATCACCACTGGCTAGCCGTTTTACTTAGCTATGGCACAGCTTTTAACGCTTTCAGCGTGATAGTGACTTAATACAAAAGTTTTAATTTTTGTATCTAGTCGTTACCTAATTTTTTATTCCCAGTCACTAGTTCAAGACAAGTAGGTCATGGCTGGGTCAGAAATATTATGCAACCGTGAGTTATTTCTTCTTATCTAGTCAGCATATAATGTTTTTTATTCAGTCACTAGAGGACCAAAGCGTTACAAGGCTGGACAGTCAATAGCTAGAACGACTAGCTAATGGCGATTCGAAACATGACTTTACTAGCTTGTGGCTAGGCGGTGATGAGTTACGTTTTTCACACGGGCCCATATGTACTCACTTATGGTTGGATACTCGTGAGCCGATTTTGCTAGTGCTGATGAATTCCCTGCATGCATACTCGCGTGAAAACAACTTTGCTTCATTTGGATTTGTTATCGCGAATTATGTGATGCAAATATGACTTGAAGAGGAGCACTCATAAGGGACACATAACTGTGTGATTTTGTAGGCTTCATAGAAGATCTGCATATGATACCAATACGAGCTACATGCGTCTATCTAGTCATGGATATTTTACCATTGAATAAATGCAAAAAAGCATGTACTTGATGTACCAATAAACACTGTATGATCCACATCTTCCTAAAAGTTTGACGTTTTGCAATTCAAAAAGATTCCCGAAAAACAGGGATTTTCGTCGCTGCAGTTACCCGCCATAAATGGAATGCTCATCGTGCGCCCAGAATGACGCATCAAATGTGCCTAAATTCACAGCAAGGAGAGCAAGTGCGTTATTCGAACGCACACGATAGGACACTCTTGCGCATTGATGCCTAAAGAACCCACGCTGCGTCAAAAACAACAGACAAATGCACACATGCAGTGTACAGTTTGGAGGATTCTTGGCGGTGGTTGCGTTCGAGCATTGCGGGGGCCCCGTAGGGTGCAGCCGTGTAACCCCCTCTTTTCAATGCTGCACACACGAGTGCCCAAGGTATACAAGAGCCCATGAGTGTGTATGTTTTTATGCATAATCTCCATGGCCAACTTTCTTCCTCGGTCCCTGGCGACGCGGGAACGGAAAAGCGACACACGAACTCCGGAGGAACGCACTTGCGCGTATTGCCCGGCTCTTTTTACTCTCTTATACAGTGCGCGCACATTGCAAGGGCTCTTCGTCCTTTGACCCGAATAATAACTCTGGTGCTCTGCCTTTTATACTCGTACAAAGAGCCCTGCCGGAGAAAGAGAGGAGAGGAAAGAGAGCTAGAGGAGAGAGCTCGCGACAACTCAGCGGAAAAGAAGAGAAAAAAAATGTCCACGACGCTTTTACCATTGAGGAATATTTTTCTGAGGACAGATGGAGGCTGGCCGAGAGGCAGAGAGAGAGAGAGAGAGAGAGAGCGAGAGAAGAAAAAGTTGCGATTCACTTCGCTATGAGAACGAAGGACAAAGATACGAAACCTTTAGTGTAAACGCTGATGACGCGAAGGATAAATTTTTTCCGCCAATGTGTATATTATATTATCCCCGACTCTGCTATGTCCCCCATTATTCCCGACAATAATTATTATAATTGTATTTCTTTTTTTTTTTATTACAACGGTCATTGAATACATCTCATCGTAATATCGCTTTATACCGACGACGACTTGTATGAATGCCTCTGAAACCTTTGCCTCCTGTTTATATTTTCATTTTTGTGCACACTGATGCGGATCCGAAAGGAATGGGGAAGAACTTTGCTCTCGAGGAGTACCGCGCACGTGTGCAGACACAGGGAGAAATACGTAACAGTGAGCTCGCGAACACATTAAAATTATTACGGTGAATAACATCGACATCTTGCGCGTCTCCTCATTGCGCGACTCCACAACTCGCGCATATTTTATTATCGTCGCGTGTGTACGGAAAAACTTTCAACGCTTTTGTATCACGCAGCGGATCACAGCGTCGTATTGCCCAGTCGTCCATTTTGTGGAAACAATTGACGGTGCGTGTGCAGCATGGCGACCGGAGCAACAGAGGCAAGAAGACTAGAGGTAAGGAGTCCAAATGCAGTGTCAAAGAA
This sequence comes from Ophion costatus, assembly GCA_951751655.1. Lineage (NCBI taxonomy): Eukaryota > Metazoa > Arthropoda > Insecta > Hymenoptera > Ichneumonidae > Ophion > Ophion costatus. Next base: position 20,181,361 of record OX632360.1, on the reverse strand, counting down.
ATGACCACGAAAAACCAGTTGAAAGAGGTGCGCTGCTCTCCTCTCGAACCGAATTGAAGTCAGCAACATACCAGTGCCGTACAATATGCAGGAAGCACCCTTCGCTACTTCTACTAAAACCAGTGCCGTATGATATACAAAAAGCTCCCGGTGCTTATTCATATGGAGCGGCAATTTGATGAAATTAATTGAAAAACCAGTTGGTGAAGGAAATTTTTATATAGATAGATACAATTCTTACTATATATAGATAATATAGATTGTTTTGGAGAATAATAACGAGATACGGAAATTTAGTCAATATGTTTTTTTTCGTTGCGGAGTAAGTAACAAACAAAATTTATCTACAGTCACAAGAAAATTCATAAGAATATGGAATCCAGACAAAACTTTTACAAATAATCACACATCATGATACGCTGTACAGATAAAGAATGATAACGAAATACATAAATTAAGTCAATGTTTTTTTTTATTGCGGAAGCAGTAACAAACCAGTGTTGGGCAAAATTGTAATAAAAAATTAACAATTACAAATTGCTAAAGGTAATTTGTAGTTAAATCGAATTCCATTAAAATTACTTTTAGTAATAATAATTGAATCGGAGTTCATTGAAATTACTTTCGATCATTGTAATTGAATTAGAGTCCATTGAAATTACTTCCAGTAATTGTAATTGAATTGGAGTTAATTAAAATTACACTGAGTCATTTTAATTAAATCGAAGTTCATTAAAATTACTTTCAGTGATTGTAATTGAATCAGAAATCATTACAATTATTTTCAGTGATTGTAATTAAATCAGAAATGGTTAAAATTACTTTCAGTGATTGTAATTGAATCAGAAATCATTACAATTATTTTCAGTGATTGTAATTAAATCAGAAATTATTAAAATTACTTTCAGTGATAGTAAACCACGCAATGTGGTTTCATTAGATTTTTTTTGCTTGAGAGAATTCTAAGCATCGAAATGAATATCTCGTTTTTTTCGTAAAAACGAAGCCTCAAGGATTGAATTAAGAGAGGGAATTTTTTTTTTAAACGCAATCTACTAGCGATAATACCCGTATCATAATTATATCAGTAAGTCCATTTCGTAAAATAATTTTTGTTGCAAAATTAATTTGTTTAAACAAATTGTTTGAACAGTGAACGTGACTATGTGAATTGCACATAGTTTCCTGTTTTTTGGGCCGCTTGTCGAGAATTTAACATTATTTTTACAAAATAAATTTGTTTAAACTATTTTTTTTATGACAAAAATTATTTTATAAAAGTGACTTACTGATATAATTATGATACGGGTATTATTTCTAGTAGTTTGCGTTTTGAAAAATATTTAATTTTTTTCATAATTTGTTCAAAAACATGGTTTAACCAAATTAGTTTTGGAAAAGTAATGTCAAATTCTCAACAAGCGACCCAGAAAACATCGGAAACCATATGCAGGTTACATAGTCACATTAACTGGTCAACCAAATTGTTTAAACAAATTAATTTTTCAAAAATAATGTCAAATTCTTGATTAGCTACCCGAAAAACTTTGATAACCATAGCCAATTTACATATTGACTGTAAAAGACTCGTTCCGATCACAACATTTGAATACTCCAAAAACGGAGAAAATTTGTTAGTCTATTTGTTGTTATTTTGCAGGTATAACGTCAGAGAAAAAAATGTATGCATATTTCGAAAGGATAACTATCGAGGACACCTTTAGAGCACTTTATTGGGCGAAAATAATCCGATAAGACTTCCGAAATTCAAAATGAAGAAAAATGTCGAAATTTAAGTTTCGCCATTCGAAAGAGCGGCCTTGAAAATAGTCGACAAGGTACTGTAGGAATTTTTTCCAGGACATTTTCATGGTAAATAATCACGTCGAAAAGAAGACTTGTGAAAAGTGTCTTTGTAACGTTAAAGTGTTCATCATAAGAAAATTGTAATTGATATAAACAAAGTAACAATTTTCCCAAGTAATTATAATGAATAATACAAAAAATACTATTTTTCCAGTAATTGTAATTGATAATGGAAAAATTACAATTCTTCCAAGTAATTGTAATTAGCAGCAAAAAATAAAAAATTTTCCAGTCATTTTATTTGGCAACAAAAAAATTACAATTATTTCGATTAATTGTAGTTGATAATCACAAAATTACAATTGTTTATAGTAACTGTAATTGATAAATAAAAATTTATAATTGTTTCACGTAATTGTAATCAGTGACTAAATATTGCAGTTATTTACAGTAATTGTAATTTACGGGTAATGAAATTACAAAAGTAATGTCTGCTGCCCAATTCTGTAACCAACAAAATGTATTTATTGACACAGGAAAATTCATAATTTTGAATCGAGACAAGACTTTTACAAATTATCACTAATTATGATACGCTGTACAGATAAAGAGTAAGGCAATACAGAGATTAAGTCAAATCGTTGCGGAAGCAGTAACAAATAAAATTCACTTATAGACATAAGAAAAATCATAAGAATTTTGAGCCTAGACAAAACTTCTACAAATTATCACACATCATGATACGCTGTACAGATAAAGAATAATAACGAAATACACAAATTAAGTCAATGTTTTTCTCGTTGCGGAAGCAGTACTAAACAAAATGTATTTCTAGGCACACGCAAATTCATGACAATTGTGAATCCAAACAAAACGTTTACAAATGATCACACATGATATTCACACATTATAATAAGATGTGCAGATAAATAATAATAATGAAATACAGAAACTAGGTCAATGTCTTTTTTTGTTGCGGAAACACTGACAAGCAAAACTGATTTATAGACACAAGAAAATTCATAAGAACTTTGAATCCAGACAAAACTTTTACAAATTATCACACTTCATATTCACATGTTATGATACACTGTACAGATAAATCGATCTTACAGTTTTGATTTTTCCTATTGTCTTTCGTTTTCATTTTCCTTGCATTATTATTTTCGCTGATCAATCGCGCTAGAAAATATCCTCTCATGACGAGATAATAGTTCATCACTCTCACAAAATTCATAAGAATTTCGAATCTAGACAAAGCATCTACTAATTATCACACATTATGATACGCTGTACAGATAAAGAACAATAACGAAATACAGTAATTAAGTCAGTTTTTTTCCGTTGCAAAAGCAGTAACAAACAAAATTTATTTCTAGATACAAGAAAGCTGATAACAATTTTAAATCACGACAAAAGTTTTACACATTATCACATATCATATTCACACTGATGATAAGCTGTATAGATAGAGAATAACAACGGAATACAGAAATACAAGACAATATTTTTTTCGTTGCAGAAGCAGTAACACAATTTATTTATAGACACAAGAAAATTCATAAGAATTTTCAATCCAAACTAAAGTTTTACAAATTATCACACATCATATTCACATATTATAATACGCTGCATAGATAAAGAATAATAACGAAATACAGAAATTAGGTCAATGTTTTCTTTCCGTTGCGGACGCAGTAACAAACAAAATTTATTTATAAACACGAGAAAATACATAACACTCGGTTAACCGGTTTCGCCGCAGATCACGATAAATATATTTTATACCGAGACACAGTTCTTTTTTATTAAATCTGACACAATTCGCGAGATTCGTTAGTCCGCACGGTCCGCATACGTTTTATTTCAACATGGATGACAAGCGGGACTCATCGATGGCTGATAGCGTCCGTTGCTTTCTTGTCGCGGAGTTCATTTCGTTTCGGTGATGTTTTAGCGATATACGCGATGAAACCACCAACTACTAATAGCTGGATTTTCGTGGACGCTTTTCGATCGTGACCGCCATAAGCGTTCGGACTCCTCACCTCTAGTCTTGTTGGGCACGGGCCCGAACTCTGTATTGTGATGTTAGGTCCACGGAATTGCGAGAAATAAGTGGCTCTATCCTGCTTATGCGAGCCTATATATACGTACGCATACACAGTTCGGTTTAATCCTGGACCCCAGTCAATCATCTCCGGTAAAATGGTCCCTGAACACTTTAGACACTATGCAACAATCCCTAAACACTTGATTCCTAAATATCCTAGACACCGCATAATTATCTCCAGGCAGTTAGTCTTTAGAAAATCGGGACACTAAGTTACGATTCCTAGAAACTTGGTTTCTGGGAATCCTGGAAACCAGGTAATTATCTCCGGGAAGTTGGCCCTGTACAACCTAGACACTGAGTAATGATTCCTAGACACTTGCTTCCCGGACAGCAGATTAGCATCTGCAGGCACTCGGTCCCTGCACACCTTGGACACTCGCAGTAATGATCCCTAGGCACGTGGTTCCTGGACATCTTGGACACCGAGTCACCATCTCCGGACACTTGGTCCCTGGGCATCCTGGACGCTAGATGATTATCCTTGGACACTTGATCCATCAAAGACAAACGTATGGTAAGGAAAGGAATCCCAATAATAGTACTGACGAATCAAAACATTTGACTGAATGACGTTGCATACTGCGAAACAAGCCGAACGATCATTCCTCATACTAGGACACAATCGAGAGAGCACAATAGCAGTTGTTGGTATAGTTCACGGATCGAGTGAGGCCGCACCCGCTTATGATCTATTATGGGAAAGCGGAAACGCACGTTTCACCCCAGTTTCCCCCGTTTAGTGGCATTTAGTTCGCTCCACCGGGTCGTATGATATTTATTTTTATCAGAGTACGGAACCCTCCAAAAAATACCCGCCGAAACTGCCCCCTCCACCTTTGTCTCGGCAGCTACGATGTGTGGTTCGCAATAGGTTACACACAGTCTCAACGACGACATTTATCATTCGGCGATGTTCCCGGTGCTTTCCGCCTTGGACGGCGTCGTTTCTGTATCTACTCTATAGATGTTGACGCGGATGTGATGCCATTATAGGGCCTGCCATTGAAGCTGCCTGAAGGGACATCTTCGCACGCTATGACGGTACGGATGAGCGATGTTCGAGAAAGAAAAATCTATGCAAAGATAATCGATGTTTGAACAAAAAATTGTCAATAGATCGGTCACCGAAATTACCGATCACTTTATTATCTAATAAAAAATCGGTTGTCTCAATGTTATCGATACTGTCAGTCAAAGTTCTAGTTACTAAAATCGGCAGGATGAATATCTGGGATTATTCACTGCTAACTATTGCCCGCATAGTATACGTGCTTTTGCAGCGAATGGAACCGGCCTCCTGCCCAAGGCTCCTCATATAGAATCATTTCATCATCTGTTTTGGGCTTGATTATCTTCACCTACCCGAATTGAAATTGTGCTAGCCTGTCTGAGTTGAGACCCAGTAGCTGGCCCACCCAATGAACCTCAAACGAACTTAGCTGCCTTCCTTTGAGCTAATGACATTCCGATATTTTATTATCAAGCCGTTGTCTAATCTCTTGTCTAGTAACTAGGCCTTACTGGACTAGTCAACGGCGGTTACGAATGACAAAGTGAGGTTATGTGACTTACACGTACTATCATCGAGGAAATGATTCAAGACTGGTTAGCCAACGTGAGTTTTAGATCGCGTTGCGAATGAAAAAGAAAACCTCACGTGAGTATCTCGCCACGACCTAGCCAACATCAGCTACCTGCGGCTATGCACCCCTCGGTGAGTCACTGCCCAGCCGATCTTGATTACATAGGCCCTTACGATAAAAATACCACCTAATGACTACCAAGGAAACGTCGCGAGGTCGAACTCTCCGATGTCGATTAAATTTGGCATGTTCGTAGGATAAATAAAAATAGGCGACACGTATTTTTTTATAACTGCGGAGCCCGAGTTTTAAGGGGTGAAATGCACCCTCGAAAATAAGGATATTTTTCGTTTTTCGTCGATAACGTTCCAACGGTACATGATATGAAAAAAATTTTAAATGCAACAACGTTTATTTATCCGCGTACTATACATTGGAGATGAGAACGATGCCAATAACAACCAATGTCATTTTGTTTAGTGCAAAAATGAAGTTTTTTCATACGCGTATCCGAGAATTTTCAGCTGATTGGGATGTAAATTGGCATACATGTAGAGGATGGAAAAGTAGCGGATACGTGTTTTTTGTTTTTCCAATATCTTATAATTAAGGGGCTGAAACTGGCCTTTGATATTTTATTCAAGTGCATCGTATAATCAAGTAGTCTTTAGCCATTCCAGGTTGCATTAACGTCAATATGAGTTTGATTCGATACGCTATTGTAAATTCCACTCGCTCTCCACAACCATTCCCCTCTTGAACGTTTAAAGTTCTTACCGTGCGACATGGACGAAGATTTGTAGAATAAAAAATGCGTTAAAATGGAAGTACAATCAGTCAAAATAATCGATAAAAAAATTTTCTCGGTTTGGCGGAACGTTACTCTTAAGGGCTCAACGCACACGTAAGTGACGCCAATAATAGTCACAAATGACAAAGTGACGTTATGTGACTATACATGTAGTTCCATTGAGTGATTAGCTCATATCATGGCTGGCAAGCAATTGGATATAGCGTTGTAAATGAAAAAAAAAATCCTCAGGTGGGTATCTCGCGATGACCCAGCGAACTCTATTATCGCTCTCAATGGGAACGGAATTACGTCATTACTCCGACAATGTTATTTGCGTTTGTTAATCCACCTATTTTTCAATCATCCAACTTCGTGTATTGTATTTAACATATGTAGACGATACGAAAATTCGGAAATTAACCAAGTAGAACTGGCTCCGTGGACAACGCCCCAACTCATCACCCAGAGTTCCCGGGATCGAAACCACGCAACGCGTAAGCTTTTGTCTGATGTCATTAAAAATTTAATCATTAATATATTTACTGCGCAAATATCATAACCGTAATTAGTGAATAACGGAGAATATCGTAAGAGGGTGCAATAATGTAAATAATGTGCAAAATAAAATTTACAAAAAATATATATATATAGTAGGAAGATTTTTTTCGTCTAGTCGTCACCTAATTTTTTGTTGCCAGTCACTAGCTGAAAATACTAGGTCATAGCTAGGATTGGAATATTAAACAGCCGAGAGATTTTTTTCTATCTAGTCACCATCTAGTTTGTTGTATCCAGTTACCAGACGACCAAAGCGTTACAAGGGTGGGTAGTCAATGGCCAAAACGACAACTAATGGCGATTCGAAACATAAATTCACTAGCTATAGTGCTACTAGCTCGTAACTAGCTTCCATGTTAGCCATACTGTCCATACTGACAAGATTATCGTAATGGCACAAGACCTTGTTCGGATTGGTTTGGCTTTATTACAATTCAATACGACAATTATGTACACGATTATAATGCTTTCAACAATGTTCATTGTAGTAACGGTGCAATAAAACGGCGCTAAATAATAATTTAAAAAGGCTTAATTAAAAACGGAAAATACTTCTCGGCCTTCTGTGGTCCATGTCCAATTTGGAAAGGTGTGTATGTGTGTGTGTCTGTGTGTGTGTGTGTGTGTGTGTGCAATCCGAAGTTGGTGTTACCGCGACCCGCCTACCTACGTGCATATGACACGATCGATGAAAGAGCTCCGAGTGTCGTATAACACGATTATTGACGTACACACCTGGTATACACTTGGGTCTACCGATGTATTCACAAGTTTAAAACGTCGTTCAACAATAGGACGAAACCGTGGCACGACATTATTTTGCGCTGTATCAATAGCGTGAAAAATAGTGCGTTGTACATAACAGTCCCGTGACAATAGGTTAATGGTTCTTGCTACAAATACGTCGTTCTCTCTCTCTCTCTCTCTCTCTCTCTCTCTCTCTCTTTCTCTCTCTCCCTGTCGTTACCAACAGTGTATGTGCCATAGGCAAGCGCGGAGAATTGTGTGTATATTTGTACTGTCATATGGTCTCCGGATACACCACGCATAGCATCGCTAAAACCATTGGTTTGAATTTCTCTTTTATTCGTACAGTAATATAATGGACCAATTGTTATCAAACTTCGTGAGAACGAATGTTGTTGCAATAATATAATAACCGACTCAGTATTCAATAATGCGTGCGTCTATGTAGGGTTCGCGCGCCCGTCCTTTACTGGCCCAATTATTAAGGAAGTACACTCTGCGTTAACACGGGGATAAATATCGCAGCGGTTTTTTTGGATTTGAGGCGAAATAACACACTATTCTGTCGGTAAAGAAATCAATCGAAGATTTTCCGTTTGTTTCTCGGAAACGGCTCGACCGAGTTTCTAGAAATTTTGACAGTTGACGTCTAACTGCCAGAGGAAGGACCTGTACCTCTCGAAAGTTCGTTTTTTTTCATTTAGGGAAAATTAAGTAACAATAGGTTTGAAAATTATCTTTCGGTTGAACTAATCGCAAATTAAAGAGATACTCGACACGGCGGTGAAAAATGACGGTGAAAAATTGCAAAAACTATCGCGTAACGGGCTATTACGACAGATGCATCGCGTAAAAAATGTAAGATCGAAACTAAATCGATCGTAATTTCGCTCCAAATAGAAGAATCGAAACAAGCTAACGGAACAGTACAAAATGTAGGTTTAGGTCTTTTTCGATTTTTTTGAAACCTTCCGAAGAGCACTAATAATCGAGGAAAAAAAACATTTTTTAATGAAAATAGCCCCAAAAATGAATGATACATCGAAAAAGCAGCCCAAAAATCAGAAAAAGGGCTAGAAAAATAAATTTAAAAATCATAAATAATTAACAAGGTGCAGAGAATTTAAAAACCCGTAAACAAGAAGAAAAAAACTCGTCGAAAACGACTCACAATCTTCAATACCGAGAAAATGATTACGTGTAAATTGAATATGGTCTTTAGCATGGCAGATCGAACAACGCATGTTTTTCCTTCTCTTTTAACGTGGATACAAATATTGTGGGTGTTAAAAACGGTTACATATTGGAACAGCCGAGGTCGTAATATCTTCACCTTATTGAAACGTCGCGTCACGTCCGTTGCTCGGTTCTAAAGTTTTGTATTTCGGAATTATAATAGAAGGAAATCTTGATACTTTACTGTGGATACCGAGAGGCTGAAAGGAGCAGATAATACGGGGAACGGTGCTCATTGTGAAGTACACTTTGGACATTATACAAAACACTGCACAAGCACTTTAGACCGCACGAGAAAATTAGAGAAACACTTTTCCTCGCACATCAGCTCATTATTTTAAGTGGCCGTACCTGAGCGAAAAACAATCCGGAAAAAGCGTTTAAAAAATTGCAACAATACAATTGAACTGCCGCGTTTCGGGGAAAAAAGAACAAAAAAAATTCTCCGTAAACTGTGCACTTTTCAAATAAAAATAAATTTACATGCGCTTAAACCGTTTTAATTTTTAAAGATAACGTACAAAATTTTTGCATGACTGTTTGCATCAATCTAGGGGTTTAAAATCTTTAAGGATGTTGAGTCCCAAATCGCAAATGATAATAAAATTCTGAAAATTTGGTACGTTTTTGTATGAAGTATTTCAGAGGTCGTGTAAAAATTTCACGACAATTAGGAAGCTCGTTATTGAACAATTAACATTCACAAATTAAATGTTGTCTTATGGAAACTGATGTAACTTTGCAATAAGTTTTTTTTTGACCTCTCAATTTTGTAATATCTACAATATAATGAAAGCAACGGAAACAAAACGAAGTTTATTCATAAATTTTTTTTTATTTCTTTCAAAAATTGTTCTTAACAAAATGTTAATTTTTTAATAACGAGCTTCCTAATCGTCGTGAAATTTTAACACGACCTCTTAAATACTTCACGCAAAAATATACCAAATTTTCAGAATTTTCTTATCATTTTTTATTTCAACCCTTAAGGAGGTTGAAGTAATGATGATAGAATTCTGAAAATTTGGTATGTTTTTACATGAAGTATTCAGGAGGTCGTGTAAAAATTTCATGACGATTAAGAAGCTATTTATTGAACAATTAACATTAACATGTTTCATAGGGACTCAACATCCTTAAAAAACATCAATTCTTTCGAAAATGTAGAAAACTAAAATGTAGGATACTTTTTCCGAATTTCGGGATAGCGGAATTCGATTTTTTTTTCTTTAACGTGAATCCACGAATCATATTTTACATGAGTAGATTAATTATTTATCTCCCGACACGACACTTACATAAATAGGTAAATTGTCAATAAGAAAACTTCTAAGCGAGTTTCTAGGCAAAAAAATTCATTCGAAAATTGAGCATTGCTTCTTGAAAATGTTATATCGTTTGTAAAGCTACAGCTGCGTGCGTGCGCGTGTTGGGCGTGTAGAGAGGGGCGGGGGTGATTGTATACATATACACCGATCAAACGTCTTTTTTTATTTTTCCACCAAATATGATTACGATTTGAGACAAAGAAATTGCACGGTCGGGGAAAAAGTTAGAAATTTTTTTCAGTCGTTTGCATGCATATCCGAACGATTAAAGAACAATGTTTCGAATTTTGACCCTAATTTCCAATTTCTTGGTATACATCGTAATTATATTTGTTTCAAAAATAAAAAGAAGTTCGCTGGTAGCATATGTATAGAGCGCGGATAAAGAAGTTTTCGAAAAAAAACATTAAAGTCGCGCGCTCGTGTTGACTGGACAAACAAGGCTGCTCCGTTCAATGAGTAAACTCGCGTCAGGAACGCGCGGGGCTCGGCCGCGGTATATTGAGGCTCCGATCGCCCTCGCACACGTGGCCGAGACGCGTCGATAACAAATTATGGATAAAAACACCTCGTAGGAGCGGGTGGTATCGCTTAGAAAGAGAAAGAGAAGGAAAGGGAAAGGGAAGGGGGAAGAGAGAGAGAGAGGGAGCGAGAGATCTTTCGAAGGCGTTTTACTAGCCAATTTATTTGCTGGCCCACTTTTGGAGCAGGTAGAAATGTGGCCGAAAAAGAAAGAAAAAATATATATATATAAATTGTAAACGTATACCTACACCTCACAATAGGCCGAATTAACAGAAGTCAGACCGTGTTTCCTATTGAGACTCGTGTCTTTGACTCCTCGTTTTCTTTTCTTCCCTTTTTTTTTCTTTTTTTTCTAAGGCATTCAAGTTAACACGGAGCTCGCATGTATCCGTCAGATAAGCAATAACGAGACGAGTTTAGAAGAATAATAAAATTTAATGCGACAACATAATACACGTTTGATTAGCAGTGGCTCCTTTCGTGGGCTGTCAAAATTGTACCAACCGCACCTACCGCTTTTTATACATTTTTTTTACCAAGCCAGTCTTCGATCTTGTGTCAGTGAACTAGGCTTTATTGTCCGTTCTATAAATGGCGTAGAAAAGAATCCTCCTCTTTAGGTGCACCTCAATAAAAATCGGGACGCAGGTCGCTCATCGTAGATGAAAATTCCATTGGAACGGCGCGCGGAGGGAAATGATAAATGTGCAAGAGTATATCCAACGAAATATCTTTTAATATCTCGTCCTTTGTGCAGCCCTCCCGCGCGTACACCAGTGATGGAGATGTTAAATTGGTTCTACGTATTTGGGAGCCATTGTCCTTTCGGAGCCTTCCTTTCGGCGAGAATTGCCTTTCGAAATGGCTGATCGATAAATAGTTTTTTGGCGGGCAGGAATTTTTTAGAGTTTGGTTTGCCACAATTGACAGTGGGTTAGAGATTGTTGGAATGGACAAGAAATACGTAAATAGCGCATTTTTATTTGGGGTATAAATAGATATATTTATTTTCACATAGATATGAATTTTTATTTTCCTACATGTTACCTTTTTTCGATTTTTTAAATGTAAATATCAAAGGTAAATTTTAAAAAACGTAATTTTTGTTTGTTTTCGGAACACTCAAGAAGTTTCCGAACCTTTAAACGACCATGGAGATTTGTTTTAAGCACTAATCAAAATTAAGGTGCACGGCATTTTCGACTAGGTTTATATTTTTCGGATATTTATCACACGGTCAATTTCTTTCCAAATTTTGTATGATGTTTAAAAAATCGTAAATTCCATCTGTATTAATTATATTTATATTAATTTTTCTACGAATAATTTCTAAACTGAGAGAAAGTCTATGGTATTTACAACGAACGCCCACGGTGTAAAAGAGGGGGTAGCAAAATTCATTATAGTTTATTGACACCGCAAACATAATATAGTTAACACTATATATTGTCCCCATGACTATCTATTGTCCCCGAAATGATTATGCACTATTGTGAAGGGCTTCACAATACAATGGAGATATGATTAATTCAGTGCTACAACAAATTCGGCGTACAAATAGTAATGTTGTATACTGTCCGTTAAGTTTTCATCAGTCAAACTTCTACTATTCTTTCCAAGTTTGTACAATTCATATGGTTAAACCGGTGCGATGGACTAGTGGTTAGCGTACTCGCCACTAAACCTCCGGACCGGGAGGTCCCGGGTTCGAATCCCAGCCGCGTACACTTCGTCGTGAAACGTTTTTCTTCGGCATAGTTCCACGACTGGGGGGGCGAACTTGATGACCAACTGTATTGGTATAGGTTTTCCGTAGTTTCCCTGTACCCATGACAGAAATGTCATGATGGAAATGATACAGAGGGAGAAGTCGGCTGCGGCCGCAAGAATGGGGGGGGGACAGGGAGAAAAAGTGAAGAAAAGGAGTGTGGAAAAAATAGTGGAGGAAAGAAACAGTCGCAGTGGGGAAAAAAATAAGTAACAAACACGAACAGCAGCGTGTACCTTAGGGAAAACAACAATTCATATGGTTAACATTAACGTTTTCCGAGTATAATTTGTCAGAAGACCTTACGAAAAGTGACGATTCGAAAAAAAATACAGTAAAGTTTACTTACATCGAAGACGCAAATCATTTGCAATGCGAGCAACCGCAGCTTAATAGTTTAAAAAACTACGCATGTCTCACAAACTATTACATAGTATGTTTGTTGCATTGCATAAGTAGGATGTCAGTTCAACGCTTTTTCTTGTAGTTCACCTTGTGTTATTGTAAAACACTCATTATTACTATGCTTTTAGCCGGTCGTATCTTACAATATAGTACAATTCACTATAGACATCGTCGCAAATCACAGGCAACATTTTCAATCAATGTATATATGGTATACTTATATATTTCAATTCACTATTAGAATCTTGGGGACGTAATTTTTTGATAGTATCAAGGAATATCCATTTTATGAACACCTACTATATTATACAGCATCGCCGAATAAACGTATGTTTGTAAAATTGGTGGATGATTCATGCAACTGCTAAAACATCAATAAGTAGTAAGGCAACGGTACCAATGCTCGAACGGTTAAGAGCATCCTTCGATTGTAGGACTTATTATTCATTAAGGGACCGTTAAAAAAATAATGACCGGATCTAACGGCTCGTAAGTTCTAGTTTTCAAAACACATACATTAACTGCCGGAAAGTTAAATATATTTATTTTTACATTTAAATGCTCCATAGTACCAAATGTACCAATTTTCGGACAGCTGTTAATGTTACGTACCTATGTTCGGACACTATCATGACCCAATATTCGATCACGTCTCTATAACCGTTATGAGGTCTTTGTTTTCGGACATGCAAAAATTGATTCTTATAGTTATAAGGTTTAAATTGTACAGGTACGTGAGAACTCTTTTTTATTCATCCATATACTGACCATATATTATGATAATTTTTTGGTAACTCGACCCCCGAAAGCAATAATTCGATTAGTAAAGAACGTAACCCTCCGGGCACATTTCGAATATATAAATAAGAACAAGACGGCATCGATGCCGTATAATCTCGCGGAAAGCCGACGCCACATAACCACAAACTTTGTTTGCGTCGCGACTAGTTACGTTACCTATTATATTATCTAAATATGGGACACATGTACACGGAGAAAACAGGGGCCTCGAAGTTTAGAATTAATACTATGCTTCTAAAAAAAATATCATTAAATAACAAAAAGTATTGAATGGAAGATAAAAATTGTAATTATGGTATAGTAATAATGAAGAAATTTAAATTTTAACCTACGATATGGCACGTAAACTGATACAAATAATACATTTTATTCGGCATATTGTGATTTTTCGTAGTATTCAAAAAATATTATGCCCACGTAATTGGAACAATTAGTTTCCAGTATTCTACAAAAAGTACGGTATAAAGAGTCACATTTTACTAATCAACTTCGTTATCTTTTTGCCTATACGCCGAAGATTACTGCTATGCGTATAGTAAAATCTATACATACACGAAGATTCATGCTATACGTATAGTAAAATCCATATGAAAATATAGCGTGTAATTAAGGTTGGTATTTTACAAAGCACGCATTATTTTTACTGTACAGCGTATAGGACTCGCGCCTATGCGAGAATAGTTTCAAATATAATATGCACGCATCATTTTTACTATACGGTGTGAGACTCATTTTTACACTTCTATAACAACAAGTCTTAGAATTTCCGAACTGGCAGTAAACTGCTATATTTTCTAGCCCTGAATATTAGAATGCTGGCAATGAGTGTTATAATTTGAGGCCGTATTTTTCTCCGTGTACTTACCGATTGATTGTCTCTTTTTTTTTTCAAAATCACAAAGTAAGTTAGTAATAAATAATTTATCGCGAGGTACGCAGCGAAGCGAACTGTCAACGCTTGGCGTCCGGCGATTCGGTCTCTGCAGCTGCGTTCTCTCGTACCAGTAATCGGACATGAGATTCGACCGTGGTACATGCGTGTGATAGATGTCCCAATTAATGAGACGCTGAATTTATTATATAAAACCTTATCCAAACCGAAATGTAACGGCGGCGTCGAAAAGTCGGTTCGATTCGCTTTCGATTGGTCATAAGACTAGTCTAGTAATCGATAAAAAAATAGACTCCTATTACCATCATAAATTATCACAACTCTTTAGCTCTTCGAGCTAGAAAAGTGCATTCATGACACGACTGTCGCGGACTCGTTAATATAACTCGTCAATGTTACTACTAAAATTCGTTATTAGCGTACATGTTTCCAGTAATAAATTAATAGTAGAAGGCTGAATAGAATTCAAGCGTCACTTTTCGTTACCTATCAATTATATACCTAATATAGTAAAATATTCGAACTACTGTCCGAACAGTGGGACCCGTCCGAGCATTGGTACGGTTACCTTACTATACTTGTGGCAGTGACTGTGGCTATAAAATATTCCCTCAAGGACAATAATATTTTATAGCCCCACCCTCTCAGTGTTATGCGAAATATGAAGTTATGCGAATAGATATGAATTCTGCAAACATTCAAATGTGTTCGGAAAAATGAACGACTTCATGTCCTCGGATGAAAAATGTATAAAAACTCATGAGCTTTTTAATACCTTTAAATTTTGATAACAGAATTTTAGAATTCTCAAAAAACATTCCGAATGCACAAATTTTTGCCCAACAAAAAACAGAGTTTGAAGAAGATTTTTTTAAACATTCAGTAAACAACTTTTTCATATTATCATTATTGAAGAAGCTTAACGTGTTCTATGTGGCTAATTATGCCCGGATTTCCGACACAGGGCAAAGTACTCGAAATTCCGTACCTCACTTTACGATTTACGCACTAAACATCCTCAAGTGTCTATCCGAAGTAAGAAAGGTCCTGCGGAGGGTTAAAATATTCGAGAATTGCGGGGTCACGTGCGTTACATAACCATCAATTCGTCGGGTGGCCCTAGTTGAGCGCGACGACGATACCGACATTCTCCAGGGATGACTCACTCCTAAATACCACTGGCCTGTTATCAGCCCTTAAATGGTAACAGCCTCGCATACGCTTATCCCAATCTCCTTTTCCTATCTCAATTCGAACTTAAAGAAGTGAGTCTGCTTTTAGAACGATTAAATGCAAAAGCCGACGACGCCATTGCGGACGCCGTCGATAATTGAATGGAAGCCGGCACTTAATGGCGCGTCCGGCTCGTTGCGACAGGATTGATGGCATCCTGAGACGTGTTAGCTGCAGTGTCATAAAATGTAAGGACCGCATCGAGCGACACTCCGGGCGTAGGAATCCAGATCTAGAATAAGAATGGAATCGGGTCGATGTTGCCAGATCAGGGGTTCGCCTTCCAAATTTTGTGATTTTTTTTCGTGCCGAGGGGCAAATGGAAGAGAAATAATTTCGGACATTTTTTCAAGCGTTTTCCAATGTCAGCAATAATTTTTAATGGAAGAACCATAGGCGTTGAGTTCGAGGACACGTGGGGCACGTGGAAGTCGAGGACAGCGTGTGGAGGAGATCGAATGGTCGGAGGAGGGGTGCGAGGTGAAGTAGACACGTAGGCTACCCTCGCTCGAAGAATGCAGCTGCACAATACAGCGTATCCTCTCCGCCAACGCCAAAAGGCATATTAATATGACAGACGTGAAAGTGGCCGAAGATCGGTATGAGGGGAGATCTCGAGAGCCCCACCATCCAACAGGTCCACACACCCGATATTTCAGTTGCGTATGTAAACATTCCTGTTAAGAAAAAAAAATTGAGGAAATGTGACAGCAATTGTCTCAGACTGAATTAGATGAAAAGTAAGATCGGCAGCATATTTCGTTAATTTAGAAACATGCCCGTGAAAAAATTGCCAACCCAACCAATACGGCCGATGTCTGGTATGGGTCAACCGACTGTGGGCAACCAGTGTTGGCACAACGTTGAAACAATGGTTCTGCCATTTCTCGAATGGTCGTCTTTTCAAAGCCCGGCATCCAGCATAACGCCAATATTGGGACAGTTCCGGTTAACGACCGAGAGCCGACTGTTGGGCTAGACTACTGGAGCCGATCATGGACCAGTACTGCCCCCCATTAATTTTCCTACGTGCATTTCTAAGACCGGGATACAGCAATATGCCAATGTCGGGACAGTTTCGACTAACGATGGAGAATCGATCATTGGCGTGGATAGCTCGAACCGACCATGGGCGTTAAAAGAAACATCGTTGATGCGAATAACAATACGTAATTCACATCCGATCTCTCGTGTATCCACATATCAGGTTTTCTATTTTTCATTTTTCATTGATATTTTATTTGCGAAATACCTCTAAGTATTGCATTATCGTATCATTATTATCACCCATACTCAATATTCTCGCGTACCAACATTTGCCAGCTTAAGTTATAAATGATAAAATTTGTACCTAAATTCAATAATAATGAATTATAATATTTATGTAATTCCTATAAAGTATTCTTTTTATTGCTGTGTACTACCATATATATATTAATAAAATGCTGATATAATATAATATAATAATGGTCGAAACTCGGGGCATTATCGAACTATTATTGATAACGGACCGGACCAACCTTGGTACGATATTGGCTAGAACTTGGGCCGACCTTGGCACAAGCGTCGGCACCAACGCTGGTATGGTATTGGCCGTAACGTCGGCCAACCTTGGCAATATCGGTAGCCAGGCTTGGCCCGAGGATATAATTCCGATAATGGTCCATTAATGCACCGCCATTTATGCCAGGGAATGGGCAACCATACAGGAGAGTTGACGTAGAACTGGGCCAGTGTCAGGCCAGTTGTACATTTTTTTCACGGGGACGTTCAGTGATTCAACATACTACGGGTTCCGCGCAGGTAACAGCTGATAAGTTACTAAAATACTGTAACTTTTTGTTGGCCTTGATTCTGGCTTTCAGCATTGAAATCTGCTTTTCGGCTCAGCTAGCTTTGGTTGCAAGTCTTGGTGATTTTTACTTCAAATTATAGTCCTCATTTATGTTTACATCATAGATCATCATCACTTCGACTTAGTGTCGAAATCTTTGCTTGGGTTTCCGACTACATTTGATTTTGCAACTATTGTTCGGGGTTACATGAAAAATTTGGTTTATGTTGACTTGGTATTGCAGGCCTCGTTCAGCTTTACATCACGGATCATGATGATTGCAACTTGGAATTGCCATATTTGTCTGAGTTTGGGTTTTCATGAGGAATGCTAAAGGTTTCCGCTTGGCATTGCAATTTTTTTTGGGTCACATGGAGTATTTGATTAATTTTAGCTCGGAATTGCGGTTATTATTTGGGTTTTTATGGATTCACCAACCTTCTTGATTTTAACTTAGCAGTGCAATGTTTATTTGCGTTCATATTACGAACCTCGACGATTTCGACTTGGGGTGCAATCTTTGTTTGGGATTAAATTACACAGCATTATTATTTCGATGCAACATTGCAATCTCAGTATTGATTCATTTGTCTTCACTTGAACTTAGCGTTGAAAATCGGCATTTGTCGGCAATCTTTGAAAAGTGTAAATATTTAAAAAGCCGAAAAGATCATGACGCCGCCGCAAATTAATATTCCGGAATATTCGTATAAGAGTAAGAGAGAGAATAGGAAATGATAAAGAACGATAAAAAAGATGATTTTTTCCAAAGGCCGGGAATATGTAGTCTCTAATTATTAATGTCAGGTAGTTGGAATTCTCGGCCGCGGTCTCACTTTTCGCTACGATTTACGTGCGAAACGTCCTTAAGTAATAACGCACGTGCTGGAGAACAGTATCCGCAAGTATATATCGGGGACGAGTGTGGAGATCTATTCGGTTATATACAGCGGGAGGTCCGGCCAGGTGTACGAATGGGTGTGAATAGGAGCCACAGATAATTTACATACCAACACTGCCCGTGGGCCTCATCCAATCTGGCATTCTCCGTATAACGTGGTGGATGACAGTGCTGCATTATCCGTGAACCCAACATATACACATACACAAATACACACGCTGACAACTAACGCACCAACGCGCGTTCAACCGCTTCGGCTGTCGCTAAAGATATTCCGAAAAATCTTTCAACTTGCTCTCCTCTCTCGCTCTCTCTCTCTCTCTCTCTCTCTTTGTGGTTTCTCCGAACGATTGGCTGTCAGTGGGGGGGCCTTCTTTGCAGTCGACTTAAAGGACGACACTATAACTCGGGTGTTTCAATAGAGTCGTAATATTGTGAAAATATGCGACTTTTTTCAAATGTCTGAAAATTTGTCGAATCTTCTTTCATTTGAAAAATTCGACATTTTTCGTACGCAATTATTTGTTCTTTCAATACTTACCAAATGTTTTTTCGTGATAGTCTTAGTGAGCAAAAACTTCTATTCCGATATCCCGAAATATGCGAAAATCGCGACATTTTTTGGATTGTGCAAAAAATTAATTTATTCGAAAAAAAAGCTCTTTTTTGTTTTTCTTTCAGACGCGTGTGTTCCACGTGGCAATGGAAAAAAAAAATTTGTCAAAGGAGTACAAACAAGCACGTAGAAGCAAACAGGGCGCGTTGCTCAGCCGCGAGCTCAGCATCATTGTACTCTACCCATGTTACGCGATAATCCGTCGAATTGCTGACTAAAGGTACAAACGCTCATACACGCGTCTCCCGCTCGACTTCGTCGTCATATACGAAGCCTTAAAAGTGCCCCGCGCGTTTGTGCGTTATTCCCGTATATATGCGTGTCAAACGGAACAGCGTCAAAGGGTGATCGTCGAGCGTTGCCGCGCGCCAAAAGAAAGGAAACCCGCGCGGCACGACGGGCGTTATTAGGTGTTGCTCGCGTCAGTGAAAATCACGGAACTGTGCAAAATAGCGGCTGGAGGGACGGGGAGGAGGACGCAAACTGCGCACACGCTCTTACCGGTGCGAAATTAGCAAGATTCAAAGAGGGCAAATCATTCGGAGCACGTGTTTGAATCACGTGGAACACGTCAAAGCGCTCTCTGCTCGAATGCCTCATATGTCTGGGTTATAAAATAAAAAGTAAAACTGCTAATTGAAAAAGTGATGAGGGCGGCGCGACACGTAATTCCATTATCACTTAAACGCGTTAAGTCAAGATAACAGATCCGCCTCTGTTTGCAACTTAACCGCACGTGGAATTACAGGCCTGTGTCCAGGGGAGCTATCACGGTTCGCTGTTTCAAATAAAATGACAAAAGTCAGCAGCTCACCCTGTCGCCGTTCTTTTCACCTAGCGAAAATGTGAAATTATTCGCGCGCGTTTACTCGACGCCAAATCTCGGACACACAATCGTAGTGCGCATGCCTAAGGGCATTTTCCGAAAACAGCGACAATCGTTCAATACGATATAAATCTTTCGAGTATTCTTTTACGGTAAGTAAATGACGAAATGAAATATTGTTTTTGTTTTTCCGTAATGTTTATGTTGGAATCTTATATATATTATTTTAGCGGTTTGTTTATCCGAGTAAAAAGATTATGTCTTCATTGACGCAAACTTACTTTATTGTTATGGGCTGGGTTCAATTTGCGTGCCAGATTATGATTTTCAAAACCATGTCAACTTCAAAGCAACTTTCGAAGCGATGCTGTTTCAAAAACTTCGACACTTTTAAGCCTCCGTAAGAATTTTCAAATCTGCTTACAATTTTCAAAATGTCCTAGCTTCTAAAGTATCAGATTCCAAATTAAGGAAGCGAGGTTATGTCCTCCACTGTAGACGGAGCTCAGAGATCGCAGCGCCGAGTTTCCTCGATTTTGTTGCCTCTTCCACAACAGCGCCGACTTCTACTATCCTCCATGGCACAAGCCGTGCCTCGTGGGATTTGGTTTTTATTGCGTACGAGGTTCCGTCTCACACCGCGCCTTAAGGAATTTTGACTGCGATGGCCTTAATGGCGGAGGGTAAAACTCCGAGCTTAACGACATCACGTTACAAATCGCGGGGTCCTAATGATCGTGCATTGTCCGTGCCGCTTCGCGAGAGTCGCTCAATCTTCGCCGCAATAAATTTCATTCACCGCGCATATCAATCAATAATGATATTCCGATGACATAACAATGAAAGCCGAATTAGTTATGCGAGATGTGCAAGTGACCATTAAATCGACCAGAAAACAATCCGTTCCAATGGGTATTTTTAAATCCTCTTTAAATAATCAACGACGAGGTAATTATGGCTAAATCACATTAAGCTAGGTACCTCAAGTACCATAGGTAATCTGAGTAACGATAGGTAGCCCGAGGTACTCCGAAGGTACCGAGGTTTCAAGTCCAATTCGAGTGTAGCCATCCAGTGCGTGCGATAGTTCTGTTAAGAGATAACCTAATCAACTGTGCAGAGCGCACTGCTATTAGGCACAATGCACCAACTCGGGGTCCCAACCAAATTGGGACCGAATACGGGCGTTGTGTTGTGGCGGTCAGACGGACATGTTGAAATTACGAGGCTTTTTAGTATCTAGGGAACCCGAATAAAAGCGCATTACTCAACACCCGAAAACACAGGGATCGGAGTGTTCTGGCTCGAAGGTGCGCCCTGACGAGACCCTCCTAAACATTTTCACAGACGATTTTTATAACCATTGTAATAATTTTCTTCAACGGAATGCCTCATTGCTCCGTGGAGCGTAAACTCGTAATGCCCAAGATCGAAAAACGCGATGAGAAAGAAGCCGTAATTTTTGTGTGCATGTGCTCACACAACAATCGTCTAGGTCGGCGTTCTGGGAAATTAGTCTTCGCGATTCACGAACACAGAGGCTAAGCTAATAATGAAATAGCGCCCGGTATTGTTGGTATTATTGACCAAGACGAAAAGTCACATGCCCTTGCACTGAACGCTCATATTATGGCGGATTAGGACTTCGCCAGACCCCTCTAGCGCTTGCTCTCTTCATCTCGCTCTTTCTCTCTCTTTTAGTTCCTTCGTGTTCCGCTATAGAGGCTCCCCCATCTCGTCCCGACGTAAACTCTTTCATTGGAGATCTCAGAAAGTCGAGTGGCACCTCGAGTGTTCGGCTCACCGTGAACGGCATGCCACGACGCGAAAACAATGGCTGACGATTAATTATTATACGCTGCGATCGTAAGAGATTGACTGCGCGGCAAAGTGCACACTCGACTCTCATATAACCTCCCTTATCCCTCTCCATGTACTCCGATCCCATACCGTATATACTTCACACGCACACAGCGCCAAACGGAACGGCAGCGCGTATTTGCAGGTTAGTTCGATCTGTGTAGCCGCATAAAAAGCCTGGCCGCGCACACGAGTAAATTTAAGTCTGTACAACGCTAAAGGTTTTGTATTCGGGTGTGTATGTATGTATATGTATGATCGAATGTGTATATATTTTTGAGTCAGATCGATCCAACTGATCCTCGATTCTCGCTTGATCCTTGTCTTGATTATATGCGTGGCCTCTTACACGTTTGGAGCCCGCAGTTGTGCTCGTGGTCTTAAGAATAATATATCCTTGTGTGCATGAATTATGGGAAACTGGTGCACCCACAGAATTCAATAGAAAGGCCCTTCGGCAAGTATATATATATATATATATTCGCGCAGATGTTATTTCCATCCGAAAGGGCGAAATATAGGTCTGGCTAGATGTGTGTATCTGCATACATACAGATATATATATATATATATATATATATATATATATATATATATATTGCGCACAGCTATTCACGTCACGCATTCAATTTCGCACAATCAGATCATGCGTATTTCGCATTCGTTTCCGTTCTCTCCCTTACTCGCTCTCTTCAATCTTTACTTCCTCAAGTTGTCTGTTATTTAAAGAAAACGCTTGAACGCGATGCGGCCATTCACGGCCGTGGGGATGTGTTGACGGAGTGAACTGGGATATTTAAGGTCTTGTGATTCGGCGTGTGCATTCGCGCAGTGTGGTGACTGGATCGATGACAAATTTTGAAACCGTTTTTTTGGATCCGTATACAAGGGAACAAAAAAAACGAGTTTGGATTCCGTACGTGAGAGTTGATCCAGCACTGGAATAACAAGCATGTGGCGGGTTAGGTCGTCGATATTGGTGTAATGTCCGAACACCCAGGTTAATAGTCCTGCGGGAGGAAAATTCCTTAAATCCCGAAGATAGTCTTGTCTCATGGATCGACCCCGGGCGTCACTTCCGGAAGGAAGGAACACTCGAAATTCTTAGTGGCCTGTTCGTGCCAGCACCATCGTCATAATACCGACGGCTGATTTCACGCATTAGATTTCATTACTCTGCAGAGGTTAAATCTCAAATCAATTGTGAATGGCGCATGTGAAATGATAGCCATAGAAGAATAACAAAAACACACAAGCCCGGCAGCTGAATTTTTTTTGCTGAATACGTCGTCAAAATTAACAGATTTGTTGTCTATCAATCACAAACCGTCAGATGTCGAAATTTTTCTAAAACGAACTTGTGGAGATGTTTTATTATATTCCACGCATGGGTTGCTATCACTTTCTCAAGGAAGGCCGAGATCTACCCCTCTTGATAAGAAAGTCTCGGTCGGTCAAAGGTTTGCGAAACACGCCACGAGGAACAAGCGATCCTTATTCCTTAAGGAAGACCTATGAATACGACTGTAATCCTAGCACCCCGGATAACGAAGACGCCTGTCCCCTAAAGACAACATCGAAACTCGCATTGATCTGGAAAAGGGAAATTACCCTAACGACCGATGAAAAAATTGCCAACACAAACAATACAGCCGATGTCTGGTCCAGTACAGGCTAACCGACTGTGGGCAACCAGTGTTGGCACAATGTTGAAACGACTAATAGTTCTGCCATTTCGCAACCGATCATCTTTTCAAAACGTGGCATCCAGCACAACGCCAATGTTGCGACAGTTCCGGTTAACAACCGTGAGCCGTCTGCTGGGGTAGACTGCTGGAGCCAACCTTGTGCCAGTACTGTTCACCATTAATTGCCCTGCGGTCATATCTGATCCCGGTATCCAGTATTATACCAATGTCGACTGTTGGCCTAGACTACTGGAGCCGATCGTGGACCAGTGCTGTCCGCCATTAATTTCTCTAAATTCATTTCGAAGACCGGGATACAGCAATATGCCAATGTCGGGACAGTTAGTCGGGATCGACTAACGATGGAAAATCGACCATTGGCGTGAATAGCTCGAACCGACCATGGGCCAGTAACATTTCTCGTTAATTATGCTATGCGCTGATTATGCTCGAATTATGCTATCGTGAATCGCTATTCAGTGTTGTATCGATGTATGTGAACGAACAGTTAGTCCATTATCGGCTTTTCGTGCGGTTTGTGTCTCCCGCGTATCTTCAAACGTGGCTTCTCAGCCAATCGTATTCAAGTGTTCGAAACCGTATGTGCGCCAGGCGTGTGGAGTTTGTGATCCTAACCTCAATCGCTCAGTACGCTTCAACGCGTGTTTGCGAAAGTGTCACCCGAAAAAAGACGCACCCGGACTATTTTAACCTGTACAAATTAGATATAGAAAAAAACCTTCATTGCTCAGTGGGCTTTATCGCGTGTTCGAGCTAGTGTGACCCGTAAAACGACGCGCCAAAAGAAACATCGATGATGCGAATAACAATGCACAATTCACATCCGATCTCTCGTGTATCCACATTCAGTTTTTCTGGTTTCCATTTTTCATTAATATTTTATTTGCGCAATAATTCTGAGTATCGTATTATTATTATCACCCGTACTCAATATTCTCTCGTACCAACATTTACCAGCTTAAGTTATAAAATATAAAATTTGTACCTGAATTCAATAATAATGAATTATAATATTTATGGAATTGCGATAAACTATTCTTTTTATTACTGTGTACCACTATACATATTAATAAAATACTGACATAATAAAATAATGGTCGAAACTCGGGGCATTATCAAACTATTATTGATAACGGACCGGACCAACGCTGGCACAATAGTGGCTGAAACTTGGGCCGACCTTGACACGAGCATCGCACAGTGGGGCCGATTCCTAAAAAAACTGGCCAAAAGTCGAAAAATAGAGTTTACGTTCCGGTAATTTGTAGTCGTGGGTTAGGTTAGGTAAGGGTCCGAAGGTTGAATTCCAGGCTTTAGCGCGCCCTCTCCCTTATACCTGCTATATACTGTGGGACAGTTGAAAGAGGACTCTCAATCGAGCTAGACGCGTCGTGCAGTAAGCAAATATTTCAACGGTATATTCAAGAGGACGCCAAATCTCTAAAAATCAATCGATTTCAATTTTTTAAATGGAATCAGCAGCTGCAAGTAAGTAGAAAATCATTATGTAACACAAAATTAATAATAATAGTTTATGCGATAACAATAAACGAATCATTTGTACGAAAATGAAGGGAAGATTACAACGGAAAATTTTAAACATATAGAGAAAAGTTTATAAGTTCTATAGAGTTCTGTGACTTGACCGATCGCATGTTGTAGATGAAACTATTATTGAATGACAAAAAATTTAACTTGCTGCCTCTAGCTGCCATTGTGTCATTGGTGGGAGTTCTTGCAATTTAAAACATAGTTTTCTGAATTTCGTACATTAACGACGCGGAATGTTTTGCTCTTTTTCGTGAATTGGTCTGCGGTCTTCATTGTATTGACTTCTATGATACGTAATTCACTTTTATAAATATCCTCTTTTGCTTTTCAAATAATATTTTGGAATAAATAATAGTAACGAGGTCGAATATGGAATTATCCATCTATATAAATATTGTATTTTCCAATTTTAGAATCTGTCGCTGATGAACGTGAAGCATGTGGCCAGACAAGAGAGAATTTTTTTTCGATATTGAAAGGTCATTTGAATGACAAAGTGACTGAAACATATGCAGTGATCGAAAATTTCATGTCTGCTAAATTGCAATGCCCCTTTGCTCTATCAGGCAATGCAAAACCTGTCCTCCGCAAGTTGTTGCATGACTTGCATGAAAAGTGGCAGCAAGCATCAAGAACTGAAGGCAAATTTCTGCAAAAATATTCTGAATGGTTGAGCGTATTTGTTTCTTTCGAAGCAACTAAACAATCTTCAGAAAAATCCCATAATATGGGTCGGGCTTCTTCAGATTTTGCAAAGTCTAGTGACCGGACAAAACGAAGGAGGACTGAAGAATTACGCGCAAGACATAGTATGGAAGAATTGACGTATGCGACGTATGAGCCTTCGTTCACCTGGGAAATCAGATGCTGCGAAAATTGTCCGTGATGTGGGATTGGGGAGCTCATCTAAAGCTAAGAAGTATAAGGAGTCCATAGATGCGATTCAAGAAACGACCTTGCCCGCCGATGCTGCTCTGTCGCTCATAGTGGGACTAAAATGATCGAAATCACAATATCAGGGGCTTCATAATAGAAGCAAAGAGAACAGGTGTATTTTATTTCCACCGTATAAATTGCCATATTAAGCTACGCTCAAATGTTATGCGCCTAAGTCAGATATTTCTGTCAATGAATGTAGTGCTGAAGTAAAATTGCAGGCTTTGCTCAATCACACAGCTGATAGAATATTATTAAGACAGATGGATGCTGTCAAAAGTTTGTCTCCTGAAAATTTTAGCAACTCTGACTATATAATAGTCGACTATATAATAGTCGATCAACCAAAGCCTGGTTTCGGTAGCTCGAATGATGGGAATACCGCTCGACGATTTTTCTAAAACTCAAGCATTTCTTCTGCTATTACAGGGGTTGATGGGGACTTGATTAAGCGTTTCCATATCATATTGCAGACAATTCCGAATGGGCATGAAATCAATTTCATAAAATTTCAAGATTATGCCTTACAGACAGCTCGTTTCTTTGCGCAGTTATATCCATGGTTCTACATGCCAACCTCGGTACATGAGGTATTGATTCATGGCGCAGAAGCGATAAACTCATCGGTATTGCCGATAGGACAAATGTCTGAAGACGCTCAAGCGTCTACTAATAAATACATAAAAAAGTTTCGTGAAGTTTTTGCAAGAAAGTGTTCCCGAGCCTAAACAATGGAAGACATTATTTGACGCTTATTATTAATATCCGATCCATTTATTTCAAGTTTGCGCGAATTGCCTCGAAAAAACTTAAAGTCGTTGCTCCCAGAAGCAGTTCTATTGTTAGTTGCGTCACGTATACCAGCAAGTACAGGAAGCTCTAGCGATTCAAAAGTTGAATCCACTGATTGTGAATCAAAGTATTCTTCGGATGACGATGCGTGAACTTTAAATCAACCGATTGTATGTTTTATCGTATTGTACAATATATGTATCTATTTTGTACTTTCTCTATAAAAGCGGTTCATTTCAAATCCGCTAATTTGTTTTTATTTCCAATTTTGACTTCGGATTCGTGATCAGCGACCCCGAAAAATCCCGAGTACTGAGTTTCAGTCAAATTTATAATGTTCGCGAGTTTTGGTCAGCTGTTTGGGATTTGGCCCCAATGTGCGTCGGCACCAACGCTAGTATGATATTGGCTGTAGCGTGGGCCAACCTTGGCATCAGTGTCGGCCCAGCTTTGAGTCCAATGTCGGTACGATATCGGTAGCCAGTCTTGGCCCGAGGATATCATTCCGACAATGGTCCATTAATGGACAGACATTTATGCCAGGAAATGGCCAACCATACAGGAGAGTTTGCGCAGTATTGGGCCAATGTTGGGCCAGTTGTAAATTTTTCACAGGGAGAGAACAGCACACGTTGTAGGAAGATTATTATTTGGATTACTCTAAGCAACGAGACAGGTGACGAGACCTGCTATGATGACTCGCAAAGACTACGGCAAACTTCAGTAAAATTTTTATGCAGTTTGCTGCAATGCGCAAAAGTTGAGTGAAAATTTGCTAAACTTCGCTAAGCACCTGTAAACGATAACTAAGCTCCGCCAGACTGGGGAGGCTTTGGTCAATATGTTTTGCCGACTAGTTAAGGGGTCGTTTAGTCAGATAAAAAAAAATCGATTTGTTTCATAAATCACATCTAAAACATATATAGAAGACGTGGGTAAAAGGATTTTTCGAAATATGAAGCCGTTGAAAAGTTACAGCCGTAAACCGGAGCAGGTATACGGAGCGATTACGGTTACGATTTTTTTAAACTGCTGGCATGATATCTCAAAACCTATTTGATTAATTCTGCTCAAATTTATACAGCATCTTTAGTACATATATAACTACAAGTTGAACTAAAATAATTAACATTTTTTCGTTAGTTTTTTTTTAATCAGCTATATAGACCCCAAAAAAGCACGAAAAATTGCATTTTTTTTCTAAGGCGCAAAAAAATATATATTTTGCGGAATTCTAACTTTATTTTAGTTCCATGTGGAGCCTCAAGTCTCACGATTACAATTGCGTTTGGTTTTTTTATTTCAAATAAGCGGAACGCCATAACGATTCGATTTCACATCCGAGCTCTTTACTGAGATACTAGAAAAAGCGTCAATGAAAGTGTGAGAATTCATAATGGTGAATTTTATTACTAGCGATCGTGATCGTTTCTGTATAGCGATCAGTGGCGTAGAAAGAGCTTTTGGGACCTAAGGCGGACCGTGAAATTGGTGCCCCTATTTTTACCGTGCTATAAAAAATGTCAACACAGGAACTGGCCTGAAAACTTTTTATCGACTAAGATCTGCATTTTGACACAGGTGTTGCTGGAAGGATGAAGTTAAGAATGTTTACAAAACTATTTTACGTGATTTCTGACGAGCAAAGTCGTTGATCACACTCTCGAAATCGAATTGAATCGAATCAGATCTCGTTCAATAGACAAAATCGCCAAATTGTTCAATACAGAATCACCCATTGTTAACCGTAGATAATTGTTTATGAGTTTTAACTTCGAGAAACTTTTCTTGCAAGTCGCGACGCTGATGGCCACGGTAAGGAAGATTTGTAGCATAACAATGATGTTCGGGACTGAATCTGCTAGGCTAGACTCTTCAATAAAGCGCAAAAGCTGTGAGGGCCCTTCCGTCTTCAGTGATTCAAGATGTTCAGGTTTTGGAAAAGCGTCAATGAATTTAATCAACCTTGTGCGTTCCAACAGAAGGTCATTCTTATTGTTTTCATAAGCATTCAGCTTGCTTGAATCGGTGCTGATTCTTAGGTCCAAAAGAGTGCTCGAATCGCGCGCGGCTTTTCAACTTCGACCATTACTGCCCAAGTGGAAAACGTAACTCATCACCGCCAGGCCACAAGGTAGTAAAGTTATGTTCCGAATCGCCATTAGCTAGCCGTTTTAGCTATTGACTACCCAACCTTGTTACGCTTTGGTCCTCTAGTGACTGAATACAAAAAATTATATGCTGACTAGATAGAAAGAAATATTTCTGACCTAGCCATTACTTACTTTTCTTCAGCTAGTGACTGGGAATCAAAAATTAGGTGACGACTACATACAAAAATTGAATTTTTGTATTAAGTCACTATCACGCTGAAAGCGTTAAAAGCTGTGACATAGCTAGGTAAAACGGCTACCCAGTGGTGATTAAGAATATTTATGTCCGGCTAGGCGGTGATGAGTTTTGCTTTTCGTTCGAAAAAATATAAAATTGTATCCTAGCTACTAGCCAGCTGAAGTTAGAGAACGGCTAGAAATAGCTAGAATTTTTTTCGTATGTTGTTTACATCACTGCACTGCAGTATTTCGATGAGCTTCGTGATGTACTAATTACAAATACGGTATTTTTGCTGTAAATAAATTAAACATATTAACTTTGAATTATATTAATAATGCTTACGTGTGAGGTGGTTTCGATCCCGAGACTCTGGATTGGAGGATTGCGACGTTGTCCACTGAGCCAATCCTACTTTGTTAATTACGATATTTCGCATCGGGTACATATGTGGCAATGCACAAAGTTGGGTTATTAAGAAGTAGGCGTAGTGACAATGTATGCGAATAACATTATCGAATTAACGTGATAATTTCTTTCTTATCGAAAGCGATAATAATTGCTCATAAAAATTGCTCATAATTTTACGCGACGATCGGAATATAAAGATCGGCCGCTCGTATTCTCGGCTGGATGAATCATCCCGTATATGCCTGCGGTAACGAAGTAGCGCAACACTATTTTTCTTACGAATAATTCCCATGAGCCCTTCATCCGCCAAAACCTATTCAACATATCATTCCATTCCACCGCGTTGCGTTTTTTTTAAGGAGTTTGTTTTCTTTTGCTCGGGATTTTCTCTGCCGGGCTCGCGTGTACGAAAACGGATTCGACTATGAGCGCGACCCGAAGGATCGGTAGACTTGAGTAGGAATGGGGAAAAGGGTTTCCCCTGGGCTTAGGTCCGCTGGGATTTGCTTTGAAAGGCATGTGAGTAATGCGAGAGGTTGAAAGATCTCTGTGGGTCACATTCCCGAATGGGTGGGTAGCTCGGAGGCTGCATAATGAAGTCGTAATAGTATATTGAGCTTGGTGTCCATCGAAGCACCGTTCTTGATGACAAGACGAAATAATTTAGGTTCCTGTTTAGCGCCCTAAAGCTCCCTCTCCACTTGCAGCAGCAACAGAATGGTCACGTATCGTAATTCCCGAGCACATTTTCCTACTGGTGAAGAGGCGTGCAAAGGTCAATATTTGTTTATTTCGTTTTTACATGAAAAATTACACAATTGTTATCAGTTATATTCGGAACGTCATACATTATCTTATTTTTTCTTTGCGTTCGAGTCTCAATATAACTTTCCCTCAAGTAAACATTGATTTTTTATTAACTCGTTTTCACGTTTTTTTTCATTTTTAATTCATCATGAGTAATACAAAGTCAAATTTACATACCATCACAGAATACCAACACAAATTGGTCTTTACAGGTTTAATATAAGAATAACCAATAATGCCACATTTGCTGCTTTGCCACTTGACTTGAATTTGCCTCGAACGTTCGTCCATCCAGTTACATTCGCCTCCTTGTATCCTGCGGACGTGCGAATGCGCGAGAGACGACTGGGCCACAAACCATCGTCTTCGTCGCGCTCGCTCATTTCGCGTAATGAATTTAATGGGAAGGTGCCGAAAAACTTGTCCGGCCTGTTCAGCCTTGTCGTCGCACTTCAACAGAGTTGGTTGGTATCCTTCTCGTTCACCCGAGCAGGACGCGAGTCAGAGGCCTCCGATTGCTCTTAAGTACATACCACTGTGAAATTGGTTCTACCCGTAGATATACGCCTTGCGACTGCGCACAATGACTCTCCAGAGATCGGAAACAATGCCGCACTCGCTCGAGTGAATAATGATGGAAAAAAGTGTCAGTTTGTTGCGTTGAGAGGCATGTATAAGCCGGTAACCATCGCGCTCGCTCTCTTCCTCTCCCTCTCTCTCTCCCCCCCCCCCCCCTCTCTGCGTTTCCTTTTCATTTATGCTTCCTTTCTTAACAGCGTTTTTGTTTTTCCTTTAGGCTTTCCTCTAAACCGAAATTCTTTTTCTTACTTCAACTCTTCCTTCAAACCCAAAGTTTGAACCCAAACGAACCCCTCGATTAAACCCAAACAAACTTTCTCCTTCAATTCTATTTGTGTTTTTTCTGTTTGCATTTTCTTTCCATTAACATTGTTGTTTTTCCTTCGGACTTGTGTTGCGTGATTTTTTTTATCGAATGGCGTCTCATTTTTTTTCTTTGGATATTCTTGTCCGTATTGGTCGGAAAACGATATGTGGTAAAGGACATTTTGTTCCTAATGCACTACCAAGCCTAATATAATTTAATCTACTTGAAGTGAGTGCCGAGGAATGAGAGAGTGAGGGAGAGATAACAAGAGGAAAAAGAGTGAAGAAGGCAGCGCGACCCCATGGGAGAGAGTGGGAGGAAGGAGCTGATCCAGGCCCATTTTCAATGGTGGTAACGTACAATGAAAACAACGGTCAAAGGGTCAGTACTCCCGCTTCCGCTCCCTTTCTCTCTCTATTTCTTTTCCGTCTCTTTCCATCGTGGTCCATGCGTGCAGCGTACGTTTATATACGAACGCCATGGGGATCTTCTGGCATGCCGGGGATCTGAAAAACATCCGGCACTGCCGTCCCCACAGCGCGTGAAGCGAGACGGGTATAAGGTGCAACAGTTCTGAATGCCCAACAATACATCGCTCTATGCTAGGTGTGAACAGCGAATGTCTCAAATTCCAAATGGTTCTCGCGATCGCTCTGCAGCTGCCAGCTGTCCACAAAGAGTAGGAACACATCGAAGTTCCGAGGTTAGTTTTACTCTCCCTCTCCCTACTCCCCGCAGCCCCGTTGATCTTGGCGACAAAGCATTGCGATGCTCAGAAAATCCCTCGATGGTGTGACCATGCCCATCGACACACACACACACACAGTCATACATAAAATCCATTGTGAGACATAAATACTCTTTTATTCGTGCTTTGTTGCGCCTTTATAGAGAAAATGAAAGAAAAAAATGAAGATACAAAATAGCTTTGTACTCGGGCGGTATAGTGGACGCATTTGGATCTGTGATTTCGAATCGAAACGTTATTGCAGGTTAAGTTCGCGTCAACGAGTATCAAAACACACACGCATGCAGTTACAAGAAGTCCGCACTGAGTTTTATCAAGGTCGATTTCCTCTCCGTGAACAACGTCGTTGATGAAAATCGCGAATGAGTGCCTGGTAAAGATGGTGGACCACAGCTGAGCAGTGAGAGCATAGAGACTAGATACAGGAGGCCACACTCGGCCTTTCAACTCGTCCCCAAAACGGTTTCCGATATAGACGGCGCTAGGGTGCTCCGGAGTACATGTATAGATATACGCAAAACAGGGGTCCGATGAAGACGGTTCACAGCTGATGTACCTAACCATCATTCATCTTTAAGTGTCAGAGTAATAAAATTTAAGACAAAGTGATACGGTATTTGATTAATACGCATACAGTACAGATAAAGCGTAGTTTTTAAAATCAAACACTTTAGTTTTTAATTCTTGTGTCATTTTTCAGAGTACAAAACGAGTATGTACGACCAAAGTAGAGTGCACACTTTCACCATATTGCACACACTGAAATTGAATTACAAGAATGAAAAACTGATATTTCTCAATTATCGAATACGGTATAATATTCGTAACATTTATCATGGAAAACATACTAATTTCTATTCAGACTCTCAGTGAACAAGGAAATTTATTTTGTCATCAATTATTGAATAAATTACTGTACGGGCGACAAAGATTTCAGTCGGAATATTTAGTATACTCAAACAAAAGACTTACATTTTCTCGCTTTCAAAAAAGTTTTTCGTCAAATGGACATGGGGAAATTACCGAGCCGTGATCGCCCGAAATTTTGACGTTTGCTGTCACGCTCGATCCGTCGTAAGGTTAGTCTCATCCGATCACTTTCACCTCGTCGACCAATATATTACTATACATAGCGTCCGCAGTGCCCAGCGCCGCCTACGTTGGAGCCATTTTCGGGGACGCTTTTTTCAGTGGCTTTGCACGGGAGTTTGGTCTCCTGGTATCTAGTCTCCATGAGTGAGAGCACGAAGACTAAATACCGGAGTCTAAACCACGGTCTTACATACAGGTCTTGCAACTCGACAGAATTTCAATGGTAGTGGTTACTCGCGTATTGAAGCCATTTTTGGTGTCGCTCGTATCGAGGAATGTTGTTTCGACAGTGATAACATAACCTGCGTATTCTGTGATTCCGAGTACCATATGGTTACCACATAGTGTGGTTAGTCGAGTGCAATAAACGTGTTGGCGACTTATAATTTTACTTTTTCATGCGAAGAACATGGCTCGGATGTTTTACCATACGCGGTTGTTTATTATACTAGGTTGCGCGTGAGACAAAATGCACTCCGGGAAAATATGAAATAAAAAATATTCTTAATTGCCAACCCTATAAAATCTTCATTATTTCGCTACATTGTACGATTTGTTTGCGGTTATTTTGAACCTGCACAACAGCAATTAATAAACATCCCTCATTCCGCCATCACTTTAAATTTTAAGGAATCAATAATTGCTTTGATAGGATTCGTTCACTCAAAATTATTTTAGCGTGCGAAATATAAGGTGCTATCTCCATATTTGTTGTTAGCGAAAATAGCAGTCTATGTATACGTGTACACAGAAATACTTGCGACCAGTAACCTCAATTATCCGTACCGTTTACAATTTATTAAAATCTGCATTCTTTTTCTGCAGCTATATATATATATATATTAGAGAGAAACAACAGTGCACGGGAATTGAACCGAAGATAACAAATCTTTCAACCAGGCGTACACCCATTCAGCTAAAATGTATTTTATACGTGAAAGAACACAATTGATTTATCCTCGCTTCGATTTCAATGGTCAGGTTGATGGACCATTCGCCAATTAATTACTGCATAGCTTCTTCTGATTTGTACTCGTCAGTTTATTAGTATATGTATTTTTATTTGCATAGGAACATTGTTCGTTTTTGAATAACTTGTAAAAAATTTAGCTTTCCCGGTTACGCTAAAAAAGAATACGTGGCTATTGTTGTCCCTTTCGCACAGAACATCCCTCGATTGCAGAGGCTCTAGCGGATGGCTTTGCCAAGAGAACCGTCCCCTACCACTAGAGTTGCAATACCTGTATGTAAGACCGTGGTTTGAACTCAGCATTTCATTCCGTCCCAAAAATTGCGAATACTAAAGTCTTTCGAGGTAAAGATGCTATATATATTTCGTATATGTATTAGACTGGCCGAAAAAAAATCTCCGCGAAACGGGCTCTCACCCCTTGAAATATTACTCGATAATGAAAGAAAGAAACTCGTTAAACGGATTTATAACCCCAAATTAAAATCTTTGCAAT
Source organism: Ophion costatus (assembly GCA_951751655.1). Taxonomy (NCBI): domain Eukaryota; kingdom Metazoa; phylum Arthropoda; class Insecta; order Hymenoptera; family Ichneumonidae; genus Ophion; species Ophion costatus. Next base: position 20,146,804 of record OX632360.1, on the reverse strand, counting down.
CATGCATCCTTTTATTTCAATCTTCGAAACTTGTTGATCAAGATTGACAAAAAAGGATGCATGATTATAAAGACTTTAGTTTAGGGTTATAAATCCGTTTACTATATATAATAATCCTCCTGATTCGCTCAGACCACTTATTGATGGTATCTATCGAAAATGGTTTGCATTGAAAAAGAAAACGTTAATTTATCACGTGTAAATCAAATGGTGAATAAAAAAAACCTCATGAGTCACCGGTTAGAATTAACCTACAGGCTGTGCTCCTTTGACGAGCTTCTTTGTGTCATTATCGAGTAATATTTCAAGGTATAAGAGCCCGAAATGGGGAGTTTTTTTTTTCTTTTGGGGTAGTCTCATATATATATATATATATATACACACACACACACACACACACACACATATATATAAAATATCGGATCCTATTGTAGGACAGATGACTAGCCTATCGAACCTTAATTAAGTGTCAATGTAATAATGAAATCTAAGATTACGTGATACGTTGATTGGTACGAATACAGTATTGACGAAGCAGTATAACTTTTTCAGTGACTGCACACAGTTGCGTAGTTTTGTATATTGACATTTTGTTTTTCTCGTATATAATTTATCAAAATACACAAACGAGTACGCAGTTACTTTTTTACTGTGAAATACATTTTGTCTTAAAATTATCCCGTGGACATTTTTATAACTACAAATAAAGTCGCTTAAATTGGTAAACTCTCACAGCTAGTCTGTTGTGAGGTTCGATCACTTTCATGTCGTCAGTCGATATATTACATTATATATGGGTTTTTTCGATCGACGAGCCATACTTTTTATCCGCCTTTTCGAGTACACTTTTTTCAGTGTCTGCCCATTGGAGTTTCCAGTGGAAGGAGTAGGTAGCTTATCGAAGGGAGTTGGTGGTTCACTAGTCACCACTAGGTTCGTTCCGATCATAATACCCGCCACGCGGCCGGGGGGGGGGGGGTCAAACAGCGACAGCACTAGTTGGCCATGCTTCTATCTCTCTATCTCTGTCCCACCTTCATATTCGTTATACGGATATTTATCATGAGGTTGAAACACTTTTAAAAGGGCCAGGACAAGGCGTTAGTCCTGTCAGTTTCGATGAATACAATAAAAACATGAACCGAATCGTAGTTAAAGGAACAACCTCTTTAAATCCAAGCGCGCGCGATATGCATATGCATACAATTTTGAAGCTGTCACATGCATGTGAACTTTCAAAGCTACTTGTCTCCATTTTTTTTCTTGCATCCCTAATTCCCGCGTTTTTTATGCACTTTAATAAAAATACAAATGCAACAAATGCAAATGGAAAAAGGATCTTTCAATCTCGAACGTTTGTATGTGGCTTCCAAAACACACGTATTCAACCGCTCACTCCGTTGTTCGCCATATTGAGGTTATGTATGTTCGGGTTTCAAAACCGATGCGACAAGTAATGGCGGCGCTAGTACCGAAATTTGCCACGCTAACTGACGCACCTGATCGCGCCTTGGTAGAAACGAAACTGGAAGGAAAGGGCATGGAGACTAGATACCGGGAGACCAAACTCCCGTGCAAAGCCACTGAAAAAAGCGTCCCCGAAAATGGCTCCGACATAGCCGGCGCTGGGGTGCTGCGGACGCTATGTATAGTAATATATTGGTCGACGAGGTGAAAGTGATCGGATGAGCCTAACCTTACGACAGACCGAGCGTGACAGCAAACGTCAAAATTTCGGGCGATCACGGCTCGGTAATTTCCCCATGTCCATTTGGAGAAAAACTTTTTTGAAAGCGAGAAAAGGTAAGTCTTTTGTTTGAGTATACTAAATATTCCGACTGAAAACTTTGTCGCCCGTACAGTAATTTATTCAATAATTGATGACAAAATAAATTTCCTTGTTCACTGAGAGTCTGAATAGAAATTAGTATGTTTTCCATGATAAATGTTACGAATATTATACCGTATTCGATAATTGAGAAATATTATCAGTTTTTCATTCTCGTAATTCAATTTCAGTGTGTGCAATATGGTGGAAGTGTGCACTCTACTTTGGTCGTACATACTCGTTTTGTACTCTGAAAAATGACACAAGAATTAAAAACTAAAGTGTTTGATTTTAAAAACTACGCTTTATCTGTACTGTATGCGTATTAATCAAATACCGTATCACTTTGTCTTAAATTTTATTACTCTGACACTTAAAGATGAATGAGGGTTAGGTACATCAGCTGTGAACCGTCTTCATCGGACCCATGTTTTGCGTATATCTATACATGTACTCCGGAGCACCCCAGCGCCGTCTATCTCGGATACCGTTTTGGGGACGAGTTGAAAGGCCGAGTGTGGCCTCCTGTATCTAGTCTCCATGGGAAAGGGTTTCGGTAGTTCCAGCATAGACCGCTCGTGTCGCTGTACAAATGATCTCCGAAAAAAACTGTCAACGTTCGCGAGAATTAATATTAACGTAAGACTTTCGCGCATATTTTTATGGCCGAAGGAACGATCTTAGTTAACTGCAATGTGTAACAAGGATTTTGTAAAAAAATCCGAAAATCGACAGAGTTATGAGGACTTTTGAGCAGTCAGATCGCTTACTGCGCTACGGCGAACAGCGCTGCTGCGATTTACGTTCTTTTTCTTTTACCTTTCTCCGAAAAGTATGGTTTGTGCAACGGTGCAAGTCGTATCTCAAAATCTCTTCGTCCGAGTCACTTACACATTCGGACAGAGTCTAGTTTATAATATTTTCTAACGTATGACCAGATTATTTTTTCATATGTTTCTCTATTTGTTAAAAACAACCCATTAAAGTTGTTTTTTTTAATCGAAAATCAAACTTCCTTTTCGCAGCTTGGTGTTTTCGTAATGATCAGTGTGAAAAAAGTATCCGGTCATTCGAAAGTTTTATTATACTAAAAGTATATTTTTTATTTTTCATTTCGTTTCACCCTGTTTGCCCGACACTCCAGTATAGATTGGCCACGCAGTAACGACAGCACTTTCTCTAGATAATAATAACTTTATTGATGATCAAATTTTTTCAATGAACAAAAAACTCACGGTCTGCAAGACTGTGTATCAATGATGTGTAAAATCCGCACTTCATCATCTCGCTACTGCAATTAGATAAAAATATCGACTATTGGCCTGTTTTTCGACGCCACGCTTACGCAGACACGTTAGCACTGAAGAAATATATACGTACCCTTATTTGTTAGTACCGGCCTCGTGACTTATTGGTCTGTAGTGTCGACAGGATTAGGATCGAGGCTAAGGGAAACTTGAGGTGATAAGCAGTCGAGAACAGTGCTCAACCGCTTCAGCGTCGAGAGAAGATAACCTCAAAATTAAGAACATAACACGCGCACCAATTCGAAGGATAATACGTATCGTTTATTCTTTTCTTTTCTGTCGTTTTTTTTTTCATTTAACTTATACGATACAATATTTATAGATTACCTTTATGTCGCTCGTATAATATAGTACTCGAATAATCGTAGTGTCCTATGTAATGTGTGTATGGCGAGTGTGTGTCCAAAGGTGTCTCGACTTTCTTTTCGACTCACATTGATCGTGAAACATCGGATAAATAGAAAGATTACACAAATGTTGCTTGCATGTGTTTCATCGCCTACTTAAAGAAAAGTGTAAAAAAAACCGAAATAGCCAAACAAAAAACATTTAGTCGGAGCCGGCAGCGTTCTCGGTGATCGTTTGCACGTCGAATTATGGCCTCCGCGGGGATAAATAACGACAATATAACGGAGTTATCAAACAAGACGATAGAATTCGGAAATAACAACCGCGGGGGCGTGGCCAGAAAAAAAACTTCACCGCGTTACCACCGAAGAACCGCGCAAATGCAAACAAACGGGGGGGGGGCGGGAGTGAGGGCGCCCTCTTCCATAACTAGAGGTTATTCCGAACGTTCGAGTTTTTTGCGTAAGTTTAAGTTCTCATGCGAAATGCACAAATAATCACTGACGAGTCTCGATCCCACGGACAATAGTTTTCTTTTTCTCTTTAAAAACATTTTTCTTTTTTCCTCCTTATCAACATTCGTAAACAACTACTTGACAAGACCAGGCCCGCGTTCAAGCGATCTCGCGCTTCAACGCAAAGCAAGAAAAAAAGGAGAAAAAATCTATGAACGGGAATTTTCGTCGTATCTTAAAGCCAGATCATTTAACGTTACTTACGTAAATTTGAGTGACCTCGTTACGTTTTTCTTTTTTTTTCCACCGCGACATCTCCACGAGCCCTCGGACGTAATTCCTGGCGGATTTGAGGTTAGACGGTATGAGCCCGCGACACGGACCCAGGAGTGTGCATTGTTGACGCGTCGATTAATATATTGTTTCCAATTTTTTTCGTGTTCTTTGTTCTTTACGTCTGGTTTTTCTTCGACGCATCGAGGAAATACAGTTTTTTTTGTGCTTTCGTGATTTTTTTGCCCTCAACCGACGATATCTCGGGCCTTTCGCTCGCGAGTATACCGGAAGTCCAGTATTTACGAACTAACAAAGTTGCGATCTATTTACAGTTATCAATAATATGCCACTATGCGAAGGGCACGTATAACGAAGTAACGAAAGTCAAGACGGCAGTAAGAAAGAGAAAAATAAAGAATAAACATTCGTGGAGAAAGAATCTCGTTGCCGTACATGCACGCGCTCGTTGACACGATATGTGCAACGAGAGCGACCGTTGCACCGCAACAATCTTGAGAATTTTCTCAAACAAAACCATATATGTATATATGCATGTACGTACGTATATATGCATGCCTATATGTACACGGGATATTTACATTTACATAATCCTTCGTTCGGATCGGAGAGAAAAAAAACACGCCTCGCAAATATCACCATCCCCCAATATAGACGAGACAAGATTGAGATACGCTTGGCAAATCTCGGTGCAAGGACGTTTATTTTTGTCTTGGAGTTGGAGCGATTCGACGCGCATGTTGTCTACGGCGCATGCTCTTACCGCAGGACGCATGCGCTTTGTGCCTACCGCACCTCGCGACACGAATTATGCGCATGCGCGTTCATATTCTTGCGTAGAACCGCGGTTTGAAGCATTTGCGACATGCCACTGGCGCAAGCGCTGCTTCTTTGCCTCTCCAATTAATCGATAAATCATGTTAAAGTTTTTTATTCGACTTTTCTTTTTTACTTTTTTCTCCAATGATTGTTTAACAGATAAGTGAACAAGAACTTTGTTTCGCGACTAGTGAAGATTATCGGGGGCTTCTTTTCCGTCTAAGATTTGAGGCTTCGTCGTTGACGGAATCTTGAATGAAGCAAGACAAAATCACGATCGTTTGACGAGGCGCGCGCGCGCGTCGGCGTGCGCCCAGCGTCGCAATAGCGTGTGCACGTCGACTCCCGCGCATGCGCTATCATGTCTGACCAGCCAATTCGGGCCTATACATGCATCGTCAACTGCGCGCGCATGCGTCGCACCGCTGTGCCGTAGATCCGCCAATTCTAGCCTTACCGTACTGCGGGACACCGACGCATCCCGGCCGTTATTCGCAAGTGACACGAACAGCTACGAGGAGGGACAAAAAATGATTTGTGGGAGAGGCTGAAACGCGTTGTTTTCCAACAGGTTTCACGATCCCGATCAAAATTCCTAAGGAATTTCGTTAGCTTCGGTAATCATTTACAAAGTGAACGACCTCGCCGATGACCATAATTTTGAAATATCTCACGGGGCGTATCGTCCTGAGCGAACCTGATCTCGAATTACACGGCGGTCACCCTCAGTTCGGGGGTCTCCGAGACACAAAATTTTCCTCACTGCCTTAGAAACATACGAGGCGCGGCAAATTTTCGGTGATATTTGGGTTTCGTTCGAAATCGACCGATCTCGTGAAAGGTCTGTGCTCTCTATTATGAAAACATCGAGACTTCGCAGCGTTCTAACCGAGCGCGACCCGCCGGCCAATTGAAAGTCCGGATTACTCGAGACGGTCCCCACAGTGTCCGTCCCAAGGTCAAGGTCATCGGCAAAGGCCCCGTACCAGTAAATAATTACCTCCGTTTTCTCCGTGACTCTCTCGGTATCTTTCTCCCTCTCTCTCCACGCGGTGGGCCCGACTATTAGGATCGAGTCGGCGACCGATACTCGTCGAGGATCGATCGGAGCTACGATCTGTCGGGTCAGAAGATAACGGTGAGGGGTCGACGGAACTCGTTGCCGGGTGCGGGGGCGCCCGGCTGGAAGCTCCCGTACTGACCGGTCTGGGGTGCGAAGAGGCCACCGGGCTGTACACTGTCGTGATAATAAGTAGGCACGCGGGGAGCGCCGGGACTCGCGGCGGAGGTAGAGGTCGAGCTCGCGCTCGAGCTACCGTGCTGCTGTTCCGTTCGATCGGTATGTTGCTGTTGCTGCTGTTGCTTCATCACGTCGGGCGAATCCGCGGCCGGCGACCTCGCCGATCCAACCGGACTCGAGTCCTCGTATAGCTTGTTCGGCTCGTAACCCGGACGGCTGTAGTCGGCGTTGCTCTGCTTCTGGTCCATGTAGAGTTTCGACTGCTCGAAGTACGCCTTGGCCGAGTCGAAGTAGTTGCGATCGAGATACGGCTTGGGCGTCGAGTCGAGGTATTTCGGGTCGGAGTACATGCTCATCGCGAGTGTGCTCGGCGGCATGTATGCCGGCCTGTACTTATCCGCCTCTATCGAATACTTCATCGCGTCCATCGAACTTACCACCTGCAACAATCAAACCGAACTCGCCTTTAGGCTCGTTTTTTCTCCCAAACATCAATTAGGTTGGCGACTTTTTTTTTCCGTTTGTTTCATTGTAAAGATGATGATTTTGTATGCTTTTTATTCTTAAGGGGTTACCCCCACTTGCGATTTTGAAAAAATCGATTTTCTTTTATTGCATTTTTTTGAAGTATAAGTATCTGAGAATATGTCCTGAAAATTTCAAGTCGATCCGAACAAAATTGACTGAGATATGAGCGTTGAAAGAGAAGAATCCGTTGTGTAAACGACCGGCCAATTGAAACTTTAAACGCGTTTTTCTCAAAATGGCATTTCTGAAGTCGGTGACCAAGATTACGCGAACACTAATGAACCGATCTTCTTGAAATTTTGCAGGCTTATTTAATACATAAAAATGTAGTCTTCAATCGTTCGATTTTTTTTTTCAAAAACAAATGGCCGTTTTATAGCCAAAAAACGGCCGTTTTTTTTCGTTAAAATCGAACCATTAACTTTGACTGTCCGCCATTTTGTGAAAAATGAATATTTTTTAAAATCCTTCGATTAAAGACTAGTTTATACTTATATTTGACTAAATCCATCCGCATTTTTTTTTCAGATGATCCACTTCGCCGCAATGTTGGTCACCGCAAACCGTGTATATAAAAACATTATTTCATTGACGGCCATTTGCCACTAAACAATGTAATATTTTTCAATAAAAAAATTACTGAAAGTTCTTCAAGATGTGTTCTTTAAGATGGTATATTGATCGATTAAAAAAGTTTTCTAGTTTTCTTTAAAAAAATTCATGAAAAAGGCCTTTTTTGCGCTACAAGTGGGGGTAACGCCTTAATATGTTTTTATATTTCTTTTTTAATTTTTTTAATTTATTTTTTAGGTTATTTTTTTATTTTATTTTTAATATTCAATAATATTTCATATTTTACAAAAGTATTTTGTAACAAGAGTATAGTTTTTTTTTATAACAAAAGACTTTTATGACAAAGGATTTTTATGATAAAAGTTTTTTTTCTCCTAACGACATTACCAAAATTATAGCACTTTGAAATTTGTATTCTATTCGGCTCGACGGGGACGCGCCGAACCCATCCGAAGTTATACGAGCACGCTGGACGTCACAATGTTGTACGAACTACTCGTCGCGTACCAGAGTTGGGCGTAATTCTGGTTATACATACGAATACGAATTTATTCACATCGTGATTTTCATGTGAATATAAATACAAATTTATTCGTACTTCACTTATTGTAAATACTTCGTATTCGCACTTGTGAACACGAATTTGTTTGTATTCACACGCATGCGTACAAATACAATTGTATTCACAAATATTCTGAACATGCAAATAAATTCGCCGGAAAAATTGTGAATATTCGCAAGAAATGTGAATATTTACAAAAAATCCTGAGAATTGAAAAAAATCACAAAAAATTGTAAATACAAAAAAAATCACTAAATAAGTTGTGATTTTTTTCGTATTTAAGACAAATTAAAATCAAATTCACAATGATTAGATTAAAATTTACACGAAAAGTGAGTTCTTACGTATTTTGAGAGAAAACATTGCCTCGACACAATGTTTTCTCTCAAAATACGTAAGAACGCACTTGTGGTGTAAATTTTGATATAATTGTCGTGAATTCGATTTTAATTTTCTTCAACTTGAGGAAATTCGCAACTCATTTTGTGAATTTTTTCATATTTACAATGTAATATTTGAAACTCACAACTTTTTTTGCAAAAATTTCTCCGCCTCGACGCAATGTTTTCTCGCAAAATACGTAAGAACTGACTTTGGGTGTAAATTTGCATGTAATCATTGTAAATTTCATTTTAATTTGTCTTAAATACGAAAAAATGCACGACTTATTTTGTGATTTTTTTTGTATTTACAATTTTTTGCGAATACATTTTCATAGATTATGATGTGAATTTTTTTTCATTCACAGATTCACAGATATTAATGTGATTTTTTTTTAATTCATAGGTTTTTTTGTAAACATTCACATTTTTTGTGAATGTTCACAATTTTTTCTGTGAATTTATTTGTATGTTCAGAATAATTGTGAATACTGTGTATTTGTATGCATGCATGTGAATACAAATAAGTGAAGTATGAATAAATTTGTATTTATATTCACATGAAAATCACGATGTGAATAAATTCGTATTCGTGATTATAAATAGAATCGCGCCTAAATCTGGGCGTACTAGTATTCTGTCGAAGCTGGCAACGATAAAGTTATACAGGACTTGTATTGTTTATCTGTGTTTGAAAACCACAAAAAGTAATTCGTCCAGTTAAACTTGCATTGAAGCTTTGGCCTTCTACTAATGTACGCAGTGTTAAATCGAGAATCGTCGCTCATAAACTCTGTCACCATAAAAAAATGTCCGTGGTCGGCAAACTACTCGTATTTGCCTTCACAAACCTACTTTCACGCATGGTTGCACGAACACTGCAGTAGTTCTCGATTTTTCAAGAGTTGCAAAGATATTTTCGTGCGTAAAATCTAACCAAATTTCACATTCATTTACACCGAGGCGTAAGCTTCTGCGATTCGAATTTTCGCGGTATAAAAACAATGAATAATTATCTTTGCAATTATTTTTGAGAAAAAACCCCATTTGCCATTCTGTTTTATTATCACAGAAGCACAGTTCTAGCTGAAAAAGTGAACTAGCCTTTTCTAGCAATCTAATTATTGATTGCACGAAGGTGACGGTACGAAAATATTCATTGGATTGGTATTATGCATTGGTTGGGAACAGTCTCGGAATAGGAAAATTACTAAAACAGTTTGAGGGTTTCTCATTGGGGGAACCTGAGCATGCGGAAAAAGGGTTTTGATAATGAAAACGGGAAATGTGGAGAGAAGTTTCGGGGCACTCCAACGAAGCAGACTTCACCGAATACGGTGTTTTGTTAGGTTGAGCCTTCGTTGTATTGTTTCCCCATTCCTATAGAAAGCCATATTAAAAAAAAAGGAATCGAAAAGATTTTCCCATTAATTTTGAATCGCGACGAATAAAATTCTTTATAATTGTGATAACCTGTTTTTTTAAGCAAAAAAAATTTTGAAGCTATCCCTATTTTCCCGGCGTAATGTTACCTCGTAAAAAAAACCTTCCGACCGACGATCTTGTCAACAGACCGCGTAGACTCAAAATCAGACTTAAGGGGCCTGCATACGCTTGCAATATCGAGAATACGATTTTTTGTTGCACGCTTTCCTAGCCTAGGGTCTTAACTTTGATTTGCCAGCTTTTGTTGAAATACTAGAAATGAATAGGGTGATGATAATTTTTGTGAAGGGCCAAATCGCACACTACGCTAGGGCGTACCGCCCCGCTGCGCATTACCCTTTTTGTTTTGCGTCTTTTTTCGAAATTATTTTTTGAACGGGCGCAAGTCTTACCTCAAAATATATTCGTTCGACTCTCGAATAACTTTGTTATATGTTTATCAATTTGTTAATAACAAATTATTAAAGCTGTTTTTTGGTCGAAAATCGAACTTTACTTGCAGCTTGCTATTTTCGCAGTTTTCAAAATTCCACAAAAGTTATCGGTTATACGTAAGTTTCATCATCATACTTAAGGAGGTACGATCACTTCCTCGGGGTCAAAAACGAGTCTAAATTTATTTCACCCACAGCTGCTGTGATTTATGTTTACTTATGTTCATTATTCGTATTATCGATTATAATGTGCCAAATGTTGTGTGGTAAATGATAAATTGATTGCACATGAACAGATAAAAACTGAAAAATTAGGTTGTCAATGACTCGGTGGTAGTCTTCATAATAATAATATTAAGGATGTTGTATCCAGAATTGAAAACGGTAATAAATTTTTTTTAATTTGACAGGTCATTATGTAAAACATTTGAACGGTTGGGTAAAAATTTCACGACGATTAGGAAGCCAGCAACTGAGAAATTAGAATTCACAAATTACACGCAGCCTTATGGAGACTGAAGTAACTTTGTTTCACACTTTGTAAAAATCACACGTGGGGAAAAACATATAAGATATAGCGGCAACGTTGCATAGACCGAAAGTAGCGGGAAATTTAAACACTCATTTTCGTTCACGGACGACGTCGTTTCTTGCACCATAAAGCCACTTCTGTTTTTGATATATTTGAAATAAAAAAAACGATCATTCATAAATATTTCTTCTATTTCTTGAAAACAAATAGCAAAGTCTGCTATTTCCTAATAGAATTGGAAAGTTACTTCAGTTTCCATAAGACTGCGTGTAATTTATGAATTTTAATTTCTCAGTAGCTAGCTTCCTAATCGTCGTGAAACACAACCTCTCAAATGTTTTACATAATGACATATCAAATTAAAATTTTTTTATTACCATTCTCAATTTTGGACACAACATTCTTAACATGTCTACCTTAAAAGCGGACTAAAAAGACGTATCGAAACATCAGCCGGAAACCTATTAAAATAGGCTTAAATTACCTCAGCGGCATTAACATGATAGGCAGAATATATACATATAATTGATACGTGATAAATGATAAAACTCTTTATTCCGAAAAAAGTAAACGGTTAAAATCGCTCAACTTTTGGCAATAGGCGCATAAAGTATTCGTCAAAATCATATAAAAATGTCAAATCCGAAAGTTGGATTCGTAGTAATGATCGCACCTCCTTAAAGGACATTTTTTTCATTTTTCGTTTTAGATGACGCTAGTTGTCAGAACCACCTATATACATCAATCGGCCATGTAGTAACGGCGGCACTATCCTTAAATAAAAACTACGTAAATGTCCCAATTATTGAACACTATCTTGTATTTTTATTATTTCTCATTCACCTGCATGCGTTTACTTATTTATAAAAATTTCATTGCATATATGGAACTTTTAGCTATCCAAATGTTACCATACTTGTGCAAAAAAAGCTTTAATTAATAGAGAAAAAAATTATTTAATCAGCAACGGTGACCCGATTTGTCGTCTCGTGGTAACTGCTTATAGTTTTTGCTAAGACGCGCCGCTTCATGCGTAAAGGCATAAAAAATTCAAAACCTGTCGCATCTCAAAAAGTAAAGGCTTTTCAGGTTCCTCAGAAAATTTCTTACAAACAATAAAAAAAAAAATTTTATTAATTATTTGTTAAAAAATACGGTGTTCGATCATGGGGGCATAGAAAATGCAGTGTGTCCCAATTATTGAACACTCGAATTCTTCAAGATGGCGTCATTAAACCCATCAAAACATCGAGACAGTTAACGTGTGACAGATCGTGTGAATCGGATTTATTCAAACAAAAACTGTAAGTTCCTGAATAAACTTACCTTTATTCTTTTAATAATAACTCTAAGATCGTCAAATATATTTTTTATTTGTATTTTCGTGCAATAAACATAAAAAGAAAAGTAAAAAGTGAATATAACCTAAATGTAACTTAAAAATACGAATGTGATGTTCAATATTTTTTTGCTCCCCGATATTTCAAGGACAAAATTTTCTCAATAAAACGCCATAAGCATGGCGACAAAAAGACGTCGCTCTGCATATAGTGCGGAAGTTGTAAAAACCGCACTATATGCAGAGCGGTAAATAAAAAGAAAATAAAGTTTGAGTCGAAAAACAAGAGAGCTGCGTCAAAATCAAACAAAAACAGAACATAAAAACGAGGAAGCTGAAAAGAAAAATAAAATAAAGTTCGAGTTGAAAAGCAAAAATAAACCAAATGCGAATGAACCAAAAACCTGTCAAAAGAGAATAAATATATATTTTTGTATTTTTACATGATTAATAAAAGATTATTTAAGTGTTTGATTTCGCTTTTATTTCTTAATATTGTACCCAAAATAATATTTTCAGAACGGAAAAAGAATTCTCGAGAGTGTTCAATAACTGGGACATGCCTGTTCAATATTAGGGACATAGGGACTTCCAGTGTTCAATAATTGGGATATTTGCATGCTTCACATTGTTATTCTTCTTTTCATTTGAAATCATTTAAAAATAATTCAAAGGGTGATTTTTCGAAAGTAAAAATATCAAAGTATCATTAGAACAAGAAAGCGATGGTTTTTTTCTTGTTTTTATATTTTTTCTCGCCGAATTCAATCCCCTAGATCCTTAGCTGTTCAATAATTGGGACATTCACGTTACGTTGTTTATCAATATTGTTCTATTTTTTTAAAACCAATCTCGGCCAAATTATACATTCATTGTGCGTAAAATCCCGACCTCGTCGACGCAATGCTTTGCTCACAAAAAATTAGTAAATATCGACGTGTTTTTTGGGCCTCAAGTGAGTGGGCCTCGAGTACCTAAGATCCGTAATCCATATGAAAGTGCTCAAACTTCTCAACTACACATTCAGTCATATAGCCAGACAGGGCTGACTATAGGTACTCAAATGCGAATTCACCCCAACAAACCCAAACAACTTTGGGACATCGACACGAGGCATGGTATTGATGGAAAATTCAAAACTCGAATATTACGCGATATCCTAAAGTTGTACCCCCAGTCCCAAAGTTCACCCCGGTTTACGGTATTCAACGGGAATCGAATATTCCGAAACGCAAGTTCGGTAAAAGTATGCTCATTTTTGCGGGCCATCCGTCTCCATAAATTTCGAATCACACCAGGCCCGAATTTTCGTAAATCGTCAATGCGACTGTTAAATCGCTTCGATTAGATTGACCATCGGTCCTTGTATTCCCAATAAGACAATACCCAATTGGGAACGTCGCGACCATTAATAATCATTAATCCTACGATCATCGGTAAGTAAATACGAAAGAAAAGAACAGAAGAGAAGGAAAAAAGACGAAAACAAAATCTCCGAATATAAAAGGAGAGAGTGTATGATTCTTTTTTTTTACGGAATGGTTTCTTCTCGCGATATATCTCGCGCATTATGAATGACTCCACTAAACCGCTCCGGGCAGATATCCGACTTCTGAAAGACGGTCTATAGGGATAGTCGCAGAAAATGATCGAATATTCGTACCGCGCGAGAGGCAGAGTGTGCGGGGAGCGAAGAAGAACGGAAGGGGCGAGGGGGGGGGGGGGGGGGGGGGGGGGTTGAGGAGAAACCTGGTCCGTTCAGCGCGTTGTGAGTCAGCGCGAATGGACACTGAAGAATTCTTTTATCGGGTCTGACAAAGGCCACCAATAGCCATAAATTTGGTCACGGAGAGTGTGGAACTCGCCCCCCCCCGCCGCTGTCCCGAAAAAAAACAAACCAAAAAGTACCAAACAAAATAAAAAAGAAAGGAAAAAAGCAGCAACAAGAAGACACGAACCATATTCCTAATTCTATAATTCGTAGAGACAGCGCGAGTTCTCTTTGTCGGATCGTTAAGCTGCTTTGTCCGAGGCTCTGTGATTTACGCCAAGTCTCGTACGGGCTCTTTTGCCGGACGTTTTGCTTCTTCCAAAGGCCCCCCCAGCTGCCCCCTCGCTACGGCCCGAAACGCGTCTAACCCACATTGATTATTTTGTTCGGGCGAGTGTTCCGAACTAGTTCCATCTGGTGACGAGACACACGCACTTTGCGAAATTCCGTCTCGCTTTGCATGAATGCAGCGTTACACCGGTCGGGCGAGTTTTCTTGGTCCGTGGCGAGTCACGTGACCCGAACGACTGCGCGCGCAGGTGGCAAATTAACCGAAGACCAGAAACGCCGATGCGTTTTCCACTTTTTTTTGTTCGTCGGCTGTCATTGGCGGCTTGACACCGCCACTTTCTCGACGAGTCAGCATTTTCTCGTCACCTCGACATTTTCTTTCCAAGCTGGCATTTTCTCGGCGCGTTGCCATTCCATTATACCCTACTATTTTCTCGCCACCTCGAGATTTCCTCCTAAGCCGCCATTTCCTTCCCCGCTCCGCCATTTTCTCGTGAGCAGCCATTTCCTCGTACGCCGCCATGTTGTCACCACTCGCCGTTATTTCAAACCCATCGCCGTTTTGTCTCACAATTACCGAATAGTCCGAAAAAAAAAATTTTTTTAAAACAAAAAGCACTCGTCACAAATTTCCGGCAACCGAGACAAAAACGACCGGGCAAATTTAAACGGAAAATATTCGGAACAAAAAGCAAACACCATATAGCGCGGCAGTGCACAAAAATGCACGAGAGCGGGAGAGGGAGACCACTATGTATGTTGTAGTTTTGCTTATCTTATGCAAAGCAGTCTCGCGCGCGATTGACTCTGTGTTGACACGCCTGGGGACTTGTGCCCACACGACAATTGTACGCTCTTCTATGCAGACCTTTTACAGTTTATTATAATGCATATGCGCAAGAGCGTTTTGCGGACTCTCTCTCTCTCTCTCTCTCTCTCTCTCTCTCTCTCTTTTTCTCTCCCTCTCCCTCCGTCTCGCTCTTTCGTTCATGTTACCTGAAGGATATGAGCCCACATTTAAGAAGTAACGCGGACACACAGCCACAAAATGCATTCTCCACGGTCGGCGACACATCGGCCCGTACCGGCTACGTACGTGCCGATGATACTACGTGAATGAAACTCGCAAACGCGCTAACACCTCCTCCCTCCCCCTACACACAAAGTACTCGGTACGGATCTCATTGTCGCTTCGACAACGACACCGTGCGACACCGTACACGTTAATTAAGTTTTGTTTCGGATACCGATATGATGCCGCCGTCTCTCTGGAAAGTTTCTTCTTTTTTTTCGTTGTTTTTTCTTCCTCTCTTTTGTCCCCTTCTCTTTTTTGTCTCGCTAATAGGTCGAATTGTGTGTCGCGCGACATGGTCGAAAAGTTCGGCATGTGAATACCAAACAGGTGTCTGGGTTCTTTCATCTCTTTTTACATACATATATATATATATATTTCTATACTATATTTTTTCACTACGATTCTTATGAATTTGTCTACCGTTCTTATTTGCTGTCAATTTTCGGAAGGTTTTCGGAAATTTTGCGAAGCCCAAAAAATTTAACGTTTCATAAAATCCAATAATTATGAACCCCAAATCTGAAAAATTAATAATTCGATGCAATCCAAAAAAAAAACCATAAACTACAATCCCGAATAACGAAAAATTTATGAAATACAAACTCAAAAATGTAAAACTTTATGACACCCGGAAAATTCGAAGTTCAATCGAATGCATGAAATCCAAACAATCCATCATTCCATAAAATGCCAAATATCGAACATTGCACGAAATCCAAACTAACCAAAAAAATGTGAAACTCAATCAAATCCAAGACATTCATATTCAATTGAAACCCCGAAAAATTCACGTTCAATGAAATGCAAAAAAAAATGTCTGTATGAAATCCGAACCCCTTAGCTATTTTCAAGGTTTTTAGGCGTTCCGAGTGTATTTTTATGGAATGCTTCGCGAACAAAAAAAAATTATCAAAACAAAGCTTTCACTGTGATAAAGCAAAAATATCGAAATAGAAGAAAGAAAAGAAACGAAATGATTGCGCAGCAGGAGCCATAGGGAGGATACACTTCCTGGCTGACGCGGATTATAAATACACGGTTGCTATTTTAGGATTGCCAGGGCGACAATGGGAACAATCACCGGTGTGTTTCCTGATTGCGTCCTTTTGTCGTGCGTGTGAAAACTATTGGGACTGACGTTTGCGTTTGACATGGGTCTCACTATCGCGCTCCCCCTTTTTGGACAACTTGTCATGCGATGTATATATATATAAAACCGACCTCTCTTCGGCTTGTACCGCGCGAGCTCCGGGCGTTCCACATATAGCGAACGATCGACGAAGAATAAGGGTAAAGAATCCAAGTCGAAGAAAAAAAATTATCCAAAGGTCAACGTGTATCTCAACGGGTGCGACGAGGAACGATGAAAAACAAAAATACTTCCAAAATCCATTGTTCGAAATATGATTTGTTAGCGAATTATTGATGATCTTAGCGGGCGATAAGACATTACCAGCCATATTCAACGGCACCCAACTCGAGGGTGTCCGCTAACCGCGTTTTCGCAGGAACCATACGTTTAACTTGCAATACAGGGTACATGAGAATCCTGTTGATTTTTGTGATTCGTTGGATTTATGAGGTGTTCAGTTATGACAAGTACGGTGGATAATATGCGATTGTGGTATCAATCGTCGTGGATCATCACGTCACCGTCTTGTGGTACACAGAGACAAATGTATAGTGACCTCAACGATATTTCAACCACATTTTATATTACCCTGAGGGGACAATAATATTTTATAGTCATGGTTACTGCCGAAAATATCTATGATCATATGTTAATCGCGACCAACAATCTTTCAAGCATACGTTGTTTGTCAATGCTACATAATAGAGTAGGTTTTCATAAAATAGATGATTCCTTACACTATCAAACAATAGTGGTTTTTACCATATTCAATGGTATGTCTACTAAATTTATATATTTCATAAATACAAAAATTCAAAAAATTTCAATTGAGAGTACTACCTGTATGATTATTTATTATGATTTGTTATTCCCTGACCTCCTGAAATGATTCCTATCGAAGAAAATATTTCACCTACATGGAGATTCGAACCTACGACCTACCTATCTACATTCAGGCACGCTGTCACTATGCTACCGGGTACTTATGGTATTTCGATAGTAGATTCGGCATAACGCATAAAAGTAATTCCAGCTGCATTTCCGAATCGCTTTTTTGATAATATATGTCACTGCTTAAATGGATTTTTGACGCGGCCCAATAGTTTTCGAAATATCGGATTCTAAAAACTGATAAATGAATGCGCTAATATATCTATATCGATCATAGCGTGCCACCGCCGTCTCTACGTCATTGACAAATGATTTCCGTCTTCACTATACGATTACCATAATGTTGTTCGTGTAGTCACTTTTCGTAAGATCTTGCAACAGTTTATACTCAACAAGTGTTAATGTCAACCATATAAACAGCACGAGCTTGCACTGAGAAAAATGTCCATAGTATTTATAATATAAAAAAAAACGTACATGGTAAAAGTGGGCATAGTAAAATTCATATAGCTTATTGCTACCGCAATCATAATATGGTTAACACAACTATAAGCGTCTATCTACTCATGCCGTTTTGGTAGTGTTTTTTTGTGTTGAAAATTGTGAACACAGTGGATAACTCTTTTCTTCTGGCTATTTCTACCTGTCAATGTAGTATCTGTCACCGTGATGGGTACTGTCCCTTACAACGATAGTTGTAACTACATCGATTGTGATCATGGTGCACTATCATAGTCAATTGTCACAGTGGATCATTTGCGGTGTTGGTTATTACCACAATCGATCTTGTAGTTTGTGATGTTGGTTGTCACGTCAGTGGATCCTGTCATCCGTGGTGTTGATTGTCGCTGTAGTGGATTCCGTATTGCGTGGTATTAACTAACTCTTACCAAAGTGCACACTGGCCTTTAGTTTCGATGATTACATCGTGAATACTATTTTTCGTGGTTTTAATTCTATCCAAAAAGGATACCGTTTTTCTATGTGGCATCTACAATTATCGTAGTAAGCAGTATTTTTTGTGATGTCGATTGTGATCTTATTGGATCCTATGTTATCCAACGTCGATTGTGCACCATATCCCGATTCCTGTTCGTGCTCTCTATACTACGATAGTAGCTACTGTCTCTTGTGGTGTCGGTCTTCAACATAGTAGCAACTGTTTTTTTTTGTCGTGTCGATCTTTACCATTGTGGCTCGTAAGCTCAGCACGTAACCCCCAAAAAAATTCCGGTTATCGACACACGATCTTGATGGCTACAAAATTTCTTTGGAACGTCAGGGGGGGGGGCGCGCGTATCCACGGCGAAAAATATTTCCTACCGCACAACAAATTCCATGCGAAGCTCACGCGCCCGCACAAAACTAACTTCTCGTTTCGGTGGATTTTCCGTGGCGCAAGAAAGTTGCACCAAATATACCTCATGCCTTATACGCTAGAGCTTCGGATGGAATTTCGGATGAAGCACACGCACGCGCACGCGCACGCACACACACACACACACACACACACACACACACATTTATATGTATACACACTAAAGCGGGTTTCTTTTCACAATACTACATGCCTCAATCCTTTGATCAACAAAAGAACTTTCTTTGTTGCCTTCTCCGAGTTCGACTCGGCTGGAATATTCGCAGGTTCGTTTCCACGAAAAAGTTCCATAGACAGCGAGTAGAGAAGAGGGCAATATAGCTCCAAAGGGTCGAAGCGAGTCGGATACATGTATGCATGTGTGTGTGTGTGTGTGTCTGTGTGTGTGTGTGGGTATGTATGTATATAAATATATATCACAGAAAGAAGGTTGAGGTGCGACGGAGCAGGGAATGGACGATTGGGTGGGGAAGCAAAGGTAATGGGGGGACTCGAGAAAAGGGAAACTTTTGAATCGAATAAACGTAAAAGAGAAACTCACCTGGCCAGGTGTGCCGAGACCGACGGACATTGCCGCTGCCGATTGTTGGACAGCCGCTGCAGCGATACTAGCTGCTGAAATGGAACCATAAGCTGCTGCTGGTCCATAGAATGATCCCATACCCCCTTGCGTTATCCCACCAGCCATTCCTGTGACAATGAAATTAGGATTTCTCCATTTTTACCTTTCTTCCGTCGAATCGAATGAACTGCTTTGTTCAAGCCTGAATCTTTGAAAGATCGTATCTCACGTTCGATTTTTTTGGCACGGTTCATTTTTGTGCTTTCGCAGAGACAATTAATTATTCGTTTTCTGCGTGAGAAATTCGCTTTTGCAAAGTTCATCGTTTCGTGATACAGTTACAATTACGTCGACCATAATTCTCCGGGGGAAGGAAAGACAGCCGATCTATCATCCGCGACTCGCGATCCAATAACAATAAAACGTACATATAGATCGCGTACGGCGTGAAAATTAACGTCGCGCTGTTTCTTCTTTCTTTGGTATTATTTTTCTTTGCTCTGGCACGACGTTCGACTGCCCCAGCCGGGTTGGATGACTTATGGTGAGCGATAAATTCTGAGAGACTGCGCGTATTATTGCGAGCACACAATAACGACGATAGTAATGATGAAAAACTAAGGCGAAGCGTTCGTACAGTTCGATCGCCGATAGCCAATAAAAAAGTTTTACGAGGTGAGGTGTGCTCGGGAAACAAGGGCGCGAGCAGCCCAAGAAGGAAAGCGGAACGCTAAACATCAACAGGACGTCACAGCATGCACGGAAGATCGTATCTGACCTATTGCTCAAGGTTGCATGATCGCGAAAACAACTCAACGTCACAAAGTCTCTCTTGTAGATTAGCCACTGTGACTTTTCTACAACAGGGTTGTCACACATTATTGACTCAGAAATTCCCTGACTTTTCCAGATTTTCCATACAGCTTTTGCAAAAATTTCAGGTTTTGCAGGCTAGCCAGATTAGGGTCGAATAAAGAACACTTTCTTTTCATCAAACATATATTTTTTGAGTTAGAGAGATATTAGTTTTTGTAAACGTTACAAACTATACGGGAAAATTATATACGTAAAAATAGCAATGACTGATTTTTGTGAAAAAAAACAACATTTTTGACCGACTTGAAGAAACAAAGGAAATTCTCAACTCGACCCTTCTATTGGAGAATTATGTTGAACTGGATAACATCATTTTTTTAAGACCAAATATATGGAAATTTCATAATATTGATATTTATTTTTTTTTACTGAAATTCGAAACATCATTTAAACATTATAAAGTACAAAAAAGACACTGAAGGCAAATACAGAACCTGTTCTTCATTATAAACAAAAGTTTGTACGCCGGTGAAAATAAACAAAAAATAAATATAAATACTTATCTATAATGATAATGATGTGGTTGTGTATCGACAGATCGAATACAAATGAACTTTTGTAGCTTTACTTTTAATTTACTTTGATTTACAAATGTACCTTTACAGTAAATTAGTTTTCAATTTTTTAAATCCTCAATGTTTGGCACTGACATAACTTTCTTTTGTGTATAATGAGGAATAATATAAATGTTAAAGATATACAAAAATATTTATTTTTATAGTGTCCAGTTTTTTTGTCAAGTCGGTTTTATTTTTCTTATAGCTCTTTAAGAAAGTAAATTATGAGAAAATTCCGGAAAATATCCAAAATTCCCTGACTTTTCCCTAATTATTCCGGGAGGAACGAAATTCCCGGAGTTTTCCCGGTTTTTCCTGTTTTCCATATGCGTAACAACCCTGTACAAGAGTGGACTTGAACCCGCTGTGGGAATTAGGCTTGGAATTTATTAGCCTCCATGAAGGTGTCTTAGGTAGATAGTGGGTGAAGAAAAAAGCCGAAACGTGTGGAAGGACCACATGGATTCTGTACTTTTGGTATCGATTTTGTTTTCTGCCTGATCGAGTTACGAAAATTGGAAATTCAAATGCTGTCCACATTCTTGTACCGATACAATGGATTTGCGGACATGTGGATGTGAATACCCGATCGATCTGTCGTGAGAACAAAATTCAACCCCTTCTTTGGCGACGCCACTGGAGTGAACATATGCACGAGACAAGAGAGGAAGAGAGAGAGAGAGAGGGGGGGGAGGGTTCGCGAGCTTTCTCGAGTTCTGCTCTACACGATTTCCGGTTGCCCGAGGCCACTTGACGAGAGCTCCACCGAACAATGACAATGGAAGGCAAAATGCCGTTCGCCCTGAATAAGCGGAATAATGAAGTGTTTATTCTTTGCAAAAGAACTTTATCCCTTTGTCTGATCTTTTCGCGGTTACGTGGACCTATGAATATACAATTCATCACTCGACTATTATATGCGCGATATACAGTTGACTATATTCATATCTGGCGGTGATAAATTCGACTCGATGATTTTTTGATTTTTTTATCTTTTTGATTTTTGATTTTTTTGCTAGTTTGGGGATTAACACTTGCGGCCGAAAAATCGTAGGCTATAGGAGGAAATTGATTTCCGATAATTATGGGGACGAGTTGTTGACGACTGAACTTTGATTGACTCGGTTGGGCTGCAACAAACTTCGTAACGAGGAACCGGTGCGTTGGTCTAGTGGTTAGCGTGCTGGCCAGCGGACCGGGAGGTCGCGGGTTCGAATCCCAGTCGCGTACTTTCGTCGTGAAATGTTTTTATTCGACATTTTTCGGCGAAAGACGACTAGTTCTGGGGAAGCGGGGAAGCGAATTTGTGTGACCGGCTGTATCGGTATAGGTTTTCCGCAGTTTCCCTATATCCATGGCAGGTATCTCATGGTGAATACGATTCAGAGGGGGAAGTCGGCTGCAGACGCAAGGGGGGGCGGGGCGGAGGTAAGGGAAGAGTTGCGGAATGGGGGGGGGGGATATGTCGAATGGGAGGTAGGAACGGAGGTTGAGGCGGATTGGGGCTCGTAAAAATCATCCCGGTAAGATTGATCATACTGATCGATAGCACAGGCGCTTGCGACGGTAGAGTGAAATAAATTTCACTCGCGGTTATGACTATCCTCGACCAAGTAGATCGTGCCAGACTCGTAAGTTGCCATCGTGCCTTGCGGGCTGGAAATATTGAGTCTAACCTCAAAAACCATCAGATTCTCAATCTGACCGCCATTTTCGACTATGATTTACGCGATTCACGGCAAAGTAAACGAACTTCAGGATACGCCATCGTTTATTCCCCAGGATAGAATAATTTTTTAACTAATTTCTGGCACGTTCTGACCGGTTCGGGGCGAGCAATGTGAGCGAATTTGGAGGTTAGGAATAGCAACTAATCAATTCGTGATTAGTTTGCGAGACTCACCGGCTCTAAGGGCATCCATGGAGACACTGGCGTACGGGATGCTGTAGGAATAGCCTTCCTTCTTCATGGACTTTGGCTTTCTCCTCGGTCTGTATTTGTAATCGGGATGCTCTTTCATATGCAAGTTTCTCAGTCTCTTTGCTTCGTCGATGAAAGGACGTTTGTCATCGTCGTGCAGACATTTCCACGCGGCTCCTGGAACATATCGAGAAGAAAAAATACACATGAAGCGTGCGTTTTCGATCAGGCTTCGCGATCACCGATCCGGTTAGTGGCCCTATGCAGGATCACTAAACACCGACGATCGGAAAAGTCGCGACTTCACATTAAGGAGTCGGAATAAGCTTGAAATTTCGATAATACGATTTGTCATTGCACAGCTGTACAACGTAGGACCTTAACTTCAAATTGCAACATTTTTTGTGAAAATTCAAAAAATTAACCGAGTTATGACGATCCTTGTACTCTTTTTTTGCGAAAAACTGCGAAAAAATGCGTTTTTAAAATACGTTTTTCGTTTTTCATCTGCAATTTTTTTATTCTTTTATAAAAATTTATATCCGAGGGTCATTTTGTAGCTGGTGTCAGACTGAATATAATGGACTTTGATTTTTTTGTTTCAGACAAACCGTTGCCGAGTTGTGATGGAGCTACCTAGCCCGTCCATTTTTGAGGCGTCACGTTAAACTATAGTTGTTGTACTTAAAAATGAATAAAAATGGATAACATTTTTTTATTTAATTTATTTCACGACTTTATTTATCAAGCCCAACAACTTTTATATTGATATCTTTTATAAAATCCTCAAAAAAAATCGCGAAAATAGCCTCTTTTCATGGCTCCAAAGTGGACTGGCATCAGAAATTCCGTATGTACTTCTCTGCTAAATGCAATTAGGAACATAACTATTAAATTTGAAGTGAATCGAGTAAAAATTGTTGAAGTTATTTGTCACGCCAATTGGAAAAAAAAGCTGTTTCGAGAAATTTCGAGTAGTCGGCCATTTTGCACATCGAACAAAAAAATATATATTTTTTCTAACAGCGTGACATTCATACTAAATAGATGTGTTATTAGTTTTATGAGTGAATCACTTTTTTATACGGAAAAAAAATTCTTAAATTCGCACATGATTTTATACCCGTTACTGTGGCCTTAAGCCGAAGTAGAAGCTGCACCACGTGACGTAAATGTGAGAAAGATAAATGGAACCTTTAAACAGATATTCCTCCGAGATTGATGATATTAGTGGCAAGAAATCGTCAAACTCTTGCGCCAGTGAATTCTACGAAGCGTGATGCTTTGTTTTCCTGAAAAAAAAAACTTCATCGCCTATGAGAAAACTCCGTTCGAAAATGTGTGAGGTTATGTTGACCTTGTGCATAGTCTTAAGGATAGTTTTTTTTGCTCGCATTTCAAGCGACAGGTACATATTTTTTCACTGCCTCTGCTTAAAAAATACCGGGTGCACAATAACGCGTATGTATTTATATTCGTACAGTAATGATATGTGGCTCGGCGTGTGTATGTGTGTGCGTTTGGATGGAAGCACAACCAAAACGTGTGTATGAGTGTATGGGGAACGCTTTGGGAACGTGTATAATACCCCTTCGTCACGTCCTCTTGGGCACCGTTGAACCTCGTTAGATTATAATTGGACGACGTCATGCTGCATAATGATAACGTGTTGAGCGCGGGTGCGACGCGAGTTTTCACACAGAATGGATACAATGGCGACAGCCAGGCTGTGCATGTATATCGACCGAGCGAACAAAATTTATACACCCATACGCGTCGTTATCCCACGAAATTTAATAACGCGCCCGCGATACCGCGGCCAGGGCAAAAAGATAGAAATAACCAGGTGTATAACCGTCGAGCTCGCTAAACGCGTCAATGCTGTATTCTTCGCGAAATCCCTCGAATCAGCAGGGGATAATCTGGAGCTCGAATTTGTCCCTGAAAGTACACAGGTGCCCATTCCCCGACCTACTAATCAAGCGTCTGGCTGCCTGTGGGTATTTTTACCAGCCTAATAAGGTACTTTCACCAGCACCGGTGACCAAGTTGTGGTTGTTGAGGGCGTGCAAATGCTGGATAAAACATTTTCACGGGGTGTTACTTTGCGCACCTTGAAGAACGAATACACTCTCATTGGCAAATGGGAACGGGCGCAGGCCGGACGGGCTATCCCTATCCAAGGGTAGACTGCCCAGCGGGAATTTGATAAACACAAACGGCAAGCTTTGCGCACCAGGCTAGCCTTGGGATGACCTTGTGGCAATCACTAAACGGTTGAAGGAATCGTCACGAGGAATATTCTTCAGCTGACGATTCCAGAGGAAAGGCTAGTAAGGTAACACCGAGTGTTTCATTTGTATCGAATCTTCTGATATCAAGAATATGTACTATTTGATGATTAAAGTGATGTCAAGGATCACCCACTCCTCTCTAGTGCCACCTAGTTGGTATTACATTGAACCCAATGACTGTGTTATTTGCTACTACATGTCATCGTGAGCCAGCCTCGCTCACAATTTGACAATGCTACAATGCCACTGCCCGTGTAGCAATTTGAGTCGGGAAATGGTACTGCCCCTGATCTACCTTCCCTAGATAACATCAGGCTCTGGTCAGGCCTTCCACCCCGGAAGAAATTCGCAACGTAACGGGTCTAAGGCTAGGTCCCGATCCACCTTTCCCTTTCTAGGGAACTGATCAGGAACGGGCCGGACAATAAGCGGTAAATGGCCAGGAAAGTTGTAGGGAATAGGTCGGGAAATAACCAGGAACAGATGAGGCAATAAAAAATGACGTTTCAGCGTTTTTGGAATCCTTGAGGTAAAATCGGCAGTGTATTCAATTTAGTATTTCGGCAACATATTTTTTGTTGGTTATCTACTTGCTAAGGTAGTATATGAGTATGTACACACGCTTGCTAGCACTTCGTGATGAGCAAAGAAACAGGAAAACGTACACAGATCACTATCCGAGCAAAACAAGCCTGGAGTGCAACGGGCTATTTCGCAAGTATCGCAAAATCATAAGCGGAAGTGCACGCTGTAAGCATAGCACTTCTGTACGCGGTACAACTCACAGGACGAACTTTTATCCTCGTACGATGGTACCTCGCTTACGCGAAGAACTTCGCTTGTAGCCACCTGGCGGATTGGTGGCGAAATACGTTCAGGTAACGTCTTCCCGGCCAGAACATTGATATTTCCCGACATGGCGACAAGGCGTTCAAGAACCACGAATGACCTGCTTTATTGTTTTGCCTCATAAAATAATTTGGCTATTCTTAATGCTCGAATCATTGATTATCGTAATCCCGGTATTTATGATAAGCATTGTTATCCTTGTCGGTTACCATTGATGAAATGAACGCTTTCAATGATGAATAGAATAACAACAGATTTATATGTTTCATCCCAATCAATTATAAATATCTTTGATGATGTGAAAAGCAAAGTAGCTTTTCTTTAGTTCTTAGCGACAGGCTCCACTTTTCAGAACGTGTCAATGTTCTGGCCGGGTAGACATTACGTGAAGATGTAGTTGCTTGCAATGTATCCCGACCAGAAGAATGTCATTTCCAGACATAGAGTATAAGCCGTAAAAACGATTACGCGATTTTCCCGGTTTGTTTTTTTTTTCGCCGATGTTGTCTAATAAGACTTCCGTAGCTTATTAACTTCTAGGCACCGCGCCATGTAATTTGCAGCCTTTACACAGATGCCCGATGATTTTGGACCAGCGTTACGTGCGTACGGTTAATTTGCGTTAGTTTCTTTGCAATTTGTGATGGAGGTATGCTGATGTACTTTGCGTGGGAGAGCTCCCAACCAGGACGTTTCTCATCGACTCACGGGTATCTTACATGGAGTTCAACCGACATATCCATTTCGAGATTGGACGACCTTGGAAGAGATTTTCCAAAGCGGAAGTTCCCACGGATCCTAGAAGATCAGCGGACCTCATGGGATCCTGTGGTTCCCATTGTCTCCGATCTCCCATCGCGTCTGGTCCAGGAATACTGAAAGTCTGCAAGGTTTTCTTCAGATTTGAGACTTTCGAGCCTTCAGATCCCTGGCTACAGTTGCGAGGTTCACGGAACTTGACCTCATACGCGCGGGCTATTATAATGGTAACCACGCTTAGAACACTTTATTCGTGCTACGCGTCCTTGCACTTTGTCCTTTCTGGGCATTATGACCACCAAGGCGCAGCCCATAATCTTTCTTTCCCGTTCTTTGTGTGCTCTGAATAAAAAGCCTGGCTGCTTTCGCTTTCCGACGCTTCCGCGGATCACATAGCTTCGAATGCGTAACACGGCGCACCTGTTTGACGTTTGGTTGGCATCGTTCCAGCAAAATCGCCGCGTTAGGCGCGCTCCGATGGAGCGTTGATCTAGAAATAATGTGACATTGACACCGGACTGTCGATAGGTCGTTCAACGGTGCGTCTGCGTTTGACTTTGTTTATAACATTGATCGATGGCAACGTAATTAATGAGCCTTGATATCTGCTGCATAATTTACGTAGCCTCGTTAATGTTAACCTGACGATACGTGCATCGAAGGCTATTAACGAAAGTTTGTTTGGGTTCCCAACCTCGATCAGTGCTATGTCATTCATACAGGCAATAACTCTTACATCATTGACGTCAATTCGGCGAAACGAGAATCGAAGACTAACCCGAGTTTGCTTGGGCTTGTAATCTCGATCAATGATACATCATCAACGCAGCATCGATAACTGCTGAACTGGTGTGTCGCTGCCGTTGATCGTTCAACGCATAGAACGGCCAAAAATTCGATTATCCATACTTTAATATATTGAGGAAAGTTTCGCCGGGACCCGAATACATTAACCACAAGGTGGGCAGATTATTCGATCGATACGCACGCGCATTTTCTGCGGCGTCGCTGCTGGCTGGTGTTGGATGGGTGGACGGGTGGTTCGGAAACGAGGAAGAAAGGCAGCAAGTGGGAGTGGGCCGCGGCAGGGGAACGTTGGGGATGCAAAGGGGGTTGGATAGGGTGGCGTATTTGTTTAAAACAAAAGCCGCCGAGCGACGACGGTATTAGTAGGTAGTTGGTTCTCGGGTGGTACTCGGTTCTCTTCCTCTCCTTCCTCCCTCTCGCCCTCTCACTCTCTCTCTCTCCCTCTCGGGCGCGCGCGTGCATTTGGAGACCAAGCGAGCTCAAAACACAATGGCGCCAGCCTTTCAGTCCTTTCGCCGTAGAACAATGCCATTTATTTAACATCGTTTAAAAGTACAAAGCCTGTTAATTAATGGACCGAGGAGGAGCGCTGGCGGTGGCGCAAAGCCGCCGCGGAGCTTGAAGGATGCCATCGCGATGGCCATACCCGAGAACGTTCAGGGGGCTGCTGAACCTCGGGCTCGACTACGGCGATGATTACGACGCCGACAACGGCGACGAAAACGACGACAAGGATGACGACGACGACGGCGACGAACCCGCCGTCCTTTCTACCACCTATACAGCTTTAATACTGCCGTGCGCGGCTTTTATTATTCGCCCAACAATAGCTTCCAAGCGCAGAGACATATCCTTCTCTCTTATCAATGACGAGACGCGTTGCTCCCGAGAGATTCGACGTTTTTAATATATACGACGGAGCGCGGAAAACACACATTTACACGAGGAAGCATCCACCAGTGGATGCCTTCTTTATCCTTCATTGTATCCGTGTGGACCATTCTGGCCCGGCCAGTTTTTGCGGATTAGCCTCCTTGGAGGAAAAATAATAACCTCCCACTTTATATATATATATATATATATATATATCCGTCGCGGTTTTGTAAGATCGCGTTATTTATATCCCTTGCGCATTCCCAAACCCGCGGAGACTACAGTACAGGGGCCTGAACTCGTGAGTATATATGTTGAAAAAAAAGCGTCCGTGGAAACCGTGAGTCCTCATCGTGTTGATTTTTTTCTCGTCGAGTCGTTGCGATGCAAGTAATGCTAGAAATATAGTGATCAATCGTGCCACCGAGCGAATGCAACCATAACTTTATCGCGGAGACGCGTCGCCATGAATCATTGAATCCACTATTTCTAACCACGTACATAGGACTTCGTGATGGGTTTAGATCAGATTACGTACACTGTGAAAAATTCCTGTATAAAAATTAATACACAAGTGTAGGAAGTTTTTATGCGGATATCGCTTATGAAATTTCAGATACGATTTTGAAAATCCAAAACAGGTTATTTGAAAAATGAAAGTGTAGCTCCGTAATATTAATATACTTGCGCGTTTGAAAAATAATGCACGTGTAAAGAAATAATCACATCCAAGTACATTGAAATCAAGAACCATTTGCTGATATCAATATACGAGTGTATATTAAATTCAAGAACCATTTGCTAATATCAGCATACGGGTGTGTATTAATTTGACAGAACCAAAGTATTACCTTTAATGTACACTGTAAAAAGCTTCTGTATAAAAATTAATACACAAGTGTATGATGTTTTTATGCGGACGCCGTTTATGAAATTTCAGATATTTTGAAAATCCAAAGCAGGTTATTTTAAAAATAAAAGTGTAGCTCCGTAATATTAATATACTAGTGCGTTTGAAAAATAATGCACGTGTAAAAAAATGTTCACATCCATGTATATTAAATTCAAGAACCATTTGCTAATATCAACATACGGGTGTGGATTAAAATTACTGATCCTAAATATTAAGTTTATTTCAGAAATTGATAATTAAGCAAGAGGTAAAAATAGGTGATTTTTGTGAATTTCTTCCTTCAACACCGGGCGGCGCAAAAAGGGGAAAATAATTTCCTTCCGGATAGGCGAGTTCAAAAACTGCGACTCTGGCGTGGATATGGAGAGGTAACGGATTTACGACACTCTCCGACGCGTGCGCGAGTTGCAAACGCGTCTATTTTTCCCAGGACGATCGTAGCCGGTGGTCGGGTTATATGCCCGACCGAAGCTGCGAGTGGCTATGGGAAAGTGCGGAACAAGGCGCCGTCCCTCGGGCGCTACGCGAACTACGCGCGACCATCGGTCGTCGCGAGCGGCCGAGGTGGGTTGAGCGCGTTTTGTATTTTCAATACTCTGTTTTTTATATTTGAATTAATATACAACTGTTGTAATCTTTAATTTAAGGCACGGGTTGATGCAATACATTTTCCAGAAATTTGCAAACTTTTCTTGGAAATTCCATGTTGCATCTATTAAATTCTATATCCACGTTAGAATTCCATGTTCCTGTTTTAAATTTACGGTACAAGTGTCTTAAATTCAATTTCATTTACTGAGTTCGTAAAATTCAATTCTTTTGTCCCTTAAATGTAGTGTAAACTTAATATAATTTTCACGTTGTTTCATGTGATTTTCATCAGCGTTTATGAATTCGTTTTCCAATTCCAGTTTCGCAATTTTAAATAAATCTTTTGTGATCATGCATTGTACGTATCGTAAAATTCAGTTTCACATATATTATATTTTTCAGGCAGCTGTAAATAAATTTCAAACTTGTTTTGTATTTTCAATGCTCTGTTTTTTATAGCTGATTTATCATACATCTGTGGTAATTTTCAATTGAAGACACGGGTTAATGCAATACATTTTCCACAAATTTACAAACTTGTCTTTGAAATTCCATGTTCCATCAATTAAATTCTATATCCACGTTAGAATTTCATGTTCCTGTTTTAAATTTACGATACAAGTGTTTCAATCTTAATTTCATCTACTGAATTCGTAAAATTCAATTCCTTTCTATCTTAAATATATTGTAAATTTCATATCTTTTTTTACAGTGTATCACAACCAAAATCGCAATGCAAAATCTCCAAATCAGAATTATCGCAGTTTTCAGTATTCTCTACACAACCCGAATAGCCTTATGTGGAGCCAGTATGTGGACGCTTTTTCTACAGTTTTGGATAAAACGAAACCATAACGCAATGTGTGAAATACATGTAGCGCCATATGTTGTCAAATTATGGTACCATGTAACCCGACGCCATCATTTCTCAGTAAGCCACGTGGACAATAAGGCCTCAGCAAATCGTGAAGAAACGAATGTCGAGCCAAAATTTCACAACAGGTCACGATAAAAAGTATCCTATACGTTAGCCCGGAGTTTTAGCTGTGTCTGTGCCAAAGTTCAATGAAATTCGTTGAATAGTTTTTGCGTGATGCTTTCCCCCCAAAACAAACAGACATGCCAACATTCCAAAAGCTGCTGTTTTGATCTCTGTATTGATAGCGAACACGACAATGACTCTCATCGTAAAAGATTTCATGTAAAACGTGACGCGGTTGAGATTCTAGTATACCTACGTATAGATAGACAGTAAGGCCAGTGATTTTCACAAATCTCACAATTTTACGAACGTTTCGTAACACGGAGTTCGGAGTCCGTGACTTCAATCCCACAACACGTGTGCAATTCTTCCGGAAGATAAACGGCGATAAATGTATCGACCAAGGCAATTCTGGAAAGCTCTCATTGACGAGCAGTGGCAGACGAAATCGATGCGCGCAAAATACGGACAATAAAAAATAGCGGCTTGTTTTATTTCGCGTCCTTAGAGTCCGTACGGTGTGCTGCATTCGCCCTCCACTGGCAGTCGAATTCCGCATGCTGGAGCAAGCGCTTCACCCTATAACACACACACACACACACATACACACACATACACGCACGCGCGCACACGCACACGCACACACACCTATATACTATACATACATGTGTGTGCGTGTGGGGGTGGGTGTGTTTGCATACATCTGTATGTATTACACGTGTGTACATTGGTATTAGTGGCATTGTGTTACCCTTGTCATGATTGGTATAAAGAGTTTGCCCGGGACTATGCCCGATTTGTTTCGCATAAATCCCCGCGAGAGAATATGCCGTTGCGACAACCACCTCGGTGAGGTTCAAATGCTGCCCTCGACTCCCGCAATAACACTTTGCATCGTTACCTTCCCCTCTCGCGAATAATTTTCAAAGCAAGTATGAGAAATTTCATTGCGATGATGTGAACAGAGTTGGCAATTGCACGGTTACTACCGCGGACTCTACGGGTTCGGCATATCCTTGATGGCAAGATTTGTCTCGTCGGTGGGCTCGAAGTGCCGTTATTTGGGGTATTGAGAAACCCGGCAGTTTCGGGGCAACTACGCTGCAAAAATAAGTGTGTTGTTTTTGTGCGCTTTACGTGTGTAAATGGCTGTAGACACTTTTTATACGTTTTAAGGGTGTAAAAAAAATGACGGTGTAAAAAATAACACGGATATATGCGTTCATACAGCACGCTCACGTGTGTTATTTTCTTACGCACGTTGAAACGTGTTAAAAGTGTCTGCAGTCGTTTACACACTCAAAGTGTGTAGAAACGACACACTTATTGTTGCAGTACTGCATACACATTGGACGCGTCGGAAAAATTAATTCAACGACGAAGCTTTTCATCGTCAAAATGTATGTGTTTATTGGAGATTACTTATACATTACGCTGTGTTGATTGTATTAATTATATTGATTATAAAGTTAATTATATATTTACAGTTTTGATAGTTGTCTTTTCTAAATACATTATGACGATGTAGTATGATGCGAGTAGGCACACGATGGATTTGTTGACCATAGGTTCCGGTATTGAAACCCGTATATCGCGATCTGCCACCACAATTTTTACTATAGAGCTTGTGTGCGTATACTAAGATGTTAATTGAATCCGTTAACCGGTTAATTGAAGATCGAATGTGGTCTTGTTAACCGGTCAATCAATAAATGTCAAACCGCAACTAACGAGTTTCACGCGATGGCGTAACCAAGGTAATTTTTAAAACATATGATCAATAACTCGCAATTAACACACGTAAACTGTGTTGCTTTTTCCCGTGTTATTTTTGCTCGTGTGTTGCTATCAACGTGCATTGTTTAATTCAATGTGTGCAAGTATTCGTCTTGTATGTTGATTCTACACATTATATGTGTGTTCCAATAAGCTTGCTGTTTATGGGGACAGCTACGAAGGTGTGTAATAATCTAATGCGTAAAAATTGCACATTCACGTGTGTAATTTTAACGCATGAAGCGTACCAAATGCATAAGTGTGTAGAATCAATATGGCAACGCGTGTCTTGTGGAAAGATTCGACACGTTGATTTTTTTACGGGAAAAGGGTAATTTTGGTTGAACTCGATATTTTGTTGGTCAATTCCAATGAATGACGAGACCCGAAAAAGTCAACAATTTTTATGAATCATTGGAAAGCCGCGGATTACGAGATTCCCTGCACGACCGATAGCCGAGCATATTGAGAGACGAAAGGGAAAATTCATGATACCGATCGATGTACGATCACCTTTCAATGTTTGCTCTTTTAAATTCTATTTGTGCTTTGCGGTGTAAATTCTCATTGCTAGTTTTTGGTACAAAAATATATCCACGATGGGAGAACCAGCCATCCGTAAAAAAAAAAAGCACGGAGCTTGGGCACGTTCCGAACTTATCGTTGAGGCAACGTGGGGGTAGGCACGAGCGGGCAACGGACACGGCCGAGTACTTGATTCGATTAGCGTGGCGCGAACGAGGGTGAGAGGTTAGTCACGCTATACGATTACATGCTACATTAGCCTGGACATTATGTCACCACTCAATTATTTCACATAATTCATCGCTTAAGTACTGTTACCGGGGACCAGTTTGTTCCAAGTTGGTATTCCGGGGCTTTCGATTGGTGAACTCCCATAGTCATGTCGGGGCTTCCTTATAAGCGGAAGATAAGTGTAGACGCTGTACAATAGGCTATAACCAGCCTATCATGACCTGCCTACCGTTTAGGATTCGCGGCTGACCCAGCATCCTGCAGATCTGAAAATTCTAGTGGTAGCTAAGATTCTTTTCACAACGTAAACTCAATTTGCCCCCTCGTCGCCAGAAGTGCTGCCATCTGGTGGTGTATTTTGTGAGACAAGCATGACCGCAGGAAGTAGACGGAAGGTACCGTCAATTCTATTCGGAAAGTTGTTTGCAACGTTTTTCGTAAATGCCACTGACGATAGGATCCCTGGAGATCGTTCGGGTCAATCCGGACATCACATGCTACCGATCACAAGCAACACTTGCTTTCCACAATGTTGGGATGGCAATACCGTGAACAAATATCGCGAGGCTTCGGCGTACGTGCATCGGCAAAATCATCTTCAGCATCCATACGTGACACGCGAGACGGTGGATTAGCAAGTCAATTCGTCTAACAGAACTTTGCCTCAATAGTGAAACATGACATCGATATCAGTGCCGGTTGAGCATTGTTCTCCCGGGAGAAAGCGGTCGACTTGAGAACTAACCTCACACACGCATACATTATTCATGGATGTTCGTCATAAGCGGGCTCGCAAAGTGCTAGAGTCCGTTACAAATACTTCTCCTCGGGTATACGATAAGCATGGAGAGGAACTCGAGCGGGTACATGTACAATGTGCGTCGAAGAATCAAAGAGTTTTAGACGGCGAAGTGAAAAAAGAAAAGAGTAAAGCGCCCAGTGCTGCAACTCACACAGTAAGACTATGGAGCCCGTTGTTAGCTCGACATAGTTCTCCCCGCGAGTGAAGCGAGAGAGAGAGAGAGAGAGAGAGAGAGAGAGAGAGAGAGAGAGAGAGAGAGCCAAGCAACGTTAATGCAAAAGCTGCAGTTTACGTTTCTCTTCGTTTGAAAGCTTCGAGTCTCTCGCGGACCAGCAATGTAGGAATACTTCATTACGATGAAAGCTTGTACTCGTATATAGCTCCGCGGTCCCTTTCCCTTCTACGTCTTTTTCTTCTTCTTCTTCTTCTTCCTCCTTGTCGTCTTTCATCCCCTCGTCGCGCTATCGCCCTCCTTTCCATTCTCCACTCTTGTTCCCTCCCATCGGCATACATAACGGCGGCACCCCCGCGCCGCCTTTTCCACCGACTTCTCTGTAACAAGGGCTCCGGCTCAACCCCTTGTCAATCGGTTCTACACGTAAGCCGCGGAGGGCGAGAGCAAGAGAGAGAGGGTGAGAGGGCGAGGAGAGGGCGAAGGAAATGTTGGGCGTAAGTTTGCGCGCGCACCCTGACGATGTCGAGCCGTACTACCAATCCTCCCTCTCGCAACGACAATCCCTTTCTATTTCCCCCCACACCTGCCAAGCCCTCTTCTGCCGACCCCCGTTCGTCCCGCGCCGCTTTTTCCTCCGCGATACACTACAATGTACACCGTACAATGACACAGGAGTATTTTAGAGAAGCCGCAAACAAAACGGAAAAAACGACACTACGCGAAACTCTGGAACAGAAATTACCACGAGAGAGTACGGCGATCGATCGTGGAAGAGCTGACGGAACGGCAACTTTTGTTTTATCGTGCGCCGATCGCGGAAAAGAAAGGGAAATCAATGAAGGGTAAATCGTAACCGGAGGGACTTGAGATTGCAGGAGGTCTGAAATTCCTAGGACATTGGAGAATGTTTATCCGTGCAGAGTTGCCTGTATCTCGCAGCCTGATTCGCCATGATCTTGCGTGGGATTTGTACATTGGTCATTATTTGGACAACTTTGACGACTGTAATTGCTGCCCCAAGCGCGGTAGTTATAGTCGGCTGATGTTGGGCATCTGACATTCCTGAATTTGAACATCTAACAGTCGTGATTTTGAACTTGTGATAGGCCCACGTTGAGCATCTAACAAGCCTAGTCTTTAGGATCTAACAGCAATGACTTTAAGGATGTTGAGTCCCTGTGAAACATGTTAATGCTAATTGTTCAATAAAGAGCTTCTTAATCGTCATGAAATTTTTACACGACCTCCTGAATACTTCATGTAAAAACATACCAAATTTTCAGAGTTCTATCATCATTACTTCAACCTCCTTAAGGGTTGAAATAAAAAATGATAAGAAAATTCTGAAAATTTGGTATGTTTTTGTATGAAGTATTTGAGAGGTCGTGCTAAAATTTCACGACGATTAGGAAGCTCGTTATTAAAAAATTAACATTTTGTTAAGAACGATTTTTAAAAGAAATAAAAAAAAATGTATCAATAAACTTCGTTTTGTTTCCGTTGCTTTCAGTATATTGTAGATATTATAAAATTGAGAGGTCAAAAAAAAAGCTTATTGCAAAGTTACATCAGTTTCCATAAAACAACATTCAATTTGTGAATGTTAATTGTTCAATAACGAGCTTCCTAATTGTCGTGAAATTTTTACACGACCTCTGAAATACTTCATACAAAAACATACCAAATTTTTAGAATTTTATCATCATTTGCGATTTGGGACTTAACATCCTTAAGCATCTGAAAGGCCTGATGAAAAACATCCCTGAATTTTAACACTCAACAGTCGTGACTTTGGCATCCAATATGTAACATCCACTACGAAAAGGTTGGAAATCCTTCGGTCGCGGTCTGCTGTACTGCCGGACTGCCTCGTTTGCAACCCCGGCTTATCTAACAGGCGTGATTGAGAGCATCCAACAGCCCTGGTTTGTAGCATATAAGAGCCCTAATTTTTAACACCTGATAACCCTGATTTTGATTATCTAGCTTCCATGATTCAAAGCATCTAAGGGCTCTGATTTGTAGCATCAAGGGCCCCAATTTCAACAACTAACCGCTCGAATTTTTAGCACCTACGAACCCTGATTATAGGCATGTAACATACCTTTTTTTTCAACATCTAACAGCCCTATTTTCTAGCATCCAACATGTAACATCCCTACGAAAGGATCGGAACTCGGTTCGTGGCTTGCAAGTCTGCTTTATTGGCAATCCCGGTTTTTTCTGACAGGCCTCATTTGAACCACCTAACAGCTCTGACTTTGAGCATCCAACAGCTTTGATTGTTGCCTTTAAGGATGCTGAGTCCCAAATCGCAAATGATAATAAAATTCTGAAAATTTGGTACGTTTTTGTATGAAGTATTTCAGAGGTCGTGTAAAAATTTCACGATAATTAGGAAGCTCGTTATTGGATAATTAACATTCACAAATTGAATGTTGTCCTCTCAATTTTGTAATATCTACAATATACTGAAAGCAACGGAAACAAAACGTAGTTTATTGATACATTTTTTTTATTTCTTTTAAAAATTGTTCTTAACAAAATGTTGATGTTTTAATAACGAGCTTCCTAATCGTTGTGAAATTTTAACACGACCTCTTAAATACTTCATTCAAAAACATACAAAATTATCAGAATTTTCTTATCATTTTTTATTTCAACCCCTAAGAAGGTTGAAGTAATGATGATAGAACTCTGAAAATTTGGTACGTTTTTACCCGAAGTATTCAGGAGGTCGTGTAAACAGTTCATGACGATTAAGAAGCTATTTATTGACCAATTAACATTAACATGTTTCATAGGGACTCAACATCCTTAACATCCATCATTTTGAGCATCCAACGGGTGGGGGGAAAAATGTCGAACGATCAATATGCAGATTGGCCAAAATGTCGAATTCGAAAATGACGAATGTTCGAATATCTATCGATCTTACTAGAGTCTGTGAAGTCGAAAACAACAATTACGAATATGACCATCTCGGAAGTTGATATATAGCGAAAAACAAAAATCAGATTTAATAAAATATCGGAAAATATAATATCGATGGGCCTGTATGCATAACACCAAATAATTCGAGACGACAATTGTCCGAATTAAAAAAATGGCGATGGTTCACAATGCAGAAAATCATTAAAGCGAACGGCCAAAAAGTCGAGTGGTTGAAATCGCGGAGGGTCAAAAGGTAGAACGGCCCGGATGGCGAATCGAGCAATACGTTACTTGCGCCTCCGAGTGAAGCTGCGAGATGGCGCTGTCGGTCAGTCGGCTAAAATATCGTAAGGCAGTCATCCCACGTGACGGGCCCCACCACGATCGCCAATTCGGCCGTTCGATATTTCGGGCCATCGACATTTTGCGTTTCGATATATTGCTTTTCGCCATAGACGGTCCCGTGTAGAAATTCACTCGGCATAGACTACTTTGACCCTAGCCGCTGTCTAGATTGATCTAGATAGCATAACTCGCGAGGCGCTAGGTTGTGGCTGGCAAGTTTTTGCTAGCTAGTTTTGGGTACCTCGCCGCTAGATGACGGTAAAGTAGTTTTCCTCGTATGTTTTCTCGCAGTGTTACTTACTTAGCCGCTAGATGGAGAAAACAGATTTTCTCTCGATACATCGAGTCGCCGGTCTGAGTGCATGGCACGGTGGATTATAACCTTTTTTCTTCGTGAGACAGTTTTATCAGACGGAGAAAAATTATTCCTCAAGTAATAATTATTAAAAATTATGGACGGAAAGCGGGAGAAAAAATCCAGTCGAGATAGAGTCCGTAAATACCGAGCTATAAAAGCCGATATAAACGATGCGATCGCAAAACGTTTGCAAAATCAAGAACACAATGGTAAGTGCAACTTTTGATAAAAATTAACATTCATTTGCAAAAAAAAAATTAATCATCCAACTAGTTTTAGAAAGATACAAACATTGATATGCAATGATAAAATTATATCGACATATTATGCATATATTGGTTTTAAAAAATTTGCTAACAAAAATTAAGATGATTTTTTTATGCGTTACCTTTTCTCGATGTGCCGAGTAATTTAACTTGAATAATATCATAAATTATAATTATATTTAGTCAATAATTATTGACTAAAATTAATTTTTCATTTTCGAAACCTAAAAAACTTTTCATTTAAAAAAAAATTAAGCGAAAGCCTTCGAGATACAATATGGCGCGATCACGCACCGTAAAAAAAGCGCTCAATGATTAAAAAGGTATAATCCATAAAAAAAGTAATCAACAATACAATAAACAATGAAGTAATAATCAGTACAACAATAACAAAAAAAATACAAACACGATCGAGCACCATTAAAAAAGCGATGAATATTTAACAAAAAAAAATTACCATCAAATGTGATATTATTAATTATAATAATTTCTAACCTACTTGTCTTACTTCTTACGTGTATTAGTACTCGATATTTATAATATTTAATAAAATTTGTTATTTTTCCAGTGATCAGATTTCTTTTAATTTTCTATTCAACCCTAACCAGCGTACCCTATCCAGCGTCGAATTATAAAATAGCTTTCTTTCCAGCTAGCGTCTATCTAAGAGCTATCTAGCACCGAGCTAGAACATCTGGCTAGGCGTTAGATTTCCAAGTGTTAAATACAAAGCTAGCGGCGGGCTAGTTTCACTGCCAGCGGCTAGCAAGTAAGGGGAAAAAATAGACCACGGCTAGCTCTACGCGGGACCCATTTCTACACGGGGTATTACGCATATTAGGCACTCGCTATTTTCTGTTTCGGAGATATGGGTGTTCTACATTTTTCGATTCTGTATTTTTATGTTCCGAATTGCAGACAATCTGAATATTCGTTTTCGAATAAATCAGCTCTCCAATAAATAATGGTTCGATTTATAGTCATTCGATTTTTTTTTTCAGTCGAAAGATAAAATTGCGAATAATTTAACCTTCGTTATTTTGAGAGTTCATAATTCTGCCGTTTCGATATCTTTGTCGTTCTATATTTGGTCATTCGACATTTTTACCCCCACCCCGTGCTTTTTAGACAGCATTCAACAGCCTTCGTTATTAGCATCTAACATGTAACATCCATTACGAAGGGAATTGGGACTCCGCGAGGGGCTGCCTGTACTACAAGTCTGCCTTGATGGCAACCTCAACTTATCTATTTGAAATAGCCGGGGCCTCGACGCGACGGTACCCCGTGTAACAGGTTTATGAATTCATTGGGGCCGCGGCAGCCAAAACATTGCAGCCATTGAGCCGCGCACACTAATACTCGAAGGGTCGATTGACCGTTGCTAACGTGTGGTGAAGCGTAAACGCGGGTGACGCCTCCGGCGGTCAGCGCTCCCTTCCGCCTATACGTTCCTTCAAAGCTCCCCCGTAGAGTGCCATTCACTCTTCGCGCTGTGCAATTTTCGCGCGTCAAGTATCCGCGAGATTACGGGGACGTCATAGGCATCGCGTGAACAAAACACACGACACACGCCAAACTTTGAAAATAAATGGGTTGTGCACAATCGACACGTTCGGAGCGGCGTTTGGGTGGTTCGAAGGCTCGGACGCTTTTGCCAAATCGATTAGCAAATGACGCTTGTCGGTTTGGTAAACCTGCAGGGATTGCTGTCCTCGGCGAAAGCATGGCGATTGCCGGTTCCAAGACATGTCTGACAGTTCGAATTTTCAAGCGCCATACGGAGGATGCTTCGTGAACGAGCGGACCTCGTCCGTAATTACCCACCCGTAACAACCCGCCGCCCAATTGGGCGGGGGTGGGGGGAAAAATGTCGAACGATCGATATGCAGATGGGCCAAAATGTCGAATTCGAAAATGACGAACGTTCGAATATAGATAGATCGATGTTACTAGAGTCTGTGAAGTCGAAAATAACAATTGCGAATACGAACATTTCGCAAGTTGATATATAGCGAAAAACAAAAATCAGATTTAATAGAATATCGAAAAACATAATGTCGATGGGCCTGTATCCATAACACCGAATAATTCGAGACGACAATTCGCCGAATTAAAAAAATTACGATGGGTCACAATGCAGAAAATCATTAAAGCGAACGGCCAAAAAGTCGAGTGGTTGAAATCGCGGAGGGTCAAAATGTAGAACGGCCCGGATGGCGAATCGAGCAATACGTTACTTGCGCCTCAGAGTGAAGCTGCGAGATGGCGCTGTCGGTCAGTCGGCTAAAATATCGGGTGGGGGTAAAAATGTCGAATGACCAAATATAGAACGACAACGACCTCGAAACGGCAGAATCATGAACTCTCAAAGTAACGAAGGTTACATTATCCGAAATTTTATCTTTCGACTGATAAAAAAATCGAGTGACTATAAATCGAACCATTATTTATTGGAGAGCTAATTTATTCGAAAACAAATATTCAGATTGTCTGCAATTCGGAACATAAAAATACAGAATCGAAAAATGTAGAACACCCATATCTCCGAAACAGAAAATAGCGAGTGCCTAATATGCGTAATACCGTCTATGGCGAAAAGCAATATATCGAAACGCAAAATGTCGATAGCCCGAAATGTCGAACGCCGAAAGGTCGAACGGCCGAAATGGCAAACGTGGTGGGGCCCGTCACGTGGGATGACTGCCTTACGATATTTTAGCCGACTGACCGACAGCGCCATCTCGCAGCTTCACTCTGAGGCGCAAGTAACGTATTGCTCGATTCGCCATCCGGGCCGTTCTACATTTTGACCCTCCGCGATTTCAACCACTCGACTTTTTGGCCGTTCGCTTTAATGATTTTCTGCATCGTGAACCATCGCCATTTTTTTAATTCGGCGAATTATCGTCTCGAATTATTCGGTGTTATGCATACAGGCCCATCGACATTATGTTTTTCGATATTCTATTAAATCTGATTTTTGTTTTTCGCTATATATCAACTTGCGAGATGTTCGTATTCGCAATTGTTATTTTCGACTACACAGACTCTAGTAAGATCGATCTACCTATATTCGAACATTCGTCATTTTCGAATTCGACATTTTGGCCCATCTGCATATCGATCGTTCGACATTTTCCCCCCACCCATCTCGTCTCGGCAAAGGTATTGGCGGGACACAAAGGGGGAGGTCAAAAAAGGAACAACCGTAGGGATAAGAGCTCTCGTTGTACGAGGAGAGAGACGCAGGCCGAAGAAAGGCAAAAAGGAACTAAAGGCAGGCAAGAAGAAGAAAGGGAATCTTAAGGGGAGGAAGCGGATGGAGAAAAAAACGCCGCGGGAAATATCTTTGTGGATTCTCGGGCATTTAGCGGAAATGCCGGACGGGCATACCTTCGAGAAATGCTTTCACTCATTTGAGCACGCTCGACGGATCCGACGTATAGGGACTTGGGGCAAAATACATACATACGTAGAACCTTCCCTCTCACGCGAGAGAGGCTTTTCGTCGTGGGCGGAATTGCGTGGCTAACGAGACGGAATAAGGTAGCTACTGTGAGTCGGCGAATCTCGCAGTCACGCGTACATACGTATCCTAGAGCCATACAGGGGACCGCCATAAAAAAAAAAATCGAACGAGAGAGCCTGCTCCTTCGCGGCCGATCTTGCGGCTCAAAGCAATCCATTCGCGGGTATTCGCTCTTCCATCCTGAAGCGATAAACTCAAAAACTACTGGGTGGGTCGCTCTGCGGTCTTCGCGAGTGCGTGGGTAAAAGGAATGGTGAGGGATCAGGCCTACGTGTCGTTTCGTCATTGGTCATGATGTCGCCAACTTATTGGCTCTTCCGTTGGATCTGACGGGCTTTCGAATTTTCTCGCTGGTGAGACCTTTATCGTGGTTGGTTTGAAATTCGGTGATTTTGGGGTAGTTCGGTAGGGATTAGTAATTTTGACGTAATTTGGGCAGACGTTGCGCGCAATGGCCACTTCGATGTCTGTGGCGAAAAAGATCGATGACATTGTTTCAATTTGATGTTTCCGATGGTACCTTTATCAATGTAAAGAGGACGTTTACGGCTAGCACACGTCCAACTTCAGCAAGTATAATTTCGAAATTTTCTATTTAGGGTCCTTGAGGAGGTACGATCACTTCCTCGGGGTCAAAAACGCGTCTAAATTTATTTCGCCCGCAACTGCTCTGATTTGTGTTTACTTATGTTGATTATTCGTATTGTCTATTATAATGCGTCAAATGTTATGTTCGCCAAACGCATCAGCTGTTACTCGTAACGTTGCTGAGTCTGTGGGTGCTATTTAATCGTTCTGACCATTTTCAACCGGAAATGGAAACTTTCTTGTAATGCAGCGCTTTAAGGATGTTGAGTCCCAAATCGCAAATGATGATAAAATTCTGAAAATTTGGTATGTTTTTGTATGAAGTATTTCAGAGGTCGTGTAAAAATCTCACGACAATTAGGAAGCTCGTTATTGAACAATTAACATTCACAAATTAAATGTTGTTTTATGGAAACTGATGTAACTTTGCAATAAGTTTTTTTTTTTGACCTCT
The DNA here is from genome assembly GCA_951751655.1 of Ophion costatus. NCBI lineage: Eukaryota > Metazoa > Arthropoda > Insecta > Hymenoptera > Ichneumonidae > Ophion > Ophion costatus. The sequence continues at coordinate 20,104,211 of OX632360.1, read as the reverse complement.
CAATTTTATATCTGCAATATACTGAAAGCTACGAAAACAAAACGAAGTTTATTCATACATTTTTTTTTATTTCTTTTAAAAATAAAATTTTATTTATTTTGAAAAGAAAAAATTTTATTTCTTTTAAAAATAAATTTTATTTCTTTTAAAAAGAAAAAATTTTTCTTAACAAAATGTTAATTTTTTAATAACGAGCTTCCTAATCGTCGTGAAATTTTAACACGACCTCTTAAATACTTCATACAAAAACATACGAAATTTTCAGAATTTTCTTATCATTTTTTATTTCAACCCTTAAGGAGGTTGAAGTAATGATGATAGAATTCTGAAAATTTGGTATGTTTTTACATGAAGTATTCAGGAGGTCGTGTAAAAATTTCATGACGATTAAGAAGCTATTTATTGAACAATTAACATTAACATGTTTCATAGGGACTCAACATCCTTAACTGTACACGATGAATATTGATTTTCTTATTTTTTTACAATATCTGTTATATCTAATCTATCGAATTTGAGTTTTCCAACGGGTTTAGTTGGATACGTGAGCAGAAAAAGCACGATAAGCGCACTTCCGGTTGACCGTCTCCATAAGACGACGTGCCCCGGTAAATCGAAGTGCTCGGCTTTGCAGTTTTATTGCGAAAAAACTAAACGGTCAAAATAGCTCAGATTTTGGCAATAGGCGCTTAAAGTATTCGTCAAAATCGTATAAAAATGTAAAATCCGAAAGTTGGATTCATAGTATGGAGAAGTGCTATAAGCAAGCTTGAAATTAAGTGTAATTTTAAACACGTCAAACTTGAATTTTACTGCGCTGCTTTATTAAAAGAAAAATTGCAGTTGAAGCACACGGAATTCTTATTGAGACTTATGGCGACCATGCTCTGTCGGAAACATCGTGCAGACATTGGTTCAGACGCTTCAAAAATAATTATTTTTGTGTGTCGAGTTGGAGGCATTACTTCGCGAAGACTCGTGTCAGACGCAAGCAGAATCATTAGGAGTTGATCACACAACAATTTCGAAACGTTTAAGGGGTTACCCCCACTTGCGATTTTGAAAAAATCGATTTTCTTTATTGCATTTCTTTGAAGTATAAGTATCTGAGAATATGTCCTGAAAATTTCAAGTCGATCCGAACAAAATTGACTGAGATATGAGCGTTGAAAGAGAAGAATCCGTGAATTGAAGAACTGAAATTGAAACTTTAAACGCGTTTTTCTCAAAATGGCATTTCTGAAGTCGGTGACCAAGATTACTCGAACACTAATGAACCGATCTTCTTGAAATTTTGCAGGCTTATTTAATACATAAAAATGTAGTCTTTAATCGTTCGATTTTTTTTTTCGAAAAAAATGGCCGTTTTATAGCCAAAAACGGCCGTTTTTTTTTCGTTAAAATCGAACCATTAACTTTAACTGTCCGCCATTTTGTGAAAAATGAATATTTTTCAAAATCCTTCGATTAAAGACTAGTTTATACTTATATTTGACTAAATCCATCCGCATTTTTTTTTTCAGATGATCCACTTCGCCGCAATGTTGGTCACCGCAAACCGTGTATATAAAAACATTATTTCATTGACGGCCATTTGCCACTGAACAATGTAATATTTTTCAATACAAAAATTACTGAAAGTTCTTCAAGATGTGTTCTTTAAGATGGTATATTGATCGATTAAAAAAGTTTTGTAGTTTTCTTTAAAAAAATTCATGAAAAAGGCCTTTTTTTGCGCTACAAGTGGGGGTAACGCCTTAAAAGCATTGGGAATGATACTTTTGAACGAAGCATTAATTTTCACGAAAAAAAAAACATTGAGAATTTATTCAACATCCAAACGTTTGATTGCCGAGTGATTGCAATATATTTGTCGTTGATATTTTCATGCGATACGCCGTCGGGTGTAATATCTCGGTGAGATTTTTTTAGATGTTTTCGTTGCGTTGATTCCACATACAAGTTTCGTCACTTCACGCCGCATCGCAACGGCGAACGACATTTATCAACAGTAATGACAACTCACCGAGTCTCTTGGATATTTCGCTGTTGTGCATCTTCGGATTCTCCTGAGCGATCCTCTTGCGCTGCAATCTCGACCACACCATGAACGCGTTCATGGGCCTCTTGACGTGTTTTGTCTCGGGTTTTTTCGCAGCTCCGAGAGGACTGGTAAGTGCAACGGCGCCTGGTCCAACCCCACCGCCGCCAGGTGGCGATCCGACGGACATGCCGGGTATGCAGCGAAAAGTATCCGCGAACGTACCACCGTCGCACATATTACCGCCAGCTCTGCAATCCAAACCCAAAAGCACTTATCGTCAAGAGAGGAAAAATAAAAAGCCTCCGAGACACTTGCAGCCTACCGATGGAACGCAGGGTGCCGAATCAGGGGTCATTAACTGGACGAGTGCGAACAGCTCGGTTGTGCCTAAGTCGTTAGCAATTGTTAGTTGTTAAGGATGTTGAGTCCCAAATCGCAAATGATAATAAAATTCTGAAAATTTGCTACGTTTTTGTACGAAGTATTTACGAGGTCGCGTTAATATTTCACGACGATTAGGAAGCTCGTTATTAAAAAATTAACATTTTGTTAAGAACAATTTTTAAAAGAAATAAAAAATGTATCAATAAACTTCGTTTTGTTTCCGTTGCTTTCAGCATATTGTAGATATTACAAAATTGAGAGGTCAGAAAAAACAACTCATTGCAAAGTTACATCAGTTTGCATAAGACAACATTTAATTTGTTTGGGTTAATTGTTGGTTAATTAAGGTAATTAACTTAATTAAGTGGGTTAAGTGGGCAATTCATTAAGGTAATTGAGTTAATTAAGGTAAGGTAAATTTTTGAATAACCCAAGCTTCCTAATTGTCGCGAAATTTTTACACGACCTCGGAAATACTTCATACAAAAACGTACCAAATTTTCAAAATTTTATTATCGTTTGCGATTTCGTACTCAACATCCTTACAAAACAACGAGCCCCACCTCCTCAACCCGCCTGTACCATCGGAGTATTACGATCGTGTATCATTGAATGAAATTGGGATGTGGTACATGACTGTCATCCAATACACACGACAACAACTACATATGAGTTAAGGCAGGATTCTACTTTGAAACTTTGAAAGGCCAAATTGGATGACAACACCCACCTGGAACACGTCGACGGCATATTATATGGCCCAGGTATCGCTGATTGAGGGTAAGATAATTTTTTCTACGATTTATCACTCACCAAAACTTTAAACGCGTTTTTCTCGAAACGACATTTTCAAGTACCGTGGTCGTGATAACTCAAAAAGTACTGAACCGATCCTTATGAAATTTGGAACACATATTCTATATGTGTGTACCAACCGACCTAACTACAATCAACTTAAAATTTTGATTAGAACTATTTTTTTATTGCAAAGAAAGACCCAAAAAAACGCATTTTTTTCGTATTTTAGCCGCCATTTTGTTAATTTTGCACGTATATAAAATATTCTAGTTAGGTCGGTTCCTGAAGACATACTGAACATGAAACTATTTGATTTTTTTGTTTCAGACCATCCGTCGGGAAGATTTCACGACCACGGCAACGGTACCTGCTTTTCGAGGCGTTGGCTTTAAACATATTTTACGTGTACAAAAAATGAATAAAATACATTAAAAATTTTTTTTTATGTACTTAAAGAGTGTATTTATTGAACAGTTTAAACCCCATATCGATATCTTTAATAGTATTCTCAGAAAAAATTCACGAAAATAGCGTTTTTTTCATGGTTTCAAAGTAGAATCCTGCCTTAAACGACGATGTTTCAAATGATTGGCCAAGCAATAAGTGACGTTACGACAGCAGCAGTCCATGCTGATTGTCCCCAACGTTCGAGTCGCTGCTAAACAAATCCCAACATCCCACATATGCAAAAGAATCTCGCCATCGTCATCCCAAGTATCAAAACTACCGAGCAATGTCGCGTTCGTCCTTGAGGAATGCAAAACCCAAAAAGCCACTCTCACTCCGCCTAGCATTCTCCTAGCCGAAAGGGGGTTGAAACCGGTAAGGGTTTCTTGACGGGGCTCTTTTGACACAATTTGAGCGGAAGCGGAGATCGCCTTGAGGATTCATTAAAAAAATAATAACAATAACAATAAACGGCGGAGAGTGATCGAATCGGGGATGCGTTCGAGCTCACTTCGGGGCACGGAAGCAGAGATTTCTTTAGCGGGGTAGCGGGCCAAGGGGGTTACGTAGTTACGATTTCGTTGGGGGTTAACATTCGCCTGAGTTGCCCCAGCGTATCAAGCACAGCATAGTGGTTTCGAGTGCCTCGAGTGTGTCATTCGGCAAGGATTAATAGATGCGCGGGTCACCGAAGGGGCTAAGGGGGTTCTCGATGAAGGGGTCCGGAGGGCATGTCGTGATTGGTGTAAAAGCTCGGGGGTGGTTGCGAAATCGTACTTAGGGGTCTGCACGTGTGGCGAGATGAACGCACACAAGTGGGCAAGCATTACGAGCGCGGAAGTGAGGCATCCGACGGGGTCCGGAGAAGATGCTGGAAGTAAAGGCTGTTGACAATACTGGGGTGGGATTAGGAAGCGCTAATTGAATGTTTAGCTATCTCCCTCTCTCTTGCTCCTACTCTTTCGCTCCCTATTCATCTTTCTTCATCGCGTACCTCATCGCAAATAGCCTGTTCGATCATCATCGTTTCCATCTCGAAAGTTTTCCGTGGTTTCGACGAATGTTTCGTATATTCCATACATCAAGGATTTTCGTATCGTTTTTTTACGTGAAAACGCCTATAAGTTCGGTTTGATAGCCAGGTTCAAATTTGCGCAAGTCCCCAATCGCAAATGATAATAAAATTCTGAAAATTTGGTACGTTTTTGTATGAAGTATTTCAGAGGTCGTGTAAAAATTTCACGACAATTAGGAAGCTCGTTATTGAACAATTAACATTCACAAATTAAATGTTGTCTTATGGAAACTGATGTAACCTTGCAATAAGTTTTTTTTTTTGACCTCTCAATTTTGTAATATCTACAATATACTGAAAGCAACGGAAACAAAGCGTAGTTTATTGATAATTTTTTTTTTATTTCTTTTAAAAATTGTTCTTAACAAAATGTTGATTTTTTAATGACGAGCTTCCTAATCGTCGTGAAATTTTCACACGAGCTCTTAAATACTTCATGCAAAAACATACGAAATTTTCAGAATTTTCTTATTATTTTTTTTTCAACCCCTAAAGAGGTTGAAGTAATGATGATAGAATTCTGAAAATTCGGTATGCTTTTACATGAAGTATTCAGGAAGTCGTGTAAAAATTTCTTGACGATTAAGAAGCTATTTATTGAACAATTAACATTAACATGTTTCATAGGGACTCAACATCCTTAAGTATAGGCCACTTGACTTTGTGCCGCCCCGTCTATCTTAATCACTTGTATTTACCCAGGCCTTTCGAGGTGCCTCTAAAATCCGCCGCCCCCTCAAGTATGCCGTCCCACGGCTGCTGCCTATACAACCTATTGGCAAATTCGGGGCTGCTTCGTTGATAATCAACGTTGTGGCTGTTTCTAATTTTATTGTTATTAACGTTGTTTTAATCTCGTAACGTCCGAGCATCGATGTTTTTTTTAATTGACATTTAGTTTATACTTTTTTCATTACATAATAGCTATATAAAAGGGAGTCTCAAAATTACCTGACATGTTTATTCATTAATGAAACGTGTTTATTCGAGAAATACGAATATTTTTATTTTGCATCGTAGCGATGCAACGAATGATTTTTTTTTTTATTTCTCAAATTCGCTCAGGAAAATTTAAGTTACGAAATTGGTATTATTTTTGAATACTCATGAAAACAAGCAGTTGACAATCATTTTCGTTGCACTCCAACGATGCAAACTTAACCCCGTGGTACAACCATGAAGATTATGTGTGGACACAATATCCGATAAATGACACAAACCGCATGGACTTGGAGGATATATGCTTCCAACAAGACGGCACAACCTGCCACACTCCAGGCAAAATAATGCAGTTATTGTAGACGAAGTTTCATGGTCGTGTCATCTCGTAGCGTGGCGACGTGAATTGGCCTCCAAGATCGTGCGAATTAACGCCATTGGACTTCTTTCGTTGGGATTTTCGGAAAGAAAAAGTGTATGCCAATGGTCCACAGACCATTTCGGAACTCAAGGAAGCAATTGGACGCACCATTAATGAAATTAGTCCGCAATTATGCCAAAATGTCATTGAAAATTTCGCCTAACGAGCGAACGTTTGCAAATAGGGACGAGGCGGCCATTATCGGAGATCATGTTCCACACATAACCTCCATGTTTGTACGTTATATTAAAATTAACATAATCGTACTTTCCAAATAAATAATACGTTTTATTAATAAACAAAAATGTCAGGTCTCTTTGAAACACCCCACACACACACACACAACATTTTCTTGTGATCTACGAGTCTCGGAATTCATCCGGCACCTGGAATTTTGCATTTGTAACATTGTTTAACAAATATTATGCCATTTTTTTGTATCTATGAGGTTCAGTTATTTTCTTTGTGGAATTTAGTATGGAAATTTGATACCGGTGGCCCTCAGCATCTGTTTTTCTTCGGAGAGAAATACTCGGGCCTCATTGAAACTGCGAGAATCTTGAAACTTTTCGTGGCAGCTAATAAAGTTTGCCAGAGGAAACAGTATAGTCTCAAAAATGTTTTTCCTCTTCTTTCTAATGTGTTTTGCTATTACAGATAATTCGAAACGTACAAGTGTTCGCCTGCTATGCAAACAATGTCGTATTTTTTGTGCCGTGTATCGAAGGCTCGTAATTACGAAGCGGGAGGCTGTACTTTTGGGAATAATAAGCTATTCTTTCGCAATGTTTTCCGTTCGTAATATTCTCGTTTCTCACCCACAATATACCAAAAAAATACTAAACTAGAGAGAACAAAGAAAATTGGCAAAACCTTCAACATCGTTGCCCCGCCCCCCTTCAGCAACTTTTCAACACAAAATATTAATAAAATCGCGACGAATAGTTCTTCGCAAATTGAGCTCGGAATGCATTTGATCAACGACGGATAACTATTTTTCACCTAGTGACGCAATAAAAATTCTGACGAGCGAGCTAAAATTGCAATAAAAATTGTCGTAAGTGATCTTTCGGTTTGGTCCGAAGCTTTTAGTGGCTCGTGCGACATTCGATGTTTTTTTTTTTTTCGCGTCGGCAAACCGTGGGTCGCGCTGTTATCGCTTGTACAATGCCGAAGCAATGAGCGGCATAGAGTAACGTCGACACCGTTAAACAAACACGCGCCGGTGAGTGAACGTTACATTCCTCTTTTGACTGAAATTAAGGAAAATCGCGTGGCTGCCTGTTGGACGAGGTGGCGAAAAACGCGATAGCTACTTGTTTTTGAGTGACCGCGAGTTCACGTGAACTTCATAATTGGATGAGGATAGGTTACGTGACGCAAACAAAGTCGCGACAAGAGTACGATTTTCGGGGCGCCTAAATTTGATGATAGGTTTTGGGTTTTCGAGTTGATAAAAACCAAAGGTGAGCAGTACTAAAAGTTGATATCTCGAATAGTTTACGAAACATTGATATGTTTTTCATGAGATTTTCGATTTTTTTTAAATATCTTCATAAATATGCAGTTGTAATAATTACAAGAGATATTTTTTGTGGCAAATTGAATTGTTTTGAAGGAATTCAATAACGCTCGCACCGAAGATATTATTGGTAAAGTTACTGACTGGATATCGTCATTTGTTGAGACTATGACGATGCACAGACGGTAAATTTACCGACCATATTTCCTGTCCAACCATTAATGAATAGCATATTTCATTATTGCGAATAATCTGAATATCCATATAATATTAGTATAATATAGTTACTTTAATCGTATTAATATATCTATATAATCGATTAATTAATTATTACTAATTAATTCTTATAAAATCCCATATTAGTCCGTTGGGGGGGGGGGGGGTCTCCGAGTCTGCAACTTTATTAAAATCGTTATTTCATTTGGAAAAAAAAATCGAAAAACCGATAGGCCGTGGGGTGCCGTCGGGATAACGCTAAAAGTCATCTTTATTTTTTTGTGGCTCAGAAATGCAATTAACGAAAAAAATGATACAGAACGTTTTTTGTAAAAAATATAATTATCTTCAAAAAAGTTTTTGGCAATTTTTTCAATAACTGCATATTTAACGGGATGTTTAAAAAAAAACAGTAGTTTTTTTTTTAAACGCATTTCTGTGCACAATGGTGATTAAGCCGAAAATATCAATGAGATGTTCTATAGGAAATTCAAGTGTCTACGAAAATTATATCTTGTCGTTTTTTCGAAAAATAAATACTTCATGAGATATTTGAAAAAAATAACGTTTATTTTATATTCTTGATAGTCGATATGTCGAAAATGAATCGAGATATCGATTGTTCCCTTGAAGGTTTTCATTTCAAGGTAAACACTTTCCGAATCTGTTATTAAATTTTGGCGTCCCGAAAACCGTACTCTTCCCAAAATCGCGAATCAAAAACTCCAAATCCAGAGTAATCGCAGTTTCAATGTTTTTTACACAACTCGAATATCCAATAGCCTGATGAGTTGCAAAAGAAAACAAGTGCCAAGCACGTGGACGCTGCTTTCATAATTTTGGATAAAAGAAAACCATGAAGCGATGTAAAATACACGGAGCGCCATCTATCGTCGGATGATCGTACCATATGATAAGACGCCCTGGGGAAAACTGTACGAGGCGCATGTTGAGCTGAAATTTCGTAACGGATCGGGATGAAAAGGTTGACTAGTTTTTGCGTGATGCTTGCACATACCGATCAAACAAACAAACACGCCGAAATGCTAAACAATTCTGGGGTGCAGTTTCAAAAACCCCCCTCCTCCGATTGAGCTGAAATTTTGTGAAGCACCTTCATTTTAGTGTTATAAAAGAACCCCTAAAGGGATTTCTGGCGCATCGAAGTAGTTTTCGAGATATCGTTTTTTGAAATTGTGAAAAATAAATTTCTTTCGCTGAAAAATAAAAATGATTTCTCGAAAAATAGTGGTTTTTTGGAGAAATCACAAATGTAACTTTTCGTTAGTAATAAAATTTCCTATTCGAAGTGTAAAAAAAAACATTCAAAAACTCAAACCCAAGTAAAGCAAAAACCCACGATCTGGCTTTTTCGCGCTCCCCACTCTGTGCGCATGCGCGTCAGCTCTTCCCCCCCCCCCCCCCCCCCCCCCCCACCCTACTACGACCTTCTTACGCCACTGCTGTTGGGTTTGTTTGGGTTTGAGGACCATAGCGGGGTCCGGGGGCCCCCCGTCGGGGTCAAGGGGCAGCGCCCCCTCAATGACACTAAAACTACTTTTTATATGATTAAAAATTGATTGGAAATAAAAAAAATTCATGAACGTTCGGTTCACCCTGGTCAGCTGACTGAAAACTTGCTCATTGTCAATTAAACATATTTTTTTAATTTTCAGGCTAAAATAAGCAGTTTTTGAAAATTTTGTATGAGACCTTTTTTGTAGCAAATTTAATTTACTACAAAAAGTATCTATTATCATTTTCTTCGAGAACTGCATATTTACCGAGAATTTTGAAACAAATGAAAAGAAAATATTTTCTTACAATTTTAAAAATCAATATCTCGAAAACAACTTCAATGCGCCAAAAATCCCTTTAGGGGTTCTTTTATAACACTAAAATGAAGGTCTTCACAAAATTTCAGGGCAATCGGAGGTGGGGGGTTTTCGAAACTTTATCCGAATTCCGGATTAGCCTTTGTATCTTTAGTAATCAACACAAAATTTACTCTTAGAATAAAAAAAATTCGATGAATAGACACGATATTACGGTTTTATTATACGGAGTGTCTCCCTGTCCGGTTATCGGACGAATAAGCGTACATTATTCGTCCGGATAGCGGCTCAGTTCACGCCGTCTTTACAGTAGGCGTACATACTATTGTGATTCGTGTAAGCTAGTATCCGGACAAATAGCATATATATATATATATATAATTGTCCGTACAGATTGTGTTAAATTGTTAACCAAACTATCCGGAAGAATAATTCACACGTAGTCATCCGAAAAAAATCTTTATAATTTTGTTTGGGTTTGGCTTGGTTGGTTGTGTTTGGGTTGGTGTTTGTGTTTGGGTTAGTTAGTTGTGTTTGGGTTTGGGTTTTTTTGTTTGTGTATGTTTGAGTTTGTTTGGGTTTGTGTCCCGTGTAATCCCGGACATTCGCAATTACCCCTACATTTTTAGTTCTTCGGCTGAACGTAAACTTAATGAGACATCATAGTATTTCAGATGCCTGGAAAATATTTTGAAAAGACTGAGAGTAAATATACACTCGAAACTTTAAAAATTGCTGTAAGGAAGATAAAAATATAGATTTAAGGTATAAAAAAGCCGAAAAATATATGATATTCCGAGGGCAACGCTGGTCAATCAAGTTGGGAAATATGAAGAAGATATTACTGATCCGAAGCGTGGTAAAAAGCCAGTTTTTAACGAGATACAAGAAGAGTGCCCGTAATTACCACAATGGCATTGGGTGATTAGGGACAGTAAGGGTTTTTTTTAAAATAAATATTAATGCTCGTTGATTTATTACAAATAATGAATAATGTTGATCTCTTAAGGTAATGACCAAAGTTTAATAATGAATAAAGAGAGAATGATTCATACTAATATGTTGACCTTTGTTGAAGGATTTCGTTAAGCGTCCGCAATTGTACCACTCTCCCTTACTTTGTATGATGAACATTTGCTGAAAGTAGAGTTTACCTCGAGTGCTTGAATATTGAGAAATGTTGGACATACGCGCAACTTTAACTTGCGACTTTCGAGGGTGTCAGAGACAGATAAGGAGAGAAAGAGAGAGAGCCAGAATATTCCACAATTTGCATCGGAATTTAAAAAAAGGGAACATCAATGCATCGAATTTTTATCACCATGATAAAATTTCTACTTCAAAACAAGACAAGTTGGCCACCCTGAACGAAAATTCGATTTTAAACTGGTGAGATTCAATTTTCGAAAATTCGGTTTACAAGTCGATTAAAAAATTTGTTGAAGCCGATTTCTAAAAGTCAATTAAAAATTTGTAAAATTCATTTTTCAAAACTTGATTTGAAATTCGTGAGTTTGATTTTTTTATTCGACTTAAAATTCTTGGATCTCGATTTGAAAAATAGTCGATAGACAACCACTGTCACTATTTTTTATTTCATAAATGCCCATCATCTTTTCGTTATTCATTGTTGTTATTATTATTACCAGATTGTATGGCTCCGGACAACACATTTCATCAGCTTGACATTATTATTACTATATCGTCTCAAATCTCGATCTTGAGTTTCCGCAGGTACGTGCAAAATATAAATTACGCGACAATTGAAGTTCGCCCTCTCATCGCGGCGCCCCGCGAGATCATTGCTCGGCTCGACGAATTATTGCCCGCTCGGTGAAACGTGTGTTCATTGATAAATAGGGTGAATTGATGTGTTTACTCATCAAATCACATCTGACGTCGCCCAATAACGTCTACCACGCAATTATAATTGGCTCTTTATTATAATTTATGGTTATGATTTTTCAATTGTGTTATTCTTTCGAGTTATTTTATAAAGAATCTACCGGAAAAATGAATAAAAGGTACGTTATGAAAGTTGAAAAATCAATTTAAGACTTATTGTAAAATAAAATTTTAAATACGAAGAAAAAAATTGAAAAAAAAAACGAAACAATTCCAACAAATCCCAACGGATTTGATCGAAATTGAATTGATAATTAAAACGCCGAGGCTACCCGTTAGGTTATCGGATGAATAAGCGTATGTTATTCGTCCGGACAGCCGCTAGTTTCAACCCTACAAATTTTTTCAACTTACAAATCAACCCAAACAAACTCAAACCCAAAACCAACCAAAAGCTACTTTCAAGCGGTTCACGCTGTACAACGCCCCAAACACACAAACCCAATCAAATCAACCCAAACCCAAAATGACAAACGCAAACGAACCACCCCGAAAAACCCCAAACCCAAGCAAAACTAACCAACCCGAACAAGCCACCCCAAAAAACAAACCCAAGCCAAACAACACAAACCAAACTCAAAACCAACCAACCCAAGCAAAACAAACACACCCAAACAGCACAAAATCAAACAAACCAACCCAAACAAGAACAACCAACCCAAATCAAACACAGCTAACCAAACCAAACCAAACACAACCAACCAACCGAACCCAAACACAACCAACCAACCAACCACCCAACCCAAACCCAAACAAGATTATAGAGATTTTCTTCGGATGACTACGTGTCAATTATTCTTCCGGATAGTTTGAAGAATTTAACACATTCTATCCGGACAATTCTACATATTTTATTCTCATATATATTCTTATCTATATATAAATAACATACGCTTATTCGTCCGATAACGGGACGAGGAGACACTCCGTAATTAAAAATGAAATGCACTCTCCGTAAAATTTGACTGATGGTTACTGAATTCACATCACACGGATATATCAACTTTATTGAATTTGTTAATTCATCGCAATCACGATGATATTGATAGAAGAATAATATTAACATTTATTAATAATAGTAACGTCGGTGTGGGGTTATCAACGTTAATTACTAACAATAATGTTAATAAAAATATTTCCAACAATAACGATCAATAAATAAAGGAAAAGAACGCAAAACATTCCGCGCTCCCGGAACCAGAACCCGAAAAAACGTCCAGTCGAACCACCAAGCCCTACGAGGTTAATTGCCGCACGAATTCAACGAGGGATTACGAAAAAGAAAAAAAGGTTCGGAGGCATACAAATAGCCGAAAACACAAATTACCATTTCATATAACTTTATAAGGAGTAGGGCGACCATAATTGAGGCTTTAGTCGAAGAAAGCGACGCTAACAAATTTTACGACATAATAAAAATTTCATTGTTGCTGCAATCGCGCCCTCGGCCTCGCTTGCCACTCCGTCGTTCGTTCGAGGCGTGATAAAAAAATCACGCCGTGTACCCAAAAGTTATTCGTCCCTTCGTGTTTATTGGACTAGCCGAACATAAATTGTGCATATAGCTATAAGAAGGCCAGGTAGGGCTGGACCCACGTACATATGTATATATACACAAAAATGAAAAGTAAAATCAAACAAATCGATTGCAATTTAAATATAAAAAAATGAAATAATCACATTGAAAAAAGGAATATGGTCGGAATGTCATGAGGGGGGAAGATCCCATACAATGGAATCTAAGATAAAAAATATGTTTTAATGATTGAACAGAAAAGCAGAAATTAAGTAAATTCATCATATATGTATACGGATTTATCCAGTTCCATCGATGGATTCATATTGTTTAATTCCTTTCACTTATTCATATATATATATATATATGTATGTATGTATGTATGAATTTATTCGTTATGTAACGGATTTATTCAATTTTATTGAAATTTTCTATTATATCATTCTATTTTTATTTTCTTTCGGTATTTTATTTTTTCAATTTAAATTGATTCCATCAATTTTACTTCTCGTTTTCTTTATACAGATGACGAAATAAAAAGTAAAAATCAGCGAATTTTGCCAGCTACATCTAGTAAAATACCGAAGGATGTTTTTTTTTCATCATCTAATTAATATTTAAATATTGAATACTGAAGAAAAAAAACAGAATGATAGAATAGCAAATCACTATAAAATTCGATAACTCCATTATCATTCATTCTTTATATTATTATTATTATGGTTATTTACATTATTTATTGTAATTTTCGATTTTATTTTATTTTAGTATTTATTTTTCCGATTTTAATTGAGCGAACATCAAAGACGATTTTCGAAATAATTGTCGGCCGAAGTTCCTAAATACGTGATCCTATAGTGAAAATTTTATGGTGCTGAAGTTTGCATCGTTGGAACGCAACGAAAGTTCCGTTTTACATTTTATGTTCCACATTTTTATTATTATAGGCGATCTTTTTTTGATAGATTTTTATGTACATCGCAAAATAAATATCTTAAAAAATGGTTGATGGATTTTTGTAGGCGAAATCTGCCGAAATAAATTAAATTCGTTGTAGTCCAACGATGCAAACTTGAGCATCGTAAAATTTTTCTAATGCGAGATTACGAATCCAACATTGCGGGCGGTGGTTCGGTAACTCTTAGACAACGATTGTAAATCTAGCAAAAATATTGATTGCGTATGTGATTTTAAAAATAGGAATTATATACACACATACATACATACATACATACATACATACATGTATATATGTATATATATATTGAATAATGAAGAAAATCTTCCGATATTTACGTCCATCGATTTTTCACCGCAAGAGAGGCGTCTAAATCCGCAAATCTATAATTGAACGAGGGACTTGAGATGACGAATATAATCAGATAAACAACAGTTGGGTAACGTTTCGGTAACGAAAGAGCAAACTAGACAATTTTCATTGCGTACGTGACTTCGAGGAGTTCTTCGTTGCTCGAAGGTATTTCAAAGTTTTTCCGCAGAAAAAAAGAAGTACGATCGGTTGGAAACGTTACTCAACAGCTTGAGCTTCCACCGATTTTTGTTTGTTTTCTCTGTTTCTCCCCCTCCCCCCTCTCGCTCTCGTTTCATGTTTAACAGCACTACCGGGCGATAATCTTAAACATGACGAAAAAGGAAAAAAACCAGTGATAGAATGAACGGTTGTTGAGGTGAGGTAAACAGTTCCACGTGGAATTCCAAGTGCTCGATTGGCTAATGAGGAAAATAAAGTTAGGGAGCTATTGAACGAGTGATATGTGTAAACACGAGACTGTTAGGATAGTGGACGAATAACACTTGCGTCGCGAATTATTCGTGACGCGGGAACACAGGAGGAAAAAAGAAGAAACGTTTCTGAGAGTGTTTCCTCGTAAAATATATTTTTATGCTACGCGTTACATCGCGTAACGCCAAATGGCACTGGACTTTTTTGCACTCGGCTAGGCTCGTTCGGTAGATGTAGATATATATCTATAATCTAAGATACTGAGATATCGTGCAGTTTTTTGTCCACGCAAACATCGTAAACTCTGCGACATTTGGTGTTTTTTTTCTCAATGTTTTTGTCTCCTGTTCGCAAACGACGCAGCAAAAATTGCGGAGAGCCGAAAACTTCTGTTGGTATAGAGGGAAGGAAAAAATCTGCTTAGGGCAGTATTCAACATTTTTTCGTCGATAAGCGATCCTGGGCGGAGAGTTTTAAGAAAAACGAAATGCCTGCGAAGAAATTTTTAGTACACAAAGTCGCCGCTGAACGGTTTCCAAGTGGTCACTAACTAATTTCTAAGATGCAAATAAGGAGAATGCTGCTCGAGAGAACGAACAGAGGCAGTGGCGGCGAGCGTTAAAACTCTAACCGGAAATCGTCGAACGCAACGACCTCGAGATGTCGCACCGTTGGCTGTCCGACGAAATCGGTGGATTTATTTTTGTCCACATCCGCGCTTCGTTGAATAATTCCGGGCGCTAAAAATGTTTATCGCTGGTGTGCGAAGAGAGTGAGCGAGTGATCCAGAGACAAAATACCCAATATTTCGAAACTAGGAAAGTTCGAATCACCGATATATTTCGTTTTTACGACACTCGCCGCTTCGCCGCTTTGGGCACCGAATTTCCACCAATGAGGAACGATTTGCAGCAAAAGCCAAGTGGCAACTTACAGGGGACAAATCCGACGAGTCTGAAGTGTGCCGCTCTTGACACGTTTATTCGTTCGTCCGACGAAACAACAACAGATGTCACCGACCGAAGAGAATCGAAGATATCGAATGAAAAAACGAACATAACCTCAAAGTATGAATCTCACCTCATGAAATGGCCGGCGGCCCGCTGGTGCAAGTCCCGCTCAATCTTGTAGCCGTGTCCGAGACCGTTGTCTCGAAACCGCGATTAATTGATATATAAATATAAATATATGTATTTATATATCTGTCGATGAGCGAAGATAATACGGAGAAAAACAAAATCCCAGCGAGCAACAACAACAACAACAAACAGCAGCAACAACAACGCCGAGTCTCTGCTCGGATTCACTTCGAGGAATTTCTCAAGCACGGAAGATTGCGCAAAAAGATAAGAGTCTCCGGATTTGTTCGAGGGGGGAAAAGACACATCCGTTGAATGTACGAGGAGATAATATCAATACGAGTCACTGCACATTTCACCCAAAGAACACGCCGCGTTTTGTGCTTCGGTCCGTTCACAATCACTTCCGGCACTGGTGTACAATGCGACTAAATCTTAATGTCCCTCGATTATTATTATTTTTGTAACGCTACTCGTGCGTGGATGAGAAACGGCGCGCGTCGCGAATGGAAAAGCAGCGAGACAGCGAGCGTGAAAGAAACTTGACGAAAAAACGGGATTAAAAAAAGAATTAAAATTCTGTCTCGTTTTTCGGTATGTAGTTATGACTATTGCCGCGCGCAAAAACGCCGGTTTCTTTCTTTCTTTTCTTCCCGTTTTTCTCTATTCCCGACGATACTGCTCCCCGGACGATGTATCTGTAAATGAGCCAGGCCCGGAGCTTGGCGAATCTCACGCTCGTGGCGATTTCTGACAAGGTGCTCTCTTACCGAGGCTGCTCTCGGCTCTCCCACTCCCGTCTACCCCCGCCAGGGGGCTCCACTCCCCTGTCGCGATGCAGCGAGCCTGGCGAGCGACACGGGAAGCCTAGCGCGGCCGCGCGCCGCCCAATCGCAGTGCCGCATGGGCGGGGCCAGGCTCCCCGCCGCGCGCTCGCATCCATTGGTCCGATCTCGGCGACTCGAGCGACCAACCTACGAACCAGGCGAGACTGCCGCGCCGCCGACAGTGAGAGAGAAAGCTAACGACCAAAAAAACGAAGCGCGATACGTATAAAAAAGAGGAAACGCGAGATAAGGTTCTCGAGCTACGGTACGGGATACCCGTGCGCGTGCACCTCTAATTTCATAACGCGCCGATAGGTGGCGAACACGTATATACACGAGTCCTGTATTTCGCCCGTGTGCGTCTCTCGCAGCGCCGCTATGCGGATTCTACACCAAGCTTCGTAGCGCGCATGTCGCGGGGGAAGGGGGGGCGCTAGCGGCGGTTAACTGCGATGTGCGAAGGCTGAAGCTCGACGGGGAAGAGGCAGAAACGGATCTCTGAAGAATAAGGCACACGACCGAACAAGATAATAATGTACCTGTGCGCAAGATCCGAGCGATGCTGGAGTCTCTAATGTAATATTATGTCCTCTGTACATCGCAAATATGAATATTATACACAAACAGATTTCCTGTATATAACATGTTCGTCGGTATTGCGAGCTCGAGGGAGGCAGAAAGCAAACAGGAGTGGGATTTTGTATTTCTTATAGGTTAGGGTGCGCTTTTTTTCGTCTTTTCAAGATACTTAAAGAGGGTTCAGCATTTTTTTACCGGTGTTGAAAGAATCTCCTCTTTTGGACCTAAGCTTGACCAACAGAATTGGGCAGCAAACATTACTTTTGTAATTTCATTACCCGTAAATTACAATTACTGTAAATAACTACAATATTTAGTCACCGATTACAATTACGGGAAACAATTATAAATTTTTATTTATCAATTAAAGTTACTATAAACAATTGTAATTTTGTAATTGTCAACTACAATTACTCGAAATAATTGTAATTTTTTTGTTGCCAAATAAAATGACTTGAAAAAAAATGTTATTTTTTGCTGCTAATTACAATTACGTGGAAGAATTGTTATTTTTCCGTTATCAATTACAATTACTGGAAAAAATAGTATTTTTTGTATTATTCATTACAATTACTTGGGAAAATTGTTACGTTTTTATATCAATTACAATTTTCTTATGATGAACACTTTAACGTTACAGACACTTTTCACAAGTCTTCTTTTCGACGTGATTATTTACCATGAAAATGTCGGGGAAAAAATTCCTAAAGTACCTTGTCGACTATTTTCAAGGCCGCTCTTTCGAATGGCGCAACTTAAATTTCGCTAAAATCATTTTTTATACAATTTTTTTGCAAAATAAGTTGAAAAAGCACGAACTTTTGAGTGACATTTTTCTTCATTTTGAATTTCGGAAGTCTTATCGGATTATTTTGGCACAATAAAGTGCTCTAAAGGTGTCCTCGGTAGTTGTACTCTCGAAATATGCATACATTTTTTTCTCTGACGTTATACCTGCAAAATAACAATAAATAGACTAACAAATTTTCTCCGTTTTTGGAGTATTCAAATGTTGTGATCGGAACGAGTCTTTTACAGTCAATATGTAAATTGGCTATGGTTATGAAAGTTTTTCGGGCAGCTAATCAAGAATTTGACATTATTTTTGAAAAATTAATTTGTTTAAACAATTTGGTTGACCAGTTAATGTGACTATGCTACCTGCATATGGTTTCCGATGTTTTCTGGGTCGCTTGTTGAAAATTTGACATTACTTTTCCAAAACTAATTTGTTTAAACCATTTTTTTTAACAAATTATGAAAAAAATTAAATATTTTTTAAAACGCAAATTACTAGAAATAATACCCGTATCATAATTATATCAGTAAGTCACTTTTATAAAATAAATTTTGTCATAAAAAAATAGTTTAAACAAATTTATTTTGTAAAAATAATGTCAAATTCTCGACAAGCGGCCCAAAAAACAGGAAACTATGTGCAATTCACATAGTCACGTTCACTGTTCAAACAATTTGTTTAAACAAATTAATTTTGCAACAAAAATTATTTTACGAAATGGACTTACTGATATAATTATGATACGGGTATTATCTCGAGTAGATTGCGTTTAAAAAGAAAATTCCCTCTCTTAATTCAATCCTTGAGGCTTCGTTTTCACGAAAAAAACGAGATATTCATTTCGATGCTTAGAATTCTCTCAAGCAAAAAAAATCTAATGAAACGACATTGCGTGGTTTACTATCACTGAAAGTAATTTTAATAATTTCTGATTTAATTACAATCACTGAAAATAATTGTAATGATTTCTGATTCAATTACAATCACTGAAAGTAATTTTAATGAACTTCGATTTAATTAAAATGACTCAGTGTAATTTTAATTAACTCCAATACAATTACAATTACTGGAAATAATTTCAATCGACTCTAATTCAATCACAATTATCGAAAGTAATTTCAATGAACTCCGATCCAATTATTATTACTAAAAGTAATTTTAATGGAATTCGATTTAATTACAAATTACCTTTAGTAATTTGTAATTGTTAATTTTTTATTACAATTTTGCCCAACACTGTTGACCAATAATAGTTTAACTTCGAGAATACCGCAAATTCTTCGTTTTACCGAAAAAAGGACACGCGCGCGCGCACCCGCTGTGTGCTGAACAACAATTAAAGTGAAAAAAAACAATTTATTATTATTATTATCGTTGAAGTTCAATGATGTTATAATAATTGAGTGTGAAATTGTAATAATAGTATTAAATCATTAAGAATATATTATATATATTTTTGCGAGAGAGGGAGAGAGGGAGAGAGAGAGAGAGAGAGAGAGAGAGAGAGAGAGAGAGAGAGAGAGAGAGAGAGAGAGAGAGACGGGGGGCATAAAATACCTCATTAGTATCATCCGTATTCATTACGTAATTGTTAACTTATAATTATTATTAATCATTATTGTCAAAGTTTAATTGAATTGATAAACGGTTCACATAGTTGTAGGTCTTTTTAATATCTACATTGCAACGACAATCATCAAATCCCATTCAAATGAATAAAATTAATAAACGACGTATATACGACGCGCGTAGAGGACAAAAACTTCGGATGGGGCGAGTATATTGAGGCGACGAAAAAGTGTCAATGTACTGGAATAGGCCATTGAAAAGGGATTTGGGGGGGGGCAGGTAAATATATACGAGCTATTATTTTTATGAGAGTCGAGAGAACTTGAGGAGGAAAGGCTACGAAGGACAAGTTTGAGGAAAAGGG